>CM014731.1:77834239-78147399 GCA_004329165.1 Spatholobus suberectus | reverse complement strand
AATAACGAATGAGAATGTATGCTGACCGTTGGATGAGCTTGGTGGGAGAAACTAAACTCCTCTCCAGTGCCCACTCTCGGCTGATTGATGAATTGGATTTCTTTTACAAACTTTTATTAAAATAAGATTTTTTTGGAAATAAATTACCGATAAAATTATTTTGATCATTAATTAGTCTAATTGCTAGTCTGACTAGCAAAATATGGTCACATAAGTATTTTTAATTTATTTTTAATGTGCCACTTAAACTCGCTAGTTAAACTACAGAATATTAAAGATCTAGTTAGACTAGCTATTATGTGGCATTCCACATGGACATTCAACTGAGTTAAAAAATTACATGTATTTCATTAAATTGTCACTCTCACTAGCGATTTTATGAGAATGCGTCAAGTGTCACATCTAGGTTTATTGTGCTAGTCTTACTAGCTAGTTTATAAGAGCGCGTCAAGCGTCACATCTAGACATATTGTACTACTCTTATTAGCTAGTTTATAAGAGTGCGGTACATGTCACACTTGAGAGTATTGTGCTACTTTCACTAGTTAGTTTTTGAGGGTGTGCCGCATGCACCTAACAAAAAGGTATTTATTTATTTCAACTTAATAATAAGTTAAAATGAAATTTAAATTAAATAGAATAATAAACATAAATTAAATTATAATTAAATAAAATAATAAATGTAAATAAAATTAAAATTTAAAAATAGATTTAAATAAGATTTAATTTAACATATTAATTAAATTTAAAAATAATTTAAAAATAAGAATTATATGGATAAATAAATTTATTGTAAGTTAAAAATAATAAAAAGGTATTTATTCACTTTAAGTAATAGGAAATAGATTAACAATGAATAATAAATAAGTTGATATAAACTTTTACTTAAATATAATAAATGTTAATCGAAGTAGAATATTAAAACAATAGAGTTAATTAAAAATTTAACTTTAAAAAAAGTAAAGTAAATAAATATTAAAAAATTATATATTAAATTGTAGCACGTTAATAAAATTATATAGTAAAGTAAAATAATAGAGTTTAGCTATAATATTATTCTAATACTACAGCCATGTACTTTTTCTAAAACTCACAACTGCAAATGGCTAAAATATTAGCAGACTTAGTTTGACCACACAGCTTTAGTGTGTCACGTGTCACACCCATATAAATTAGCTATTCCTACTAGCTAGATAATGGGAGAATTTGCCATGTGTCTCTCGCGGATTAAATCGCTATTGCAATTAGCTAAGATAGCAAAACCCACTCTACCATACGTGAGACGCACATAAATTAGCTACTCCTACTTGCTAGATTAACTGGGGAATGCCACGTGTGTTTAACCTCGCTACTACAAGTAGCTAAGATAGCATGCCCACTTTGCCATGTATTACACCCACATAAATTAGCAACTCCTACTAGCTAGATTAACTGGAAATCTGTCATGTGTCACACTCACATAAATTTGCTACTGCGAGTGCCATTTTCAGTTGTCACATCAACTGCCACTTAAACTCGTTACTTTGACGAACATTTTTAATATGTTGCTAGTCTGACTAGCAAATTTAACGTGGCATGTTCATGTGTAAATTTTAAAAAATAATTGAAAAAAGTTAATGTGTACTGTTTCTTGATAGTTAGACTAGCGAGTTTGATTGGTCAACGATCAAAACAACTCATGTTATTAATTTGTTTCAAAAGGACTTTCTTTTGATAAAATGCTTGTAAAAGTACCCCAAATAAGTCAATCAGCCACCGACACTCTTTTACTTTTCTGTGGAAGATCCCTTGTTCTACAAAAAACCATAAAATTTTCTCCTACCTGTATTGAGGGGGTGTTGAGAAGAAAGCATCTTTCGGTGGTGGGTTGGTGGTCTCCATGAAAAGGAGGAGCTTGCATCAACAAGATTTCGTGTTTTCACCTAAACAAGGTGGCGGAGGAGGTTTAGGCCTCAATTGGTAATTTTTAACTATTAAATGATTGTGATTGTTAAAAATTTGCAATGTTGTTGTTCTTTGTTTTCTATGTGTTTGATTAATGACTATAGGTGTTGTAATGGTGTGTTTAAAGTTACAACAATTTTATTTTTGAGAATGAAACTTGGAGTGCTATTGTAACATGTGAGAATTGAAAATAGAGAAGGAGAGAGCGAGTGAAGATTTGAGAAAAAAGAAAGAAAGAAAGATACAAATCAACAGTGAAACTAGTAAGGCAAAGACAAAGTGAGCGACATAAAGGTTGGAAATTTTTTCCTATTACTTTAGATTGGGATGGAGAGAAAGAGTGAGAAATGGGAGTTTATTTGAAAACATGACGTGAAGTTTCACTCCTAGGAACTTCTCCTATTGTAATAACAATTGTAATTTCTTTGGAAGCTTATTATGTGAGTGTGTAACCATCAATATAAAGGAGCTGGAAATTATTCTTTCCCCTTTTCACTATTAGTCGACTTCGAATCAAGAGAGAAAGATGAGAAAATATTTCTTTTTAGCAATTGATTAGTTGCAGTGGTGAAACACATGTTTCACGTTAAAGAAGGGACGAATGCTACTGTGGACCACCTTCACATGTGATCTACGATAGACCACTTTTATTTACTGTTGGATTCATCTAATCTTCACGGTTATACGGTGCACCTTCCACATTGGATCCCTTTCCAACTCTTTCCACAGTCCTAGTCCCTTAACGCTGTCCCCACCATCGTTAATTTCATATTAGGATTTCAGCCGAGCATGGTGGCTCTGGTGAATTTTGCCCCGGTGCAAATTTGTATCTGAACCCACATTTGCAGTAGTAGGGGGGCACCACGCAACACAAGGGGGACAAGGTTAAACGAATTGTGGATATTTTGTTGAGGATGAAGAAAAAGGAACCTGATCTTAGGGGGGAAATCAAAGCTTAAGGCTGCGATCAAGGAGTGATAAAGAAGATTGAGAAAAAGGAATTGGGAGACGGGGCTTTTGCAATTACTCACATGATTCATTTGGAGAAGGAGCTTCCTTCAAATAAATCATAGATACCCGCAAGGTTGAAGGAGTTAGGGGAGTTGATTGAGATGCGGATTGGGAATTTTGGGTGCAAAAGGGTATTCGTTGACTTGGGTGAATTAAAGTGGCTGGTGGAGCAGCCTGTGGGATTTGGTGTTGGGGGTGGTTTGGGTAACATGTAGCAACTCATGCTGCGAAGGCTGGCAGAGTGGTGATTGCAAAGATACTCCGTTGATTATTTTCAGGCAGTGCCAATTACCACTAGAGCCCCCCTCCCGCTTAAGGGTCGCCATCAAGGCATTTGAGATTTTCTGTTAATCTCCTTTGTCGTATAAGGAAGGATTACATTACATAAATTTTTTAGTATGGCCAGGTTTAGAAATTGTAATATTGTATTTTATTTTATTTTTATGTATATACTATTTGCGATAAAAACTCGTAATTAATTTTTGAGCATAGAAAACGTTATATAATATTATTATTAATATATTTATATAATTTGGGGTGTTACAACAATTACATGTAAGGAACAATATTCAAGTTACGAATACTGAACAAAAAAGGAAAGAGCCCAACATGTATGAATTTCATTAGAATGGATAGATGTTAAGTTGTATATTTAAAAAAAACAATGTATCATATAAGAGTTATAAACAATAAAGTTATACACTTCCAATATATTACAACGTTAGATATATTATTACACAATTGATCTATTACAATTTATAAATTAAGTGATGCAATGAGAAATTTTGGTTACTCATAAAACTAAAAACTTCCTATTTCATAGTTGGTTCTAATTAATGCTTAGGTGAAATGCATTAATAAAAAAATTAATATTCTTTCTTGTATAAAAATAAGAGTATTGTTATTTTTTCTATTACCATATTATAGGTGTGAAGTATCTATTGACTTTACAAATGACTAATGTTTGTTGAAAAACCTGGTTAGTCATTTTTTGTGGGATCTCCCATTTTAATTATGTTTCTTCCATCCATAAAGTTTAAACTTAAGATCTTGCTTAAGGAATCCGAATTCAGTTCCAACTGCATACCTAGGACTCGAATTTGAAGCCACTGATTAAGCTAAAACAACCCCACACACTTGATAGTACATAATGATCTCTATGATTACCACTATAAAAACATTTACATTATTAACATATTATAATTAAATTCTATAACCTTTAAGATATTGTAATATCGAATCAATTAAGTTTGATATAATTGGTAAATATTTCCATCACTTTTAAAATATGTTGACAGGGATCTATTTCAATTATATATAAAAAGTTTTGGTAAAAGAAGTTGTACACTCTTAATGTGCACACACGCAAAATCATAAGTAAAAGTTTGTTATTGAAATTCAAACATGTTGCGTATGTCTTCCATTTTTATTTCAAAAGCCAAACAAGAAAGAGCAATAAAATGAAAAAAAGACCTTACAAAATTGTTAGAGAAAATAGAAATATCTAATCAAGAGTGTTTGAATTAGTGTGTGTTGGGTAAGTATTTATAAAATTGATTTTAATTAAAGTTGATTTTGTAAAATTAATTTTGGTTAAAATTGTTTTTAAAGTGAAATAATGTTTGAATGTTTTTAATCTTAAAGTAAGTTAATAGTAAAATTTGATGTAAAATTTTTGATACAAAAGTTACTTAAAGTTATTTCAACTCAAAATTAATTTTAAACCCAAAATCAACTTAAATCTAATGTGATATGATACAGCCCACAAAAAAATGAGTTAAAAACCAAAAGGAAGATTGCATCATTAGAGACACTCCTAGTAAGGATTGAAGCCATATATCTCACAGATATGTAAGTTCAAAATTTATTGCTAATATGAGAACCTTGTTGATAAATTTCAATGATTCAACTCACCTAAATTATTGTTTATCAAAGAGAGAGAGAGAGAGAGAGAGACGAACGATATGAAAATCTTATTGGTGAAGGGTGTGTTTGGATCCACATTTGGCATACCTCAACTTGAGTCTAGGATGAGTCAAACATGATTTCTCCATTGACCATGATGTTTGGCATTATGTTGGAAACACAATTCTAAGTTTTATAGTCAAGTATTATTGAAGCAATTAGAAGTATATTTTGCATCAACACTAACTCGAGTCATGTTATTTTTTTCTTGTACACCCTTAGTTATGTTATTCATTCTATGTATATCCTTAGTTAGACTTAAATCATTTTAGTAATTATATATCTGAAATCAATTTTGATAGCAAGTTTCCAAAACAATATTGTGTGTTAAAATCAATTTTTTAATATATGTTATAAAAAAAATAATGTTACTACAAACACACGTTTACTTAGAATTAATTTATTAAATCACATTGATTTAAAATCAATTCTACAAACACATATCTGAACATGCATGAATTCTAATGATTCAACTCTCTTCAGGTTTGAGCATTCAACATTGTAAGAAAGAGAGGTCTCATGTGACCTTTCTTTCTAGCTTTACATTGAGTGCGTGTTTGTTTACGCGTCATGGATGTGTGTATACAATGTTTCATGTCAAAAAAAAGGGAAAAGACGCAGAAGCAAGCTTGTCCTTGCTTCTACTGATTCACGTCTGATGGTAACGGATGTGTTACCATACATATGCTGAGTGAGGTTCACGTTTTTCTAGCTTTTTCGCTATCTATACATAGTCTTCTCCATTTTAATTCACGTTGATTTAAAGCAAAGGAACATATACACAAGGCCCTTAAACCATCATAAAGAAACTGCAAGAAACCGTAACAGTTGAGAGTAATTGTTTCGTGCGTTATTCTATGATGCATTTGTCAAATGTTACAGGAACACCCAAAATATAACATCATACACTTTGTTATCAACCAACAGGGGTTGAGGTATACAGGAAGGGACTAGTCCTCCATAACATGGTGGACCAAGATTCAAATTTCTATTAGGTGAGAGAAGTATCTAATTTTAATACTTGTGCCTAAAACAAAATGCGTGAAAGAAGATACCTGTGGAAAAAAAAAAAACTTTGTTATCAGGTTTTGTTACATTACTTTTTTAATTATATAAATTTGACAAATATTAATTAAAAGAGTAAGAAAAGGGTATGAATCAAATCAAATTGATGATATTTTTTTGGTTTCCCACATGACTCTTTCTTCGGAGGTAATTCTATTCAAAGCACAATCAGACACTAAATATAGACACTTTCCTAACAAGGATTCGAATCTTAGTTCACTACGTTATGTGAGACTAGCTTCTTCCACTAGACCAACCCTTGTTGGTATCAAATTGATGACATTAAAATTCAATAATCTTGATATCGTGTGAGATGTCTCCTTGTTTGACAGAATGACAGTGAATAATATATACCAAGAAAGAAGACTGGTGGTCAATAAAACAACACAGATATATAAAAACGAAAAAGAATTATAGGGACAAAAATAAAGTCAGGCAGTATGTATTAGGTGAAACCGTGGAAGACTTGTGAATCCCACTATCCGTAGACTTGGATCGATTACAATTGGTTCTAATAGAATGAATTTTAAGTTGTTAAATATAATTGGGATATATGTTTAAATTAATTTCTAGTAGTGGAGGGTTGAAATAGTATGCATGAGGTCATAAGTTCTAACTTCAATGCGACTATTGTACATACAAAAAATTTCAGTATATATTTATATTAAAATGTATGCTTAGAGTTGATTTTAAAATCCCAAAATTATGGAAGGCTTTAACTTTGCGGAAGTAATTTACGTGAGATCTACACTACATGTGCTAGTTGCACCTCCACTGTTTATCTACTAGGCACGTGGTTGACAAAAAAGATCTTCCCCTTACGAGTACTTATTTAAAAGATATATATTTTGTCAGTATCATGACAGATACATAAAATACAAAATGTACAACTATGGTAGGCTCAGTTTTTGTGCTGTTGTGGGTGGCTTATGTAACAAAAACTCAAGGCTACATTTGATCTTTCAATTAACAAAAGAGTATAATTGAAGTTGGTGAGACATAATACTTTTTTGATTTAATTACACTTTGTGTCCCCAAAATTTTATAATTTCGAGAATTTTGACTCCAAATTTTTTTGGCAAATTTTGTCCTTCAATTTTCAAATTTTGTCCTCAAGTTAAAAATTTGTTATAATTAAGATATTTTGTGACGATTTTTCCTTTAAACTACCACAATCAAAAAAATTTTGTGCAGGTTTTTACTTTAATAGTGGCAATTTTTTTACTTGGAGACAAAATTGTAAAAATTAAAATTAAGAGGCAAAATTTGCTAAAAAAAATTTGTGGGATGACAAACTTCGTAAAATTATAAAACTTAGGACAAAAAATTGTAATTAAACCTACTTTTTTCAATAATGTCACTGTTAAGTATTTGCATAATTATCATTAGCGTACGAATAAAAAATACGTAGAAAAAAAAGTTTGACCATAAAGCCCGGGAGCTTTGAATTACCATGTGCAGCTTGTGCTGACTTATGCTGGATTCTTTTGCATGTCCATCAAGGCTTGCCCCACATCTCTAAGGCAAATAATAATAATAATAATAATATATTTATTGGAGTTTGGACAGTCTGGTTTGATTTGTCATCGCTCAAGTTCCAACGACCAATAGTGAGCTAACGTCTTCCACGCTCCAATCTTAATTAAAACTATTTAACGGGCAATGAGAGATTAACGCTGCCCTGCCATTTATTATTATTATTATTTTGAAAATTTTCTGGCCCACATCTAAAACAGCACAACTATCCCCAGTACGATGATGTAATAAGCGAAAACGAAATGAAACTGCCGTCCAGAGTTTTGTGGACTTCAGTTAGAGCTCAGTCTTGGGTTGGGTTAGGGTGAATGGGACTCTCCAGCCACAATTTAACTATCCATACCCATGAAAATCCAGTAACAAGAGTACTTCACTGTTTCAATTTTATTCCAGAGGGAGGTGAGTACAATTCACTGTGTAATTTGCCATCATTATAGTGCATGGCCCATGAAAAAAATCCAATACGAGACCCATATCTTAAGTTGGCAAAGGCTTAAAAAAACACAAAAAACAACAGGCTCATTTCATGTATAATAATTATTAATATAAATGGCATAATAATGTAAGAAAACCAATTTTATGTATGCACGTAATTTGAGGCTCGAAGAAGGAAAGGAAATGAGAAATCCTCATGTAAAAACCGTCAATGAATATGTAACAGGTTTATAAATAAGAAGAATGCTAGATGACATGAAAGATATTACCCAAAAAAGACGATAAGGAAGGAAGAAAAAGTTAGAAAAAATTAATTTTCCTCTGTTTGGTCACAGCAGACAAAGGAAGGAAGTTCTATTGTATATTTGTCAAATTGTCTTTTTAGCTTCTGAAAAAGGGTCTCTCTCTCTCTCTCTCTCTCTATATATATATATATATATATATATATAATTATAAAATATTCTTATTTATATTATATTATATTTTTTATTTAAAATATTTATATCATTTTATACACATTTTTTTCTTTTCTTTCACTATTTACAATCAAACAAGTGGAAAAAAATTATCTTTTTTTGTTTTTCTTTTTTTCTACCAAACAACTTAAAAAATCATTTCATTTGTATTCCTTTTCTTTCTTTTTTTCTTTTACTTTCTTTTCTAAACTAAACATACCATAAATGATTAGTATTTTTTTTTTCAGAACATACCTAATTAGTTTTTCTATATTTATCCTGTGTTATTTTCTGTGAAAGGCCCACTGTTTATTTTTAGAATGAGGATGCTTTTTTGAAATGAGGATGGATCTTCTGTTGTTTTTTGCTCTTACAAGTAATCTTGGATTGCTAACATCGCCATACATAACATTTTTTTTTTCCATTAACCAATACTATACTACTAAGCAAATTTTGTTTTGTGTATTAGATAGGATAGAACTTAAGTAAAATGATGTAGTAATATTACAGGTTTATTTTCAAAAAAAGAAAATTATAGGACAATTTTCAATCATCTTCATGCTAAATTATTCATATTTCCAAAAGGTGAACTATTATGAAATTATTCAAGCTTCATAGGTGTTAATATCACCATTTTTCGAGAACATTGAAAAATGGTCTTTCAAGGACATTTTGAGAAAATCGAAAAGAAATGTCATTTCAAGAAAACATTTCGATTAAGTGCTAGAAATTAATATTTCAGCATACTATCTTGAGTAGGTGTCAAAATAGTACTTTTTTACTAATCTTACTTTAACAAGATGGTGACAGAAAAATTAAAGATCCGGAAAGCATCAAAACTAGAAAAGTCATCAAAGGTGAAGATTGAAGACAGAAGTCATCAACAGTGAATATTGAAGACAAAAGCTATCAACGGTGAAGATTTAGTAGAAGTTTGTAGCGGTTATTAGTAGTTTGGAATCCTTTGTCTATAAATACTAGTTTGTATCATGTAATAAGGGTTGGACATTGTAAACACCCTACATATCCTAAGTCCCCAACGTTCACGGATCGACGGGTTACTACAATGTTCCCAACCACCATTTTAATTCCAGCAATTTACATTTATGAAAATCTGCCTCTCATCTCAATTTCTTCTACTGATGACTCCTTCTTTTGTTGATAACACCTTCTTCATATTTTAATTTCAATCTATCTATGACTTTTTCTTCTTTTTATAACCCTTTCTAACGATATCTATGTAATGTAGTGTATGTTTCAATTTAGATGCTTTATCAAAATTAATAAAAGTTTAACCATAAACCTAGAGTAAAAGGCCTACAAAGGAGGTTAAAAGGCCTCCAAAGAGAGTACATGTCCCCTTCCTCAAAATCTAGAATGGGATTATGTTTGTTGACAAAAAAGGTGCAAATTTTCATTGTCAACAAAATGGCGCGCCAAGTAGGGGGCCCAAAAATGGGTATCGTGTGTTAAATTTTTAGTTATGGCCATCAATTATTGGCCAACATTGTTACAGTGCCAAATCTCCTCTATCAATATTTTTAATGGTCAATATAGTTTGAATTAATTGGCTCTGAAGATAGATCTGTTTATGCTTTACGATACCGCAATGCATCACAATATTGCAGATGGCCATTTACAGTATTTGTTTCTGGCCAATGGTGGGTTGACAGTAACCATTCCAATTTTAAATGTCTTTCAATTGATTTTGAAAGAACATTATTAGTGAATCAAAATGAAATCACAATTTTAAATGGTCAATGGTTTGATTAAATTATTATGAAATCAAGACTTGCAAAGAAGCCGCAAAAAGCATGTGTGAAAGAAAATAATGAAGGAAGCGATTATCCTCAGGATGTGTAACCGTGGAAGTTAAGGCATATATTTTTTTTAACTAATTAAAAATTCGATTATTAATCGAAATTAATTTTAACCTTTAGAAAAAATGGCTTAGGCCAAAATGATTCAAATGCCCCTCATAGCCATACAAAGAAAAAACCGATTGTGCAAATTTTAATCCTGATTCAAAATTCTTGGTGGCACTTAAAAACAAAATGATGAGCGTTCGATGATTAAATCATCCTCCTTAATTCAATATTCATCGAGGGATGGCATTCGACACATGAAAAAAAATGGTCAAAGTCAAAAATATTGGTGCCACTGGAAAGTGAATATTTCGATTATCAATCAAAACTGATTATGGCCTTTGAAAAAAAAATCGTTGGAAAGTCAATTTCGATTGATAGTTAAAAGAAGTGTTTCTCAAAAAATAATTCTCGAAGAATGGCATTTTTGTATCCAACTGAACATTTTGAAGCCAAGGTAAAAAAAAAAATGATGATTTAAATGTTTCGACTTAAGGCTTCTGGAGGTGAATTGAAATCGAAAGTTAGTTTTGATTATAATATTATGGCTTTAAAAAAAAAAAAAAGCTTAGGCCTAAACGAATCATAGGCCCCTGATCTTGAATCCGTTCGAAAGTAAAATTTCGATTCAAAATTGATTATAACATTTGAAAAGGTTAGGAGGCTAAAATGTTTCGAAGGTAATTGCGCTGAATGTGAAACCATGAAGTGATAATTTCGATTATTACTATGGCATTTAAAAATAATAATGATTTCGAAATTGAAAAAAGAAAATGTCATTTTTTTTAAACCTCACATGGACGTTGAATGATGAGTCAGTGGTTCTCGAAATCTTATTTCAGCACCACCTTTAATTGAAAAAAGAAAAAGAAAAAATAAACAATATGTATTATTCTCAAGTGATAATTCTCGAAAGATGATGAAGTAATTTTTGAAAATGACTGAATTGAAGTCGACAGCAGAAATTGTCCAAGTTGAAAATTTGATTGAAGTCGAAAAACTTATTGCCATAAAATTTGGCAAAAATCGAAAATGTTTTGTCGAGATAATAAGTCAAGACGTTTGGTAAAAAAAAAAAAATTCTTGATGACCAATAGTCGAAATCAAAGATCCATCATTGCTCACTTGTTATCTTTCAATTCAAGAAAAAAAAATCATCAAAGAAAGATTTTGAAGATGCAAGAGATTAATTGTTTGATAGCATTCGATATTCATGGTGACTAGTCGAAGTCAAAACAAGTCTATAAAAAAAAATGGTCCAACATTAAGTTGGCAAATTCGAACATTAAAGAGGCTAATTTCTTAATAAATTGAAAAGTAGGATAGCTTACTATATTTCCATCAATTTGATTTTTAGCTACATGTAAATTGAAAATCCAATACTGATGTTGGATTAATTTTAGTCAAACAATGGTTGGCTTGTGTTAATCGAAAATCCAATACTGAAGTTGGATTAATTCTAATTGAATAATGGTTGGCCCTGTGTTAATCAAAAATCCAATACTAAAGTTGGATTAATTTTATTCGAACAGTAATTGGCTTTGTATTAATTGAAAAACCAATACTAATGTTGGATTAATGTTAGTCGAAAAGATCTTAGTATTTATCTTTTTTTTTTATTCAGTCAAAAGACAAACACTGGGGGGCCTATGTTAATATCACCATTTTTCGAGGAAATCGAAAAATAGTCTTTCAAGGACATTTTGAGAAAATCGAAAAGAAAAGTCATTTCGAGAAAACATTTCCATTAAGTGCTAGAAATTAATATTTAGCATACAATTTTGACTAGGTGTCAAAATATAACTTTTCTACTAATCTTACTTTAACAAGATGGTGACAGAAAAATTAAAGATCCGAAAAGCATCAAGACTAGAAAAGTCATCAACGGTGAAGATTGAAGACAAAAGTCATCAACTGTGAATATTGACGGGTTGGACATTGTAAACACCCTATATATCCTAAGTCTCCAACGTTCACGGATTGACGGGTTACTACAATGTTCCCAACCACCATTTTAATTCCAGTAATTTACATTTATGAAAATTTGCCTCTCATCTCAATTTCTTCTACTGATGACTCCTTCTTCTGTCGATAACACCTTTTTCGTATTTTAATTTCAATCTATCTATGACTTTTTCTTCTGTTTATAACCCTTTCTAATGATATCTATGTAATGTAGTGTATGTTTCAATTTAGATGTTTTATCAAAATTAATAAAAGTTTAACCATAAACCTAGGGTAAAAGGCCTACAAAGGAGGTTAAAAAGGCCTCCAAAGGGAGTACATGTCCCCTTCCTTAAAATCTAGAATGGGATGATGTTTGTTGACAAAAAAGGCGCAAAATTTCACTGTCAACACATGGTGTGGTATAGTTGGCAGATAATTATGCCTCTAAGCATGTGATCGGGGGTTTGATCCCAGATCCGTACATATGGAAGATCATCTATTGGAAAAGGTCAGCCCCGTTTAGATTTGAGTGAAATTAATTTGAAAATAATTGATAGTAAAAGAATTAATAATGTTAGCAAGAATTGGTATTAAAAAATTTAATTTGTATTTTTGAAACTGATATTTTAAAAGCAACTTTAAAAATCAATTAATTATGTTTGGCTAATAAATAACTTTACTTTAAAAATATAAATATAGATATGTTTTTTAATTTTATGAATCTAATATACTTATAATTAATTTCTATTCACTAAAAATTAAAAATTATATTTCTTTTAACCAAACATTAACAAGTTTCAAAGAATAAATGTAAAAATTGGATAGTATGTATGAGATCATAGGTTCTAACTTTTGTGTCACCATTTGTACACACACAAAAAAAGAAATAAACGCAAAAATTATTTATTACACATAAAAGATAAAAATTATTTAATATATTTTTTAAAACATTTAAAAATAGTTAACAAAGTACATTAAATAATTTTAATTATTTTTTTGAGGATACTCGTTGGTAAAATTTTTCTTTTAAATTAATTTAAGACACTATAAAATCAATAAATTCAAAATTATTTTTAAACATTTTTTGGTGTGTATTATTAAACATTTAGTGCCTGACATATTTATACTACAATGTGAAGAACTAAAGTTTGAATTTCTGCTAAAAAAATGCTCACATTTAATATCTGACAATGTCTCAAATAAATTTGTCTCAAAAAAGATACTTGTGGAAAAATAATACAATAGTAGTACATGTTGCTAACTAATAAAGTCCCCACTAAATTGGTAAATAGTTAGATTTTTAAGTATATTAATTAGGATTTATTTTCTAATCTTATTATTGAGAAAAATATACTCACTTTAATAATGTTTATGTTTTAAAAAAAAAGAAGAAAAAACAGACCATGTACTGATAATATAAAGTAGTTTTATAATGTTATCCAATCACAAACCACCATTTATTGTAAATTTGTTAACTTCTATAATAAATACTTTCAAAATCATATTAATAATAATTTCTAATTAATTCACGGTGTAAAACTTTTTATATGACCATTAAACTCAAAAAACAATACACATTATAAAAAAACGTTTTTGTTGCGGGAAACATGCATTACGCTTTAACCATACAAGAGCACAGGGAGTTGCTTGGCTACAAGTATAACGCGTTCTTTCCCAAAAGCAAACTTTCACGGCTTCACCTAAGCAATGCAAAAAAATAATCTAGAATAATCTCTACGGTTGGTTGATGTGCAAAGTAATGTCAGTTACTAATTAAAAACTATTATATATATATATATATATATATATATATATATATATATATATATATATATATATTGACAATGTAAATTTGTTACACTATTATCTAACCACAAATTATTATATATAGTAAATTTATTAATTTTTATAATAATTATATGGGCTTGAATCCCTCAATCAAATTCGCGAATTTCAGTTTTGTGGATAAAAAAATGTGATTGAGAGAGGAGATCTCATTAAAGATGTCCAGCCAAAATCTCCGATGAAAATTAGTTAACAACAAAGTTGATGAATATTTCGCATCTATAAGATGGTTATTACAAAAAATATTAAAAATGATTTATGATCACACATGCACACAGCATGTGCACACACAGAGAGAGGATGAAGTAGATATTAAACTCTTAAATTATTTCTCATGAAAAATATATGTGGTCTAAAAAAATAAAAATCTTTTATATATTAATACATTCTTCTGTTCAAACATGCTATTTTATCAATTTTTTTTCATTTTTCTCGTTTTGACACAATGTTTTAATTTGTACATTTCTTTTTATTTTGTTTTTATGAAAGACGACAAGATCTAAAAAGCTAAACAGCTCACCTATCATGGCTATCAACAAGCCAACGCGTGGTAAATTATCGTAAAGTTATTTATATCAACATAATACACAACTTAATATTTTAGCACGCTGCACGAGTACAATTTTACAAGTTCAACATATTTTGTATTAGAGTATCTGAGTATGTTACTTATATAATAAAATTTTATAACAACCTCTACATGAGGAAGAGAGATAGAGAAAGGAGAAATGTTTAATAAAATAAGTAATATAATAGAGATAAATAAAAAAAGAGTAAATTATATATATTGATACTGTTTGAGATTTTTTGAAATTGCACATAACTTTATTATTTTTTTAACGTTTACAGCATTTTTTTTATAGGTATTTGGTGTAATACTTTTCAAATAATTAAAAGAGATTAATGTAATGCATAAGAGATGTTGTATAATATTTTTCAAATAATTAAGAGAGTTAGTGTAAGAGTAAAAAAGAAAAAATATAAAAAAAATTGACAAAACTTAAAAGTGTCAGTATAATTTACTTTAAAAATAGTGTATATTTGAACTTTAATATTAGATTATTTTTAATAGTACAATTATGGCTGGGGGGGGGGGGGCGCGAGGGTGTTTAAGTTACCTTTGGTTAGTAATGCAATATTACAGGAGATTTAAGAATTTTAACAAGTTTTTTTAATAATACAATCCTTAAGAATTTAAAATGAATTATATAATTGACTCACAATTTTTAAGAATTATTAAGAACTGTTCCTTATATAATAACTGTTCATATGTAAGAATTGCTATCAATGATAAAATTGTATAACACTGATTTAAGAATTTTAACAAGTTTTTTTAATAATACAATCCTTAAGAATTTAAAATGAATTATATAATTGACTCACAATTTTTAAGAATTATTAAGAACTGTTCCTTATATAAATAACTGTTCATATGTAAGAATTGCTATCAATGATAAAATTGTATAAACACTGATTCTAAGTTTTAAGAACCCACAAGCAACTTCTATAAAAGTTGCTCTTTTTATTAAACAAATTACTTAAGTAAAATTTTAATTTTAATTAAAAAGGTATAATAAATATTTATAAAACTACAGCCAAATTATTTTCTAAAAATATTTAGAAAACTGTTCTATATTATAAGTGCGTAACCTATTTTTTCAAAAGAGAAAACTTAGGTATAATTTTTTGAATATTTTTTGTACTATTCTGTAATTAAAATTAGAATTTTATCTTAACAATTTACATATATTAAATATCAAAACAGATTATCAAAATAAAACTTTAATTTTAATTAAAAAATAATATAAAAATATCTAAAAAATTATATTTAAGTTTCATCTTTCCTAAGATATTTACACTGTGTTTGGTAGCGATGAAATGACGAAGAAAGGAAGAGAAGAGAGTGGAAGTGTGCAGAATTGGTTGATTTCCGTTCGTTTGGTGCAAGCGAAATAGAGTGGAAGTTTTTGAATTTTAGGTGGGTCCCACACTAAAAGTAATTGTCGCAAATATGCGCGAAAGTGCGAAGAAATGCAACGTTGGTTGCAAGCTTTCGATAATACCATCGCTCTTTTGCAAATATTGTGTACAATTAAACACATATTTGAATATGTGTTTTACATATTCGAATATGTAAAACACATTCAAATATGTGTTTTACATATTAAAATTAAAATTTTGATTTTTAAAATTAACTAAATATATAAACAATTACTAATATATAAATATTTACTAATTAATATATATATATATATTCGAATGTCAGTAAGTTTTATTCGAATATATGGCATATACGTAGTGCCATATATTCGAATATGGTAATCACATATTCGAATTTATAGTACTGTTATGGCCATATATTCGATTATGTGAGTAGCATAATCGAATATATATTTTTGTTATTAGACTTTTTCGACAAATATCGTGATAAAAAAATAAGGGTATAAGTGTAATTTTATTTTTCTATTCCAAATCTCCAAAAGTCAAAAAACAAACTTCCATTTTATTTCTTCTCTATTTCTTTCCAACCAAACAACCTCTATTTCTACTTTATTTATTATCTATTTTTTTTTTCTATCTATTTTTTTTTTTATTTCTTTCTTCTTTATCAAACATAACATTAATGTACGCATGAAGTAACCAAGAGCACGGCATTTCATAATGAACAAGGCGATTTCAGTCAGTTTCCCACCTAACGACACGTGTCCAACACTGACAGCCAGTACACTCTTTCCCTACGCTTTCCTAGGCCCCACCCTAATTAATCTCAAACAAGACACCACATCCATGTGCATATATAATAAATACAAACCTCCACTACCGTGACAACTCTGCTTCGAAGCTAGATATTCAAAAAGCAAACGGAGACGACAGCAAGAGAAGAATCACCGGGAAGAAGAGCTTTATTATTTTGCAGTTGAGAAAAAGAAGGTGGTGGTGCGAGAACTGAGAAAGATGAGAGCAAGCAACCACTTGATCGGTCTCCTAAACTTCCTGACGTTCCTGCTCTCCATTCCAATCCTAGGTGGGGGGATATGGCTGAGCAGCAGAGCCAACAACTCGGACTGTCTCAAGTTCCTGCAGTGGCCGCTGATCATAATCGGGGTCAGCATCATGGTGGTGTCGCTGGCGGGTTTCGCGGGCGCGTGTTACCGCAACACCTTCCTCATGCGGCTCTACCTCGTTGCCATGTTCCTCGTCATTGCGGTGCTCATCGGCTTCATAATATTCGCGTACGTGGTCACGGACAAAGGGTCCGGCCGAAGGGTCACGAACCGGGCTTACTTGGAGTACTACCTCGACGACTATTCCGGCTGGTTGGAGGAGCGCGTCGCGAGTGATAGCTACTGGGGGAAGATTAGCTCCTGTATTAGGGACTCCAGGGTGTGCGCTAGGATGGGGAGAACCATTAATGGGGTGCCTGAAACTTCTGATATGTTCTACTCTAGACAACTCACACCTATTCAGGTATGCTCCCGAAAATATTAATCATATTAAATTTTGATAAAATTATTCTACTCAATAACTTATTACATATATTAAATTTTAATAATTTAACTGTTAAATATTTTGATATCATATCAATAATTATGAATACCAAATTTTTAATAAATTAAACATTTATATCTTGTTAATTTTATAGTTGATATTTACTTATAATTTAAAAAAGTATATTACATGTTAATTTTAATTTATATAAATAATATTTAAATTTTATAAAAATTTGTAAACTTAATTTATTCAATAAAATCTTTTAATTTAATGTTAAATTGTTAAAATTTAATATCTATCAAGAATTATTGAACAGAATAACTTTATTAACAGTTATTTTTTTACTCTTGGATTAATTTGCTCTCTATCCATATGATAATGATTTTTTTTTTTTCTGATTCTTTTGTATGTGTATCGGTTAGTATTTCTATTTCTTGAATAATCTGGACCAGTTTCGGATTCTTTATGCTAAATTCATTGAAAAAAAACTTTATGATCATGTATGTGGGTCGGCTAATACGAGATTATTCTAATATAATCACTACTAGTCTCAAGTTTAAATTTTGAATAAGTAATTAAGTTAAATATTTAGAGGGGTACTTTTGCCTCCCATAAAAATCCTATTTAACTTCAGCAGAACCGTCTCCCACAAAGATACATGTATTCCGATATTAAAAAAAAAAAAGATACATGTATTTCCATATATATGTATATATATATAACCTTTGAAGGAAGAAAGGTGATTGGAAAGTGGGATTAATTTGGACTTGTTTTTATTTGTTTTGTGAATTTTGAAACACTTAAGGTAAGGAAGTGTGTTTGGGATTTTTGTTACGTTAAAAATTTTTAATAGATACCCAAATTGCTGTTTTGAAAAAAAAATATTAGAGATATTTTGTTTCTAAAAAATTATTTTTTATCCGTAAAGAATCCGTTTAATGTTTAGAATAAGATATGATATGATAGGATATGACAACAAAATAAGATAAAAACAAATAAATTATAATTTTATTTAATGTTTGGTGTATACCAAATAACAAACTAGATAATGATAGAATAAAATGTAAGACATATTTAAATAAAAAGATTATTATTTTGTTAAAATTACAAAATTTTTTAGAAAGTAACTTTTAATTTAATTTTTTAATTTTTATAAAAAAATAATTTCAACTAAAGTATATAATATTATTTTTTATTTATGTAGTTATTTTTTTAAAATTATAAAAAATGTATATAAGATTTTTAAAATTATAATTATTATTTAAATATTTTTTAAAAAATATTTAAATGTTAATTATTTAATTTTTAATATTTAAATTGATAATATATTTTAAATTTATATGTCAAAATTATATATATATATATATATATATATATATATATATGAAGAGAGGGAGTGTTTCTTATTTTGTTGTTTCTTAACCTAACTATTTTTTTAGGATAAGAAATATACTAGAACAGTAGGATAGATAAAAGATAAAATAACGTTATTATATTCTATTAACGCAACAAACAGCAGATTATAATAAAATAAGATAGTTATTTTATTTTATTTTATCATATCTTGGCGGACCCTAAGATTATAAATGTGGACACTATAATCATTCTATTCTTTTAATTTAATACTTTCAAAGATCGATTTAGATCAATGATTGTATTAGAGATTAAGTTGATATATGATTTCACTTAAAGATAAATTGTCTCTTGTATTTTTTTGGGGGGATGGGAAGTTTTTTTTGAAATTTTTTTGTTTAGTGCTTTTAAAGAAAGTATGGGTCGTAGAGAAACCTAGAAGGAAATGAAGTGTATGTTTCATTAAATGGGTAGATCTGACTAGATCTCTCTGAAAGGAACCCTGTGGCATGTGGGGGTGAAGGGTTTTCACTCGTCAATCCGCGGAAGTTGTGGTTCTTTGTCCAATTGATTGCAACGTAAGCTAATGGGGGACAGATAAAGAAAAGAAAATATGGCATCACTATAGTATAGCGGTGATAATTGATGAACATTATTTTTGAAAGGTCGTGGCATCATTGCTAGATACCAAATGTGTCATCGTCGCATATTTTGCTTTAATTTTTACATATGTCATGAAGAGATTTTACTTATGGAGACTATTGAACAGGTTTGGGAGTAATGACAGATAGACAGTGATGTATTATGATAAGACCATATTAGGCGGTGGCCACGTTGCAGATAAGTAATGGATTATGGGACTGAATAATGGCTTTAATAAAACATAATTATGATTGCAATGAATTATAATTTGAATGGATGAGATGTGTTTGTTGTATGCAATTAATAATTATAATATATTTAACATTATTATCATATTATGAAATAATAGTGTAATTAACTTTTTAAATTATGATTTGAAATTTTGTGTTTAAAACGGGGACTAAAAAAGTGTTGGAATTTGGAATTTGAAACTTATGGGTGGCTTAATGATCTTATCTTTTTCAGTATTGTTTTCGGCCATATTCCTAACCTTTTGTTTTCTTTCTTTCTTGTTAATTAAGCATCATATTGCCGACTATGCATAGTCAGTTTGAATTATTGACTTTTTCGGTTTCTGTTTGGGCTTCATTTACACCTGTACACCTTTTCTTTTTTGGATGGGGCAACCTGATGTATGTATATAACCTAATAGTGGTCGCTTTCTCCTTTTTAAAAGCTCCCCCAACTTACATAAGAATGTTCTAGGATACGATTTAGACTTTGAAGGGCCGGGGTTGTCTTTTTATATTTGCTTTTATCCGTTTGATTTTATCTTTTAGGTGGGATATACTGTCTTTTTTTCGTTTGCTAGTGTTGTACAGTATGTAAGAGGCTGGTGGGACGAAATTGTAGAAGTAAGAATCCTGACCACCATTTTTACACACCCAACTATCATTCAAAAATGCAATTTGTACACTCTGTTTTCAGATGTTAAATTTCTTTATTATATTCATTGGTTTAACTTAAAATAATAGTGATGTAATTGGCATTTTATTGTGGAATATTATTGGTAAAGATATGTGAATGACGTCTAGTATAAGTAATAGCTAACTTTACTTATATGGCTGATAGTTTTACACTATGTTTAATAGTCAAGAAATAGTATGTAGGGCAAAGAAATCTTAGAAATTTTGAAAATTTTCAAAGCTTGATACATGAGAAATAGAGTGGTGAAATTTAAAAAATTGGTGGGTTTTATTATTTATTTTTATTTTATTTTTTATCTATTTTTATTTACTTGTTTATTTTTTTCTTATTTTTTATATATTTCTTTCAAATCGAACAATTTAAAATTTAAAATTATTTTTGATCTATTTCTTATTTTTTACTTATTTTTATCTTTTCTATTTCTTTTTTCGTTACCCAACAAAGTTTTAAGATTCTGACTTCAAAATGTTGATTTCTTATGTTATACCCGATATTTTTATCTTTTAGAATGACTTGACAGTTTTCTTATCCAAATATTGTTTCGTGTTTTGCTCCAATTGGTAGATGAGACACAGGCAATTTGGTCTCAGTCAGGCTGGTGCCTGGTCCGCATGTTACCCATGCCATAAAACAAAGTAACTTTTGAGTGCATGCCATAACATTTGTCTAGGAAAAAGAAAAAGGACAATTATAGTTTAACTGCAACGAGACACAAAAGAGGAAGACAAATATAAAATCATTTCTTTTTCAAGACACAAAATATTCAAACAACAATTTTCAATTACTTAGAACAGGACAACAGGTGAGGTGGTGTAGTTTCAAGGTTCTATTTGTTCAAAACACTCTTGTATATACAACTACTCCTATTCATGCACAAAAAAACTTGGAACCAATTAGAAGCAAAAAGCATTTTTTGTTATTTTCATTATTTTCTATAAAAATAAAATAAAGTAGCACTTGAATAATTTTTTGTCTCAAACCAAATTGATCTTAATGTTTTGTTGCTAAACCCATTTGTCATGCAATTTATTGAGGTAATGTTTTCCTTTTGTGTTATAGTCTGGTTGCTGCAAGCCCCCGGCAGATTGTGGCTATGTCTATCAGAATGAGACAGTGTGGAACCTAGGGTCAGGACTGATGGGAGCCAACCCAGATTGCACTAAGTGGGGCAATGACCAAGAGCAGCTTTGCTATGCCTGTGATTCTTGCAAGGCTGGTGTGCTGGCAAGTCTCAAGAAGAGTTGGAGGAAGGTCTCAGTGATCAACATTGTTGTTATGATCCTCCTTGTGATTGTTTACATAATTGCTTATGCAGCATATAGGAACAACCGCAGGATGGATAACGATGAACCCTATGGTGAAGCCAGGATGACAAAGGCCCAACCTAGTGCCTTTCATCTTTAGTGGCACTATTTGGATGCCAAAAGGTTTCAGCCACATCTCTTAGGATTTTGGGCCTTTTTTTTCCCTGGTAACTAGGTTGCTCTCATGGTTTTGTATCAAACACCCGTAAGATGAATTTAGTGTTAATCTTGAAAGGCTGAATGTATGTATTATCATATTTGCTTACAGTGCAACTTCTGCTTTTGCTTTGAAGATACTCATTTTGTACTTTGTTGAAATTGGTACTGCTAGATTTGTAAATTTGGGAATTAGTATTGATAGATTTGTAAAGGAAATTAATCATAAGTGGAACAAAATCCGTGATCTTTTGTGCCTAAAAAAGATTAATTTTCGATTTTTGGTTAAGAAATATGCTTAGCGCGCACAAAAATTAAGTCGGCCTTTTGGTATCGAGAGCATTGATATGTAGAATCATATATTTCAGGAACATCTGTCATTAGTAGAATTTAAGATTCAGCAAGAAAGCTGAATTAAGTTTTGTTTGAATAATTTTTTCTATAAATACTTACTGAAAAAGATAATAAAAAGATAAAAAAATTAAGCTTCTTCTAAAGGTTTTTTTTGTTAAATGTTTTAATGATTGAGATGCATAAGTTGACTTTAATTTATATGAAAAATTTAACTTATTTTAATTACCTTATTTTTTTCTCTTACAAATGTTTATGGAGAAGTTTATTCAAACAAGACATTTCTCATAATCTAGTAAGAAGCATATTAAAAGCTCACTTATCGGCAACATGTAGTCAATATTTCTAGAATAGATCTAAATTTTAAGAAATTGTTTGCAACTAAAGTTGCATAAGTATTTATTGCAAATCTTTAAATGGTTTAGGTTAGTTTAATTTGGACATGTGGTACACTTTAACAACATTAAGGTATATGTTTTGGACTAGGTTCTTAGGTAGGTGCAATCCTATGAGTATGATTGTCAAGAATACCAAGTCACTAGTCTAACATGCTCTAATCTAAAATGATAGGCAGCTCATCTCACCAAAGGACCTTAGGACCATAAAAGGATTCTAAAGTTTTAGCCTATGCAAGGTTAAGGTTTAGGTCTCCCATCTCGGCCTAGGCTCACCTAACAAGTCCCGCACGATCCACACTATGAGAGTTGTCTAATTGTATTTAAGAGGCAATTTTTCTTAGAAAATTCTAAGTACTTTACCTATCACATCTCACTGAGTCTTATCACACTAACTACCTTGAGGATAGCCTTAATTGTTGATTTTGGATGTAGAAAGACACATCCTATGACTCTTCGTATTTTATGTCAAGGTGCAGCTATCAATTGCCAACAACCCACTAATTGGTGATGACCACAGGCATTGGAGTCAACCATACTAGGACTCCTCTCTAATGTAGATATCTTCTTCTATCATATACTATTACTTTACTAAAATCTCTTTTGACATGAATGTTTGAGTCTTTACAAGTACAATTACCTCTTCTATTGTGTTCTATCATCACTAAAGTAGTAGAACTCTTGAAGAACCACCTTATCTAAACATAGACTGAGATATATTGGGCCACCTCTATATACTAAATAAAATACCTAAAACAAACCTAATTCACTTGAAAGTTATAATCTTAAATATTTTGGTATCACCCTTGCCATTTCATGTAGATAAACACTAATAGAATGTAAAATCTTTTAATTGGTTGATTTGAAATTCAGTAGCTAACAATAATTGGTAAGAAAGATTTAAATGGGGAGTTAACAACTTAACATTTTGGCAATAGTATACATTAAATTTATTTCTAACATGCTTTTTTAACATACTTTTATGAATAATTCTAAATCATTCTATAGTATTCTTTTAGTAGTTTTTTTATTTATTAGATGAAAAAAGTATTGAATAAATTTGATATTTCTACGATATCATGTGTAATTACTTTTTCACTTATAAAGTGTTAGCTAGGATGTTTTATTTAATAAGTGTTTTCCTTTGAATGAAAAACTAGGTATTAAAAGAATTCATTATTGGTTTGACACCTCTATAATAAAATATTATACAATAAAAAAATAATATGATGAGATATCAATTATAAAATTATATAAAAATTTTAAATTTAATTTCTTTCACTAAAACGGTCAATCTAATAGATGAATTAATAAATTTGACGATTTATATAAAAAAATCGATTTAGTTACACTTTTCGTCCTTCTAATTTGATTTGTGTACGACTTTTATTGTCCAAGTTCTTTTTTTGTGTGTGTTAATAAAGTTCTTCTATTTTTCAAATTAAGTAAATTTGTTTTTTGTTATTTTTTTTTTGTAAAACCTTCAAATTGTTATTTTTTATCCAAATATTTGAAGATTTATGATAAACTTAAAATATGAAATAATTTTAAAAATTTAGAAGTAAGAAAATTAGTGAAAACTTAATAAAGTTTGAAGTGAGGTAAAGATTTGAAGGGGAGGAATTTTGAGTTTTTTATTTTATTTTTGGGAAAAGTTGATGTTTCAATTGATGAGTTTTTTATAAAAGAAAATTTAATCGATTCAATTTATAAAGATGTTAAGTAAATGATGAAAATTTAAAAATTAAAAAAATGATGAAGAGACTAAATTTACTTAATTTTAATTAAAAATAGAGAAACATAACTAATCAAAAAAACTCATGAAATCAAAATCACCTACAATTCAAATTAAACAGAAAAAATGTTATTAAATAAAAAAATTTAATAATGCAAGCTTTATCAAACCTTACGCCTAATATTACTAATAAATTCCCTCTGTCTCTATTATAAAAACTACACTATTCGTTCTCTTACATAAAATCTATTGCTGGTTATAGTTTTAATTGAAAAAATGTCACGAGACCCCAAATCAAATGGAAGAAGTGAGAAGATGTCTTGGCTACAGAGTTTGAATCTAATACTCCTTATATGTAGTATTCTTGTGGTTTTGAGTTTGACTATTGCTGCTGTCATGCATCCTTTGCTCTTCAGCTTTGTTTTCTTCTCATTGTATGAATGAGATTTCACATATCCAAGTATTAATAGTTTCATACTCCACCAGTCAACCAGCTGTGAATTTGTTTTTGAATGACCAATTGAGAAGGGAACATGTAATCTTTCTTCTTCCCCTTTCTTCCTTTTTTTTTTGTTGTGGTGCTGAATGCTGTCATTGCTGCATGATATCACACGTAATCTTAAATGAAGCCTTTAATAATGAAATTTTAAGCTTAGCTCTAGTGCACCTAATCTAATCTATCAGTTTGATATGAGCTAAATTTAACATGATTGATTTACTGTGCTCTACAATGCACTTAAACATTGAAAAGAACTGGTCCCCATTTATTTAAGAGAAAATATGTTATGCATTGATATTGTAAAATAGTTTACAGTGTCATCTAATCATAAACTAATATGTATGGTAAGTTTGTTAATTTTTACAATAATTACCTTAAAAGTCATATTAACTATGATTTCTAATTAGTTGACAATATAAAACTTTTTATACCGATAGTACATAGCCATTAATCTTTTTATTTAAAGAGTTTTTCTGGCCATGTGATTCGTCAATTATTTTGCCGGTGGTTCTTTATTTTAAAAAGTTCAACCCTTGTCTTTAATTTGCAGGAAGCAGGACACGAGACAACCATGGTGAATTCAAATCCTGAGACAGTCTCCACAGTTCTGACACTAGTGATCATCTATACTTTGAACCCTTCACCTCGTCACCCAAGATGTTTCGAACATCATTTGATTTGGAAAAGACTGATGTTATCATTGTACAAGCCAGTGTGTGCTGGTGGGGTTGGTCTTGCATGCATTTGGGAAGCATCTTGTGTCCTGATTCCATAGATGCTGATGAGGAAAGGGAGAGGTTCAATGCGATGTTTAAAGGTTCAAAGACTCAACAACCAAAAGGGAGAATTGCTAGGAGTGAAAAAGGTGCACTAGTCCTTGCAACAGAAATACGATATCCAGTTGTTTTTCACCTTTCATATATTTTGGGTGCTTGGACAATAGAAATTGTATATGATAATGATTATGATGATAAACTTGTGACTTGCATTGAAAATGCTGTTGAGGTGGATCCAGAATGTCCTGCATTAATAATTTACTAGGATTTTTTTGTGCCATTGGGATTGCTATTGATGCACTTGCTGAGTCACACAGCAATCAGGCAATGGGGTCATTGCCGCCTTGCTGGGATAATGGAGCACATTGAGCAGGTTGCAGTACATTCTGGTGACTCTGACTGCTCAATTTCCATAAGAGTTGTTCCATCCTCTTGCTTGGAGATTATTAGGTCATGGACTAAAAACATGGCTAAACAACTGAATGCTTGTGGGCTCATAAATTGTCAACATGCAATTACTGCATCAAGTGAGGTGTTTCTGCTTGAGGCCAACCCTCAAGCTTCTTGTACAGTTCCATTTATCAAAAGCAATGGGGCAACCATTGTTTATATATGCTTCCCTTTTTTCCGTCTGGAAAAGCTCTTTATGAAATACATTTTACAGGAGAGGTTATTTCAAAATTTGTGTCAGTCAAGGAAGCAGTTTTTCCTTCTGTAAAGTTCCTTCCCTCCCAGGCTGTGATGACAATCTAAGCCCTGAGATGCCAAATGCTGGTGAAGTTATGGGTTGAGTTTTTGACTCTAGGTAAAATACTGCATTCACTAAGGCTCGAATTGCTGCTGGTCAGAACTTACCACTTTCTGGTACTGTGTTCCTTAGCTTGAAGCCTTGAATGACTTAATGAAACCTTACCTTAAGAACATTGCTAATGCTTTTGTTGAAATTGGGTTTCAGATTGTTTCTACTTGTGAAACTTGAATGAGCAAAAACCCCTGCTGAACGAATGCTGAAGATGCAAGAAAGCAAGCCGCATTCGGGTGACGTGATTGCCAATGGAGACACTTGGCTGATGGTGATAACCAGTGCAGTAAGTGATCAGACAGATGGTCTGGCTCTGAGGGACTACGGATTACTATGTTTCTATTGTAAATACAGGTAATAGAGCTATGGCAATTGCTTAAGTGATAAAGAGCTTAAAATGTAATTGTATCAGAATGATTGGTCTTCAGGACTTCATTGATGATGAGTTTAAATAATGAGAAAAGCTTTGCAGACAGCCTCATTCTCCCTGAATTGCCTAGGTGATAGATAACATTAGTGCTTTATCTGTGTTTCCTCTTTGTATATGGTACTGATAATATGTGCTCTTGTAGTCTTTTTGGCTGCCAAAAGTTTATATTTCTTGCAATTTCTTTTATATATATAAAGATGAATTATTAATAATTTTAGTCTTTTAGATGGTCCATGAAGCATAATTTGAGCATAAGTAACGTGCTTTGGATGGATTTTTTGGCTTTATGTAACCTTATGTATAAATGCCACAAATCCTTTTAACAAGAAATCAAGTTTGTGGTATTTACTACTTTGAGTTATTAATAACTATCTACATCTCCATTTTTACCTGAAATGAAAAGTTTTAAACTATAAAACAGTATTCTGTTAAGTCATTGTGTAAAGATATGGCCATATCTTTAACATCTTTGGTATTGTTTATTGACTGCTCTTAAACATGGTCTGTTACAGATTGTTGTGAGGACAAACTTGCTAGATAAGGAGAATGCCAGATGATTTGGATGGGATACCTTCATTTGTGGAGTAAAAGTGATCAAAAGAGATATGATAGGTCATGTAGTCTATGTCCTGACCTGATAAAGCACTCTTTTGTGCACAAAATTGTTATATGTTGAATTTCAACTGCTTATAATCATTTCAAGTTTAAAAATCTTGTGACTCAAATTGAATGCTACTGCTTTAGTACAAAGTTGTTATAGCTTACAGATCCCAGTAAGGCCATTTCATTATATGCAATCCTTGAAATGCTTTGATCTAAGAGCAAGAAAAGGAATTCAGTCCTATCAGCTATTCAGCCAGGGCATAGATTGTATTTTACTGCATCTTTTAAATGAAAGCATATGAATGAGAGGGAAACTTTACTTTTACATTTGGCTCTGCATCAATTGCCGCTGTACTTGCCTCTACTGAAATTGTTGTTTGAGCACTTAAGGCTACAGCTTCTGTTTCTCCTTTTGTTTTAACTGCTGGGGTTTCACATATTGGTGCTGTGCAAGTTCATTTGATTTTTGTGAGACTATTTGAAATAGCTTGCTAGCTGCTGCATGAAGTAGATGAAGTAGGGGAAGCTGTCTTGAAGTGGAAGGATTGCTTTCCTGGGTCTAATTTAATTTATAAAACCTATAATTGCTTTTCATACAAATCCAATTTTTTGTTGAAATTGGGAAATGGGTTGCTCTTGCAAACCTAAAGAAGTGCATAACATGATTCAATATTGTTTTTCTTGACATTTACATACTGTGAAGGTGGTCCGACTTTGATTGTTGCATATTGTGTTTACCCTGTCCACTTAAGATGAATAGACTAACCTAATCACCATTCAAAAACAAAGACATTATCACTTTATATTAAATAATCATACAAATCTTTGTGCAACTGGATAATTTATTTATTATTGATTGTTTAGTATACCTAACCTAACTATAGATTACACAAGTATTTCTCATGGGTGAGTTTTGCTTGCTGCAAATTTCTGAATCAAGACAACATGTCATTCTGCAACAGGGTTTTGATTTTCTGTTTTTCGGTGAACATTTATGACTTTGGACTTGAGGTAATTAACAACTTTGTCTTTGACCTTGAATGTTGGTTAAACTTCAGCAGAATTCTAATAGATATCTGGATGCAGAAATAAATTTATTGGTTGATTTCCAAATGAAAATTTTACATTAAAAACCCAATCAACTAATCTAAATCCATCTTCAGGGATCTTAAACTTTGGATCTCATGACGGTGCCAACTTCACTCACTTGAAAGATAATTGTAGAGCCTAGATAGAGAGTGAATAATTGTTTCAGCATTGGCTTTGTTCCTTCTTGATTTTTCAATCCAGTAAGTCCACACATTTGTACAATTGAAAAATGTTGGCAACACTCTCTTTTGAATATATTCCTGAAATTTTTCGAAAATTATAAATTTTGTGAGTCTCACTTCTTTCTCCTTTATATGTGTTAGGAACTGGGCTAACGTCCAATCAACATAACAACTCTCACAAGCCTAGACATTATGGAGGCCCAAAGTCACAAGTATTGACCAACTTCAACATCAATAACCGCTAAGGTGGCATATGGGACATATTTCAAGTTGGCCGCTATAGCAATGTGATGGATTGAAGCATCTCATATGAAAAATGGGCACATAGGGAGGGACCTCTCAATAACACTTACTTGACTCAATGTTCGCCGCCGTGAAAAAATGGGCATTGCAGAATGCTCAAATAAGAATCATTGCCGTCATGCATTCCCCCCAAAAAAGAAAAAATTCATTGCCGCCAGGCCGAAAACTTGTATGGATTTAGCAACAATAATGTGTGATGTATGTTCAATAAAAAAAAAAAAAACTGGACCATATTGCAGCTGAGTATCACGAATATCAAAATAGATCAAACATCTTTATTTGAAAATCAAGGGGGAAAATTGATGCATGAAAGCGTGTTAAGAGCCAGGCTAGTAAAATGTCGTGGTCCTTGTCGTATCCTTTAGGATGAAGCCCTGTATGGAAAATATGAAGTAAAACATCAATTTTGGTCCCTCAAATTGACACCGTTAATAAATATGATCTTGGACATTACAAAAAACACTAATTTGGTTTTTAATATAATAAGTTAATTTGATCTTTAATATTATAAGAAAATAATTCAGTCCTTGACTTTTGCAGCTCGGTGAATTTAGTCCTTTACATTAGAGCCGTTAGTTAACTTACTTTTTTGTATTATTAGGAACTAAATTACACGGTGGTGCTAATTTTAAACACCAAATGAATGCTTCAGTTTTACACGGAATACATGACTTTGTTTTAAATTTTTGTGCCTAACCGCAATTTTTTAGCTTCATCTTCATTTTCAACAATGTCATCTGCCTGGCTTCCACCCAAACAAACAACTTAGCATACATTCACTGAATTCAAAAGAACTATCGGCGGTCTGAATAGGGAACTGATAGTAATTTAGAACTGCATCTTGTGCTTCTAGCCCTGAGTCTTGACCGCGTGAACCTAGACTTGTGTTTCTAGAGAACTATGAATTTGGAAGCAAAAGCTAGATTCATTCTGAAGTGACAACTTGCAAACATGAGAGATTTGAGCTAGGAACAATGAACACAGATATGTACGAATAGGATACAACACCAATCACCATTCACCAACACGTGAATATAGCAAATTATAATGATTGTAGTATACGACTATAAAATTAAGACAACAGATAAAATTAACATAATATTGAGATTAAAGTATACATCTTGAATTAGAATAAAAACATTAATGCTTTATTAGTCAATATTAGTTATCAAGAATACAATAAAATATTATAATTTATCTCTCTCTTCTTCTTCTTTTTTGTGGACTTTTCATATTCATTTTTTAAGCTTGTCAAGATTTTTAAATCTCGAATAATTCGAGTATAGTGGATGGACCCACTTAAAAAAAAAAACAAAGTTCTCCCATTAGCCTCTTTTTTCCATTTATAGGATTTAAATTCAAGACTTTACTAAAAATAGAATTAAGTTCTTTGCTACTTAAATAAAAAACCATTAATTATTATGATACATTACTTATTACTTATATTGATACAAAAGTTAAAAAGATCTTATTAACGTCATTTTCATCTCAACAACTCATTTTTTTCACATTTTAGGTTCTTAAATGGGTTCCACCATTACATATCACTTATATCTACTTTTTATAATTTAAGTAACTCACCTCTCTAACCTAGTAATTCTAAAATTTTTACTAAATAAGTCCTATGAATAACTCTACATTCTTACATTTTATCACTATTTATAAAAATGCATACACATGAAACCCCCAAAAATTTTAAGGACCGGTGTTTATTAATCACCTGCTACTTCATGAGTGATTGCCAAGAACTTGCTCCAATGGGCATCTCTTAATAAGACCCGGTGTTTAATGAGTGTCTTAATTAAACAAACTTGTTAAGAGCATTGAATATACTTATTTAACATTCTTAATTACCTAAATAAATTATTATTATTATTGTGTTTTTAATATAATATTTTTTCTTTTTGTTAAATAATTTTTACCTTTATTTTTTTAATTAGTGCTTTAAAAACAATCGTTAACATTTATTGAAACAAAATACCTGAGAGATATAATCTAAAAGTATCCAATTGTATCCAACTCAATACATTTATGATATTAATAATACCATTTTTTCGCACACCATTTTTCCACGGGAAAACAACATCCAAATTATATTGGCAAATGGCAATCAATTAATACCCTCGTTCATCTCATAATATGTTGTTCACCATTTATTTGTACGCTATCCATCAGTTCAAAAATTGCGTGAAAAAAATGGTGTATATAGCAAAATTGTTAATGATTCTTCGCTTGAATTTATGGATCACGATCCTCGCACGCCAATGCGGTGCACAACTCAATTGTGTGTCAATAGTCAATATTTATCAACCAAGGCCTTGGAAGTTTTGGTCAAGTCTAGAGAATGTTTTTAATCACGGTCCTCTTCGCACAACACCCCACCCATCTCTGTACCCTGTGGCTCACGACGTAGTTTTTCACTTATTTGATCAAAGACCAACCAAAGGACTCATGGACTTCTCATTTATTAAGTGGGCGGAGGCATTAAGACCAACTTTTCATTGTTGAATTTGCTAATTAAAGAGCAAGAAAGCATGAGGATGACACCATGCCAAGAGGAACCAGTGCCGTATTATATTAATAAAGCATTTACAATACAAGGACACATGTTATTATACTGTTGTAGTACGACCATTCAACATATGATTTTTCATTTAGACATTCCTTGCATGGCAGGATAAGTGCTGTTGACGGAAGCCAGGGTAGGGACTAGGCACTTGCAATTTTGACTGGTTTTAGATGCAACATTTCATTTATTGAAATTTTTGAATTTAGTTAGGATATTTCGCTCTAGTTGGCTAATTTATTTAATTATCACAGATGACCAATCTGGGACTTGATAAGAAGTCATGCTGCCAGGAGCTTGAATGTTGAGTGATGCCATCTCTATCTCTCTCTCATTCACTGGGGACCCACAATACCTAAGGAATGACCCCTCTTTGTTCTCGAACTAGATAGACTTTACCTTCTCAGCTTGCTATGAACTAATCAAATTGTTTTGTGTTAATACTAACCACTCCGCACCATTAATATGAACATGTTTATTTTAAGTGGGAAGAAAAAAAAAAAAGGGACTTCGTTATAGTGGGAGTAAACCGTAAAGTGGAGGTGCCTAATGTTCTTTTCTTAAGGTCCACACGCTGAAGACTCTGAGGTTTGTACAGAGTAATTGAGGAAGAAAAATGTTATAAATTACAAAGGTCCAACTGCTTCCACCGCAAAGTTGAAACTTAGAATTAAAATTTTCTAACTCGTGGAAAAATTAATCACTTGAAGATAAGCTAGAATCCCGCAGTTTTAAATAATACCTATTTAGGAACTTCAAGTCCTATGATGTATATCCGGATTGTAGAGTAGAGTACTGGCGCCATATATATTATATAGTAATCATCAATATTTGAAAGTCGGCAAATTCTAGCAGTCTTGTTAATGTAAAGAGTTATGAGATAAAAATAGATATAGAATTTGTTCTAGTTCAAAGTAAATGAGCCCTTTCTGGTAGTCTAATCCACCTCAACTCAAATACAATGTGAGTCCAAAGGTTCATGAGGAGTGATTGGGCTGAAATTCACAATTGATGATGACCTAATTGTGAGACATATTAAATATGTCTTGAACAAGGAATCATATCTCATAGGGGTGTAAGTACATTGCATAATGTTCCTAAACAGATAAATAATTCTCAACTAGGGCCCTTCGGCCCTACACAATCGACCACAATCTCATAATATCCCTATAAATAGGTTATTATTAGCACTTTTAGGAACACATTTATAACAATTAATGTCATTATGCTAAAATTCTCACTAACTTTGAGTGTTGGAGTGTGTCTGCAAGAACCCCAATCACTTGCCACCAGCTTTTGTCGTGTTAGAACAGAGAACTATTATAGGAGTACCTCAAAGCTCGGTGAGAGAGGATATCAGACACCTCGAACCAATTCAAGTTTATTATTAATTGTGATTTGTTACTCACTTTTGGAAGAAGCCACATCTCTTCACTCTAAAGGAGACTCGTGAGTAGCTGGAATATCACATCCATCTCATCCAAAAATGATAGTGAGAGTTCTTGTAATTTTCAAGAGAGAAAGAATTATACTTCCACAATATTTTGTGAGAATATAGAAATATTATAAACCATTCTTCTTAAGTGAATTTGAGAGATTTTCTTGTAATCTTACTTTTAATAGTGGAGATATTTTACAAAATTAAGTCATGTGGTTTTTCCTTTTTCACATTAAGAATGTTTTTCAATTAAAATTATCATTGTTATGTTGTAATTTTTGGGTATTTATTACTTAGTTTAGCATTGTTTCTATTGTTTCTATATCAACTTGTTTTAAAATTTTTAAAAGTGGTTAGTAAGAGGTATGAATTTGCATGAATGAGTTCATGCTAGATTTGAGCTCCTACAAGCATGTGTGTAGTCGTGCTTATCTCATGCACGCAAACTTATGTCTTTTATTAGCTACTTTAAAATTTTGTGAAACAATTTGATATATAAACAATAGAAACAATGCTAATCTAAGCAATGTGAGACATGTGCTTTTTGAAATACTCCAAAAATTACATGTTATTCTTCTACTCTCACACTTATTTCATTTCCATTTGGTATCTATTATCAATTCATAGAGAAGGAAATTTGGTTTACTATTTCTCTACATCTTGTTACATGGCTGTGTGTCCAACGAGCTGAACGACCCCCACCAACCTTGCCCCACCTTGTGGCCAATTAACTCTCTTGCACACACTCGCACACACAGCCACGGAAGCGTATTCATATATTCTGCCAACAGCACTAGTTACAGAGAGTCTTTGGGACAATATAGCAGAGTCTTTCGTAGTAGTTGAGTGAGTAGAAACTAGAAAGATACCCTTGTCTCTGTCGTGGCAGCAACGTACCCTAATATCAACTCACTAAAACAAACCGTTCCTAACTGATCTGTACATAACTAAGCCACTTGGCACAAGCATAAATAGTCTAGACAACAAGTAGTTTATAGAGTGGACCAAGTTCTAATGTTAACCTGGCTACAGTACCGCAACTAGGAGCATTGGAAGCTGTAAAATTATATGCGTGAATGAATATAAAAACGAGATAACATTTTCGTTTCATCCCAGGTTGTGTTATTGTTAGCCAACAAGTTTAGTCCACCGTATCAATTTGTTGAACCGATTCAGCAAATTAACAAATTTGTGACCAGCTCAACCAAAGATTTTTCAGATGGTGAGAAAATGTCTTTGTTTTTGCTTTGTCCTCTGAGGCTGCTTTACATTGTGTTGTCCATTATGATAAGGTTTAAGGCCAAGAGGAAAAAATCGAAAACAAACAAATGGAGGAGTAATGTCGTAGTGTGTGATTTATGTATGTACCTTACTTGTTTTACACGTAAAATAATTTTGAGAAGGAGTTTTTGTATTACTATGAATTTTAGAGAGATTTAAGCTAGCTAATTACAATTAATATGACATCCAATTTGGGTTTTATGGGTATGATGTAACTCAAAGTCCAACAAAGATGGAGAGTGAAGAGGACATGTTGCTCATACATACATTGGTTTCTTTTTCTATCCATAGGGGGCCTAGACGAGTTAGGCAACCCACAAAAGATTTTCCGTGGAAAATGCAAAAACTGCTTCCATATGGAAAGAAATTAATTGTGGCAATAAATTTTATTTTATTATTATTTTCAAAATTGGTCATCAAAGTAAAAGGGCGGAAAATCACAATCAGAATGTGTCTTGAAAACGGTTTTTCAAAGCCGAAGAGTTTTCATACAATGAGCCAAATCCACAACACCTAACGAAGAAGTGGGAAACCGCGAAGCAGCCACGTTGGTTAACGAATTTCAACGGTGACATCACTTTTTCATGTGTGGGGTTTGCCTAGCTTCCCCTTCCCTTTATAAAAACCACAAACATTAGCTTCCATTCCAGTAACAAACCCCACAAGCCTTCTTCTCCCTTTGTGTCCCTAAAACACACATACACACAACACAAGTAGACAAACACAAGGGAACAAACAAGTTGAGAAACATGGAGGGCAGTGACACATACACCCCCAGTTCCTCTGCCCCACTTTCTCACTCTCCCACTTCCTCTTCTTCCTCACCTCCAGCAGCTCCCACAGTTGTGATGAGCCCTTGTGCTGCATGCAAGATTTTGAGGAGAAGATGTGCTGAGAAATGTGTATTGGCACCTTACTTCCCTCCCACTGACCCTGCCAAGTTTACCATTGCCCACCGTGTATTTGGTGCCAGCAACATCATCAAGTTCCTACAGGTAGTTACATGATCGGTACCAACAATTATTAGCCTTCAAAATCTTTGTTGTTTCCTTGTCTCGATTCTAAGGCAAACTGTACTCTCAGTTAAAAGACCAATCTTCGTTTTCAATGATGTTTAATTTGTGCTATTTTAAGTGAAAAATTAATTAAAGAAACGAAATAAACAAGTGAATCTTGAACATGTGCGAGATGTTATACATATTTCTTCATACATTATTAATTTTCAGAATCATTTAACATTGATCTATAAGATCATAGAGTTCCAACATGATTTTTTTGGGTCGATGATAACAGGTGTTAGGAATCTCTCCATTATTGAGTTGTAGTGCCCTGTACCACCCGTCAAAGCATATCCTCTCCACAAGGACAAATACACACCCACAAATAAACAAAAGTGTCTAATTTTTATGCTGCCCTTGATTTTTCAGTGAAAACAAAGTGTACATAAATATTCATAAAAATTAGATTAATTATGTTTTTAGTTTCTCAAGTATATAAATATTCATTTTTAGTCATTAAAAATAATCGTCTTTTTTAGTTCTTAATTGTGAAAATATGTCAAGTGTAGTCTTTGTCTTTCATAGAAAAAATTGTTTTTTTTTAGTTTCTTTTTCTTATTTATGAAATAAGAATCACACATGACACAATTCTATAAATGATGAATCAAAAAAGAGATTTTTTTTTTCAGGACTAGAAACAAGCATTACTTTATCTATATGAATTAAAAATATATTTTATCTAAAAAAAAATTATTCTCTACTTTAGCAGTGAAACTTGAAAAGTAAACCGTACTAGTGCATGTGAAGCTCCTGACTTCATTTTTTTCTAAGGTCAATTAGGCCCCTCTTTCCTAATTAGACGAAATGGAGCCGCATAGTAGGCGTTATAAATGCCTCAAATAAATGCATTTTCAACCACATAATTTTAACGAAAACCTGGTGGTGGGCCTCCCAGTGGTTATACTTAATTAATACTCTCCTATATTCCAAGTCTTGCCCTTAACAAAAAATTTGAGATGTAGAAGTAATCAACAGATACATAATTTTCAAAAAAATAAAAAAATCAACAGATACATAATTTTCAATCATTAAATATTTTTGTCTAATGTATTTTCCCAAGGGTAGAAACTTTTGAATTTTATTATCTAAACTTTTTGTTGCATTTATTTTTCAGGAACTTCCAGAGTCTCAAAGAGCTGATGCAGTGACCAGCATGGTTTATGAGGCTAGTGCAAGAATAAGAGACCCTGTTTATGGTTGTGCAGGAGCAATTTGCCAGCTCCAAAAGCAGGTCAATGAACTTCAAGCACAATTGGCCAAGGCACAAGCTGAGCTTGTAAACATGCAACTTCAGCAAGCCAATCTTGTGGCTCTAATTTGCATGGAAATGGCAGAGAGTCCACAGGAATCACCACAGCAATCAGTGGATAATTTCATTTCAACTCCTCCCCACAGTGGTGGCTATCAAAGTAGCATGAACTTCTTTGAGGAGAACACTAGCCTAAACCCACTATGGGAGCCCCTTTGGACATGAAGGAGAATCATATAAATATTAATTAAATATAGCATATAGATAGACATTCAGAAAGTGTTCCCCACGATTGTCTCCTAAGGAGAAGTTGAAGGAATCAATTAGAACTAATAAAAGTTAATTCATAGCTAGGATTTGTGCAATTAGTTTAATTCCTGCATGAGGAAAAAATTGAAGGAAAGAATGAGATCTGGTATCTAGTAAGAAGGTCCTGCATTCAATCCTTTGAGTATGCTCACCAAATTTGGTTCCTAACTGTGTAAGAAAAATGCTTCGTTAGGAGATGAATTCACTTGGTGATCTCTCAAACTTGAAACACCAAAATAGCTAAGTAAAACATCATCATAAAAATAGTAGATGGTGTTTTGCTCCATGTAGTCTTTGCAATTGAAGAGAAAGGAGATTGTTATGTTATAAGTCTTTATTTACGGTGCTATTATTTTGAATCTGAAACACCTTTTCTACCACCTACTATATATAATCATTAAAAAAACATGATGTTTCGTGAATGCTTACTTCCTTGTCAAAGTAGTAGCTTTTGACCATCTCTCTCTTGGCTTTGGATTCGTTGTTTGGTTTCCATAATCCAGATTTTGGTGTCAATCAATAGGGAACACTAGGCAACGCTAGGCAACATCTAGATGGAAGACTGAACAACTACCAAGTAGCTAGCTAAACTTCTATATGATGCCTAGCAACAAAAATAAAAAGTTTATTATTGTGATTATTAAGAGCGACCGAGTTTTACTTTTGCAACAATAAATGTTAATAGAATATGAAAATAACAATTTAATGATAAGCAAAAAGCAAAACATGCTCCCCTAATTGAATAAACTCATAACCAACGAGGTGTAAACTTCGATAATATTGTCTTCTGCTTGATTTTGTTTACTCACCTGCTTGTCTTTTTGGAGAATATCTATCAATTGTGGTCCAAGCTGTAAATCAACAACAAAGATCATCTGCTAAATAGAGAAAATAAATTATATAAAAAATGTTTTTTTTGGTAGTGATTATATAAAAAATGTTTGTTTCATTGTCAAGGTGATAACTAATTCTTCTATTAGTTGGGAATTTACACCACCAAATTTCCTCCTTTGTTAGCTCAAATAATATGGACATTGACTAGAAGAAATGACACAAATAATTTTTAACATGAAAAATCTTTTCAATGCAAGTTAGTAAAAACAATATGATCTAGTCCAAAAAATCATCTCCATTATTAAATTGGGATTAGAATTATTTTTTCTCTCTAATACAATACAAGATTTCTTAAGGATAACTCTCTACAGAGAATTATAAGTTCATCTCTCTCTTCTCTAAGAGGCTTTTCTTCTTCTTCTTCTTCTTCTTTTCCTTTTCTCCTCTTTGCTCCAAACTTTAGGCTCCTCTATTTATGGAAGTCAATGGGCAGTCCATGAGTATCAAGATATCAACCTTGATCTTCCTAGAGCTTTACATTTGTGCTCCTTAAGAAACCATTAGCCACCTTCAATTCGATTTCGATGAAAATAGTTTCTAACATGAGGATGGTCTCCTTTATAGGATTTATTGTCCTTAGTCAACTATGATTCTACATCAATTATAGAGAAACTCTAACACTATTTACCCATAACCATAATGGTTCAAGTGAAAATAAATTATCTAGAAAGTACATGTAAAAGTAATTATGGAAAAGGGTAACATAAGATGAACAAAAACTAATTTCATATTTGGAAAAAGTAATTCTTATATTTCTTTAAATTCCTCAATTTCAACGTGGGATTAAGTTATTACTTCATCAATATACGATGGAAAAAAAAATCATGGGAGTGACCCATTGAGAATTCTTTTACTTTTAATTGTGCATAAACAGAATTTCATTCAAATTTTTCGTGTTTAAGAGAGTTTGATTTCATTTTAATTATAATTAAATATAAACTCGTGTTGCATAGATAATTTAATCATAACAGTGAAAAAGATTAATTTTTTAATTACTTTTAAAGTAGTTCGTGACAATATTAAAAAAAAAAAAAAAAACCATGCAGCTATGAGAGAGCAATATATCATGATATCATGTCAAATATCCAATTCTTTTTCCTTGAGTTTGTTAAACTCGTGTTGCATAGATAATTTAATCATAACAGTGAAAAAAGATCAATTTTTTTATTACTTTTAAAGTAGTTCGTGGCAATATTAAAAAAAAAAAAAAAAACCAACGCGGCTATGAGAGAGCAATATATCATGATATCATGTCAAATATACAATTCTTTTTCCTTGAGCTTGTTTTCATCATGTTCTAGACCTCGCTAAGATTACTTAGGCCTATGTAAATAAATAAAACAAACATATTGACTCAATACCATCGATCCCAAGTATTTGACCAAAGCCAAACACTCCTTAAAGTTCAAGAACCTTCCTACTATGCACTAAGACTCGTGTAGGTGCAAAGCATGAGATCTTGAACGCAATTTGTTAATAACTGTTACATCTTTGACAAGTGTACCAAGTTGTGCAAATAGTCAAACGATGAATTTAAGCATTGTTCCCACTAGAATTTGCACAATAGTTAGCATAAAACACATGAATTTCTATCTAGATGATCGAACAAGAGATTGTTTGATTGTAACAATAATTATAAATATAAATTGTTGCAATATAAAAGATAAAGTAAAGCTAAATTCTTTTTAGGATTTCACTACTGGAGTAAACACTTTTAACATTAGTTATTTCAGGGATTTTACATCAGTTCTTGAATTGATGTAGATCCCACTAATGTAGAAAGTGAGGCTTTTTTACATCTGACTAAGAACCGATGTAAAAACCACTTTCTACATTGGTTCCCACCTGAACCAATGTAGAAAGTCACCTTTCTACATTGTTATAACATGAATCGATGTGGAAAGTCAATTTCTATTTGTAGAAAGGTGACTTTCTACATCAGTTGAGGCTTTAATTAACCAATGTAGAAAGTTATTTTTTTTAATATTTTGTCTGTTTTATGAATTTTCCAACCTGTAAATAATAAACAGACTAAGACAAGCAATTCAATCATAATTAAATATGCTAAATTCAAAATGTCATCAATAAATAGTAAATATATTCATTAAAACATAAGCGGATTCGCGACTTCGCATTCTCTGTTGATCACTCAAGAGGAAAAAAAGAACAATTTTGCATTCACAAAAAGAAAAAACAAGAAAAGTACTATCTTGTTTGAAATGTATCATTAACCTTATGTTACTTGCATGACGTATAACAAGAAAGGACAGGTGTTAACCAATCATGCTAACACATCTAAATTCTAACATTCTTTTCACATTCACAAAATCCCCAGATTCTTTATTCATCATGCAAAAATGCTTAATTATTACTATGAAAGAGCAAAAAAGAAAAAAAGGAACAATTTTGCATTCCTAAAAAGAAAAAACAAGAAAAAAAATGCTTTCTTGTTTAAAATGTATCAAAGGGTTCATATTGGCTGTAGGACGCATAATTCATAGGGAAGGATGTTAACCAATCATGCAAATCTATTTGACATCCTCAAGAGTCATACAATTGAAATTAACAAATATGAAAATATCACACGAAGCCCAAGTAAGCTCTATATGGTCATTCTTATTCTTTGTTAATTAACCGATAAATTAGACAATCCAATCAAAATTTCTACAGAAAATCTGATAGAATTTTCTTTGTTTTCTAGTACTTTCTCACATTTTACATCTATTCAATCAATCACAATACCACATGTAAACATATCTAACAATCCAATCAATAACCAATAATATCACACAAGGCCCAACTAAACTCTATGTGGCCAATCATGCAAACTTATCACAATCTTCAATAGTCATACAATTCAAATAAATATCTTTCAATCGATTATTTATATACCATGATCAAACTGAAAAAAATATCAAACAAAAAAATATTAAGAAAAATTGAAATTGATGGGCATTTTGAGGGTTTAGGATTACCAAGAACCAGCACACAGAGGAAAAACCCAATTTATTCTAACCAATCATAAAACCCACGGGTTCAGGTTATAACCAAAATGGTTTTTACAAAAAAGAACAATAATCACGGAGTTGGGAAGAAAATACTTACATTAGGCAGTAGTGACAAGTTTTGGTGGTGGCATCCATGGTGATTAGGGTTAGGGATGATTGTGTCGTGCGCGTGAATTGAAGGAATAAGGGAAGATAGCAATTGGGGTTGGGGTCGGATTAAGGTTAAGGTTGCAATTTGGGGAAGAACGATTGTGTCAACGGCGATGATGGAGGAGTTATAGATGATTGATCTAGGGTTTGGACAGGGGTGGAGAGCCTTTTGCAAAATGAAGGGGAATTTCAGAGGGTGCTTATATAAGCTTTTTTACAATGGTTATAAGTTTAACCGATGTAAAAACCACTTTCTACATAGTTTTTACATTGGCTAAATTATAATCAATGTAAAAGTTTTGCTTTTATATACAATTTTGTCACTGCATTTTCTTTTTACATCAGTTGTTTAACAACTGATGTAAAAACTTGTTAATATGTGTTTTTTGCACTAATGTTTTTGACAAATAGAAGGTGAGCAGAAAAAAGGTTTTAACAATAATAGTGGAGAACGTTGGGTTAGACTTCACTAAACCTTCCTCTCATATAAGACAAGATTATCCATCGATATCATACTTCTTTATTAACATCAATCCAATATTTACACAATCTTTAATTCCTTAGAGGAGAAAGCCTAAGTTCCTTAATTAAACTCCTAATTCCTTAGAAAGCCTAATAAAGCAACTTGTTTTAAGAATGAGGATCTTGAGATGACTAATAAATCAAGTTATATTCCTAGATATAAGGTCCATTAGGTGTTTTCACTTTAGTTTATAGTTCAATAAGTATTTTCCAATCACAAATCAAACAAACATCAAGCTATGAAGATCAACCCACAATATAACATTAAGCAAAGAAGTGAAAACATTAATATAGAAGCATGAAATAGATTAATAACTCAGAAAAGATATATGAGAGTTTAGTTTAGTTACGTCCAATCCCAACAAAGGGAAGTTTAGCTACTCATTGACACTTGTAGGCCAAAAATCCATGGATAAATGGAGAAGATGAAAAAAACCACCATAAGAAAGCCTAACAGCCACTGCTACTATGGAAAACCTAGGTATTGTCAAACTAGGTCAAAAAAGGCATGATAGGACACTTACAATGTCGTTTATAGCTCCAAAAGTGCTAGCACATTAATGTCGCACTTAGCACAGAGGATTTTGCGATTCACATTACCTTCGCGAATTAATTGCTACTCTCTAGAGTGTCTACACTAAGCACAGATGGGCTAGCGCTAAGTGTGATCACTCTAGAGTTGGGCTTCAGATTAAGCCTTTTGTGCTGAACATGAGGCATTCCTCACTAAGTGCCATCAAGCTGGTAAGGCTTCACAAAAGCTTCAAAACTAGCAAAATTTCTCCATTCTTTCCAACCTACATAAAACAAAAGAAAAATTAATAAATTCCTAATAAATTCGTGAAATGATGTTCAAATCTAGGAACGTACAAAACTACACTAAAAAGGACCTAATCAATGCTCTAAATTGTGAAAGAGAGAAGATAATTACCTAAATATAGATAGTAAAAGTAAGTAATAAAGGCAATGATTAATAACATATATCGCAAATCATAAGTTTAGCATCAGAGGCATCTCTTGCACATCATTACATAAAAAACATGACCCTGACTCAATAAAAGTCTTATAAATAAGCCTAACACACCTAAGTTAAACAACTATCTCTAGCTCTACATACACTTCATCTTGTCCTACAAACACTAACTTGAACATCAGAGTTCTTTCAAACACCCACAAGAGCTTAGCTTGTGAGGATCATCTCAAACTCCTAAATTTACCTCGAATATTCTTTGCCTTGGTGTTGAACACACTATCTTGTCAATTTTCTTCAATTTTGTTAGTTTTGTATTTTATTATTAAAGAGAGTTTAAGAATTTTATTTTATAATTAAATAGACTTTAAGATATTGCTAAGTATTATCACTTATTTTCTTATAAAAATTATAAAATTCAAGACATCAAACATTTTATTCTGGGGTTTTTTTCTTGTACAGACCACATGTATCTTCTACAAGAAACAATCTTATTTGAGTTAGGTATGATCATTATAAGCGGAAAAAAAAACTCTCTCTTTTACACATATATACAACATTGTATCACAAGAAATGAAAATTCAATTATTTGTAAAATTTAAATAAAAAAAAAGGTATTTGTTCAGTTTTTGTTAGTGGCTTTAGATTTGCCACCGTGATACCGTGATAAAAGAAAATATGCTTGAAATTTTAAATTAATGATAATAACACAAATAAAGAAACAATAAGCTTGACATTTGTCTTAAGCTTGGAGTCAAACTTAGATTCTAAGTTTATGATATATATCAAATCACTTTTAGAATAAATATAATAGCTTATAGGAAAGCTTCTCCATAAGTATTTATAGAAAAAGAAAATCATAGTTTTTCTAAAAAAATATATTTTAACCTATGCACAAACTAATTTAAGTTTATGGGAGAAGTTTATTTTATTTTTTCTTTTTATTTTTTTTCCTGTAAGTGCTTATGAAGAAGCTTATTCAAACAAGGCCACATTGTAATATTAAAATACATTAAATGTGCAAAACTATAAATTTTTTTATATTTGATATTTTATTAAGACTTAAATATAGAAAAATCTTTTGAATGATCATTTCAATTGGATGAGACAAACTGTTGCGATAGTGAAATATAAATTAAATAGTTACATGCATTAGTCAAGAATATGAAAAGAAAGTTAGAAGAGAAATCAGCTAAGAAATAATTTAAAAAAGAGGTGATTGTTATGATAAATAGTTAACAAAATTAACATGTTCCAATGTGAAAGTCAAAAGACTTGAAAAGATAATAAAGAAGTAGTGGAATATGTATGAAATTTGCTTGTGTGAGCTCTAAAATAAGAGATAAATAAGCTAATATAACAACTCCATAGCTCATACTTAACTTTTATTGATTGTAATAGATAGGAAGAATTGTACATTTTTATTTGAATTGTAGTTCCTACCCTGCCCTGACTTTAGTCAGTTCTCAGGATCTAACTTATTTAAACTTTTTTATACAATAAAAACACCTCATTTAGTTCCTAAAAAAAATCATTTGACCTAATTTTATTTTTAACGAAAAAAGTCACTAAATAATCTTTCAAAATTATAAATGTGAGATACTTTAGTCTTTTAGTTAGTTTTCTTTTATTTTTAGTATATAATTAACCCTAGAAATATGAATATGTACTAATTTAATCCTTGAACATCATTAATAACTAAAATTGATCCTTGGAAACATTAACTAAAATAGATAAAATATTGAAATTATCATATTTATAATCTCAAGTAATTGTTCCGTGGGCTTTTATAAGAGACTAAATTAAGTCAAATAATTTTTGTAGAGATTGAATTTGTATTTACTCTACTGAATAATGTATTCATTCTTTTTATTTGACTGGTTATTTAACTTATTTTGTAGAACAATAGCAAGGTAAATTATTAATATACATATTTAACTTTTATGTGTCTCAGGCTAGGAATAAAGTAATAAACCTGTGCCAATACGCTGATATAATGGCCAGCTGTAATAAGTTAAACAAAATTGTTTCACATCAAGGCATTGTCTTGGGTGAAGGAGTTGAACATATCCCTACTGTGGGAAAGTGTTTTCACACCATTAGATATATTAATTTTTAAATCGATGGATAGGATTTTTTACTTCTTTTTTCTTTTCCCTTTTTACCTCATAAACTTCCAATCAAACGCCTAGCACGAGCGTTCGCAAAATTGAATGCTTTCAAAACTCGTGCCTCCTCGTCTTGACCACCACCGACCACTACACGTCCGCCATCAACAACAACTTTGTTCTCCCTATTTCCCTATTCCGCGAACCCTTTCTTCTCCTTACGCTCATCTTTCATTCTCTCTTTTACGCTCACTCTCACTCCCTCACCAACGCAGCCACCCTCTAGTGGTTACAGTGGCGTCGCGCCACCCATAGTCGATGCCATTGCCAGAGGAGACGATGCAGAGATCGAAACTAATAAGCAATTTTAGACCCAAAAAAGTTTAAATAAAATTAATATTGACAGGGACCAAAAAGCAAATTACTAAAAAAATATTATTTATATTCAAATTACAATTACTATGAGTGCATTGTAATTGATATCCACCCTTCATTTGTTTGGCATTGTATCCAATGATATACAATTGTGGTCCACCCGGGACCACTTAATCACTCATCCACGCTAGAATTTTCCAAGTTCAGAAAGAGTGATAAATATGGAGAACAGAGCACGCGTCAGGGTCGAATTACAATGATGGCAGGTTGACATGTGTCTCTCGGCCGTAAACGCGTCTGCGGGACAATTTTCAAATCATGTGCTGAACACGTGAGGTGATATCCAGCAACCTAGTCACACAATGTTACTTGTCTATAATTATTGTCTCTTTACCATTCCATTCCTCAAAGACCATGGTCATGGATAACTAGATTAAAAATATTAAGTTTAATTATATTTCTTCTCTTTTAAATTTAATTTGTGTATGATTTTAGTTTTTTAAGAACTAAGTAAATTGGATCGTTTCATTAATTTTTTTACTTAAAATCTTTGAATTTTTATTTTATATTTAAAATATTTACAAATTAAATCAATTAAATTATGACTTGAATTTCTATACATTGTCATTGTAAAAAGTTTTACATTGTTAACCAATCAAAAATTATCATTAAAATGACTTTTAATGGTAGTTATTGTAAAAACACAAACTAACCATATATAACAGTTCATGATTGGATGATAGTGTGAAAAAATTTTACATTGTCGATGCATATACTATTTAGTATTTACTCTTAAATTATTATAAAATTATTTTTTAACTCACTAACTAAAATATCAAATTTCATCTAAAAAAATCTCTCTTCAAGCCCTAATCTCTATAAAATATTTCTAATTTTATTAAATTTTCACAAAAAATTTAAAATATAAACTTATAAAAATTATTTTATGTGTCAAATCTATCATAAACCCCAAATATTTGTATTAAAAACAAGAATTTAAGAGTTTTAAATAAAAAAAATTAATAGACAGACTAAACTTACTTAAATTTAAAAATAAATAAACTTAATTAGCATTAAAAAATTTTGAGATAACAAAATCACATATAATTCAAACTAAAGGGACTAAGTACAACTAAGTAAAAATGCAAAAAATGCACATTTTAAACTTAATTGAGTTTTTAGTATTTAATATACGTTCATTTCGGCCCCTTAGTTGTCATTATAGCTTTTCAATTATTTAAATTAAGTTCCTTACTCTAAAATTTCTTCTAATAATTAACAAAATTGTAACAGAGATATAATTTATCATTGATATGTATATATAGTGCACAAAGGGAAAAAATATAAAACAATTAAATAAACATAATAAAACAAATATAATTTTTATTACATTTTTATTTTTATTTATTTTTATACAATTTATAAAAAATAATGATGTGTTATATCTCTATTATATTTCCATTAATTATTGAATGCAATTTTGACATAAGAAACTTAATTTAAATAATTAAAAAACTAGAATGACCAAATATAAGCAACAAAAATTAAGAGAACCAAAATTACTCATAAACTAAAGTATAAAGACTAAAAGTATAATTAGATTTACTTTTAACACATTTTTTGTACATGATTTATTATTAACGATAACTTATACATAAAATTACATGAGTATCATTCCTTATTTAATAATTCTTACAATAATTATTTGAATTCTAATAAATTTTGACTAATAATAAATAATATATTAAAAAAATATTTCACTATCCTTCAGATTATGGATGCATGGTATAGATTTCAATTTAAGTTATGTAAACTAAATATTATTAATAGATAATATATTTGATAAAATATAATTGAGTTGAATTCAATATTTGAGCCAAAAAGTGAAAAAGATAAAAAAAAAAAAAAAACTTGACTTTTATTAAGTTTAATCATAATTTACAAATTATAAATCTAAACATATTAATAATTTTATTCATATGCTTTTACTTTATATGTTAGTTCCTTATGCTTTTTCTTAAGGGGGAAAAAAGAGAGGAAGAGGTTAAAAAAATTGTATAAACAATATTATTGCATGTCATGTTCTTTAAGAGAAATTCTTGCAATTTTAATGCGCCAGATTATTAAAACATTAATTTTTCTATTATATAACAAGTGCATAAGTTAAGACAATAAAAATAAAAAAATATTAAAAATATTTACTATATTAAAATATAAAAAGTTATTTGATGTTTATTTTTTAACTAAAATATTTTAGAATATATACTTCTTATAACTTAATTATGGTTACGGTGCATAAGATGGAAAAAAAAACTTTAAAAATAAAGAATAAGTTATATACTGATAGTATAAAACAGTTTTAATTACAAACTATTATGTATAGTAAATTTGTTGACTTTTATTATAACTACCTTAAAAGTTATACTAACGATAATTTCTGATTGAGTGGCAGTGTAATACTTATTTTATTTTTTGGTAAAAAAATGGTAACAAAGTGTGCAACCACTCCGAACCGGAGAGGAACTGCATATGACGACAAAACTCTCCCAACAAATGTAACTGCATTCCCAAGTCTCGAACCGAAGATCTTGGTTAAGCTGAAACAGCCCCTTGCCACACAGTGTAATACTTATTAGTATATGGTCATTAAACTCTTAAAAATATTAGTACAATTTTAAAACGCATATGGCCATATGCTATATTTTACAAGAATCTCTTTTCTGTTATATGTGGGCGAAGGGAAACACGTTTGCTTTCTATCGACTCATGTGCATCGCCCCGGGTACATGGCAATGGCATCATAATCTTGACCAATATGGTACTTTTCGTCTAGTAATCTATTTTAATTTTAATTGGTTCTCACTAACGTACGGAAAGTGGAATTAAGGCACAGGCTGCTCAAAGTAAATGGTTATAAACTCGTTGTCTAATTTCGAAAACTTTTAAGCTTCAAATTATATTGAGTTTTTCTTTTTATGTATATAATTACAAGGAGTATTTTTTGTTGTTCATCGAAATTAATTTCTTTTGCAAAATTTGAAGACACTGGAAGGAAAGTTATTTCCTCTTAATTAGATTTTTTCCATATAGAAGAGTTAGAATTTAAACTCTTGATTAATTGTTTAAAAGATCTGAATCGATTGTTACTTAAACCAATTACTTGTTGGTAAAATATATATTGAGTTTAATAGAACGTAAAAGTTTTTATATAACTAATAAATTAAAAATCATTTTTTGTATGATTTTTAAAATAGCTCTTCTAAAAGTTAATAAACTTACTATATATATTAATTTGTAATTAAATGATAGTATAAAAAAATTTACATCATCAATACACATATTATTTATTTAAATATATTTAGTCTAAAAGTTAGTTTTCAGCGACTATTGTATTTAATAATTTTTATATAATATAAATTTAATAAATTTGAATGAATTTAATATTATAAGTATATAATTTAATAACTAATATTTATTTATATTTTAAAATTATAATAAGTATTAAAATAAAATTAATTGATGAAGCCTCAAATAATTTTAAAATTATATATGAAATTTTATATACTTAATCTATTTAATAAAACCTATTAATCAAATAGTTAAATCAATAAAATTTAATATTCTTAAAAGAAATAGTTGAATATAATAAATTTAACATCATTTATTCCTGGAATAATAGAATCATCACTTACATGTGTGTAACTTTTATTTGAAAAAAGTAATTTGTTTTAGTGTTAAATATTGAACTTTCTCCTCGACCGTCATCTCTGACGCATGGGATTTGACGATTTGTCAACATCCTCTTATTACGTGCAGTTGACATAGACATAAAATTATATTAAAAAAAGTTATAAGAAAGAGTTCTATTATTTCAATATATTAAATTTCAAACATTATATTTGAAATTGTATATATTTATCTTCATTTTTCATTTAATGTTTATCTTTTTTGTATACATAAACATTTCACAAAAATTAAGGGGATGACAAATGTCCCAAAATTATTGTACAAAAGCATTACAGAAACTATATGTGTAACAGAATTCCCAAATTTAGTTTATAAAATTAAAAATTAAGACAAGTAATCACGTTCAAATTACTAGGACATTATTCTACTAATCATTTCGATCTTTATATAGGTAATACGATGTTTTTAAAAATTATAAAATAGTTCATTAAAATTATTATGATTTTTTTAACTTTCTTGCAATTTTTTTGACAAAAGAAATATTTAGCTACTTTTAAAAGATTAAAATCTCGCCATTGCCCAAAATAATCAGACTCAAGCTTTTATGATTAATTACTTTCATATATTTAAGAGGTGTAGAACATAAATTTATCACTATAGTAGTTATCTTTAAGAAAAATATGCAAAATAATTAATTAGACTAAAAAAAATACATAGATAAAATTGTACTGCTTAGAAAGTGTTGATGTGATAATATAATACATAACAGCATTAATAAAATAGAAATAAATAAGTAAAATAAAAAAATGCATCAATTCAATCTAAACTGCTTTTATTTGAATTGAATTAGATCAAATTTAATATATTATATTTAAATTAATCCAAACAAAACTGTAATTTATTTATATGTTAAAATGAAATAACTTACCCAAGTGCGAGCTAGCTAGGATAATTCATACACCTATTTCCATCCCTGTTCAAACGTTCAAGTGTCTGACAAACATATATAAAACATAGAACACGACGAGGAGCTAAATAAAACAAGACAATGTTCATGGTATTTCGTGCACCAACGTGAAGGTTGAAAGCTAATACTGTATCATATGTGCATGTGCTTGTCATTAATTGGGAGTCAACTTAATTTGCAGAGAGGGTAAGTGATCATCTTGCACGCTTGAACTCAGAAACACAACCCCTTCCTTCGTACACCGAATTATATTCCTGTCTTTTTGACTTGGATGGCTAAATTGGCTTCTTCCCTAACTAATAGAAAACGTGTCTCTTGCCATATTCCAAAAATGAGGGCCACCGTTGTTCCGAGAAAGAATAAAACCTGCGAAGGAAGGCCCCCAAAATGACCAAGAAATCAAAAAAAGGTTCCTCCAACGTGCAATAGACAACCGGTAGGACCACTACATTACTATTTGAGTATGAATCCAAGTCAATATAACTAGCATTTTTAAGGCGCGTGGAAAAATCATTTTCCTTAATATAATCACTTTTGTTATTTAGTAAGAAGTGTTTCTGCACGAAAAAGTAGGAAATGAATTATTGTGGCACTGTTTTACTGAATAATATTAAATTAAAAATTAAAAAACAAATTCTATGTTTGACGGAAATCACGTGGTGCATTGCTGATACAGCTATTCCTCTAATTTGAATAATAAGACCGTAAAAATTTAAAATTGTATCATTATGAAATTATATCTATTTATACTATGATAATTTCATAAATAAACTATAAATATACATATAAATATTATGGATTGAAACTGTTTTCCAAATTACATATGATCTAATCCAATTATTTTATTTTGAATTTTGAATTTTCAACCTTTTCTATTTTCAACTTTTCAGTTCAGTTTTGCAGATTGTATTAAAACTAGATCAATTAAAAAAAAAAAAAAAGATCAATATATAAGCACTTGTAATAGTCATATTTGCTAAAAAAAAAGCATATATGCTTTTAGTGATAGTCAATGTTTGAAGTCGATATCTAATTGAAAAAGTCTATCAAACATTTATGTTAGTCATAACAATCATAAATATGTGTATTAGTGGTGATTATTAATCACCACATACAAATCAATTTTTAGCTGCCACTAAATGCCAAAAGAACGTACAAAGTATTTTCACGTCTCCTAATGTTTAATGATATTATACTTTGATATTCTTTTATTTTTTTTAACATTAAAAGAAATTAGGAAAGATTTATTTTAATAAAAAGGATACATGATATCATGTTTTTATATAAATTAAGGAAATTAATATAAGGTAAAAAAAAAAAACAAAAGTATAAGATATTGTATGGCTACACCTCAAGGGATCAATTGGCCTAATTTTCCATAATGGTAAATATCATTATAATTAAATGATTAAAATTACACATATACACACGTAAAAATGCATGCGTAATTAAAAAAAAAAAAAAAACTACTTTGATAATAAGTTGATTAGACACATTTATACTTACATTTTCTCGTACTTGCATATTTGTTTCATGTTTGATTAAAGAAAAGATTATGAAATAACATAAATTAAGAGAAGATCAACAGGACAAAAACTCAATTTTTTGTTTGTCAATAAATTATAGGACAACTTTTTTGTTTCAAATATAAAATACTCAAAAGACAAAAATATTCATACTTATTTCTCATTTAATAACTATATTTTCTTTCTCTTGTCTCTCCCCCACCGTCGCCATCAACGCCAACACCGCCGCCGCCTTGCTGGCACCATTGATGTTGATGACACCACCACCCCTGACCACCAACGCCACAATCACTATCGTCGCCACCACTACCACCAACAATTACCAACACCATCATTGTCATTGCCGCCACTATCACCATTGTTGTTGTTGTCAACCCACCACCACCACCACACACCATTGTCGTGGCTACTATCACTGCCATCGTCGTTGTATTAAAATAATTAATATAAATTGTATTGAATAATTAATGTTAAGAAGGGTGATGTAGTAAATTTTATATTATTTTGCTTGTGCTGTCCATTGTTTACCAAACAATGCACAAAATAAAAAGTTGTACTTAACTTAAGCATTTGTCATGTACTGTTCTCCTTGTGTTATACCTTAGTATGTGTCAAATACGCCCATAAATGCGTTAAAACATAGAGTTTGAATATATAGTACCTATGATAAAAGTAATAAAATATTATATGAAGTAATTTAGACATGTAGAAAATATCTATAAAAGTTTCAACAAGTAAAATAAATTTTAAAGTTTAGTCTTGTCACTGGATATAGAAGAAGACGAAAGAAAAATAATAGTTGAAACTATTAAATTTTTTTAGGTACTTATTTATAAATATGATTTATAATAAATAATTATAATATCATTTAATTTATGTAATTGACTCTGCTCTGCTGAATGTAAAAAATGTTAGTTGTTATATATTTTTATATTACAATTTAGAATAATAGAAATATAAAATCATGAGAAAGAGTCATTAAATAAGATGTGAGACTCACAAATTTTTGTAATTTTTAAGAAATTTCAACTAATAAAAGAGAGTGTATTCAAAAGAGTGTGCTGGTAACATTTCTCTTCTTAATATTATATTTTTCTCTCATTTAGTGTTACATTTCACACTTACTAATTAGCTAAAAAATTTCTCTTTAATTATCTCAAATTACTCTCTTTTTATCTTTATTTTTATACTTTATTTTTTAATTATCTACCTCTTTTAATCCACACACTTTCATGTTTAATTCTAAGAGTTTAATTGTTATGCATTGTCAGTATAAAAACTTTTACACCATCAACCAATTGAAAATCAACTTTAGTGTGACTTTTAGGGTGGTTATTATCAAAATTAACAAACTTATCATACACGATAGATTGTGATTGGATGACAGTTAATGCACAGTCTATTTTCTCTAATTTTAAATTGAATTTCAAATTTTAAAAAAAATTATTAGTTAAAAATGACTTTATATCATAATTTAAATTATTTATTATAAATCTAAAATATAATTTATATATTTATTTATTATAAATTTAATTATAATATACTTTATATAATCAAAATTATTTATTTATTTATTGTAAATTTTAATTATATAAAAACAAACATTTATTCTATACAATATATATACTAAAATTATTGTCATAATTATCTTAACAAGTGTGAGGAGGTATGACTATAAGATATGTGTAACACGCATTATTGTGTGAAGTTAAAGTTGAATTGGTACAAGTTCAAATACTTCATTGCAGCACAGCAGCAATCTACTAATCTCCAACTAATAAAGGAAGCTTATATTTGGCTGTGACTAAAAATAAAGTAACATATTCTCTCGTAAGTCTCAACATTTTTGGAGAAAAAAAAATAGTCATGTTTCGATGAAAGTACAAGATTATCACGAGAATGTAATATTGGATATAGGGTGCTAGAGTTTAAGGATAAACTGCACCCGGTGCAGTTTGATCCAACGTTTTCCATTCACAGTATCTAATTATTTATATTTTTATAAAATAAACTTTATATTTTAAGGGCCAAGATGCATGCAGTTTAAAAATTAAACTGCAGAGGATCTGAATCCTGTAATATTTCATCCGAAACCGGATGTTATGCAGTGTCATTGGAGACCGGATGCTCTGCAGTTACAAATATACTTGCACAGGATGCAGTTCAAATCCTAAGACTGTAAAGTTTTAAGATTAAATTTATATTATTTTTTTATGAAAATTAAAATGATCTCTGGATAAAACTACTTTATTTTTCAACTCCAAAGGATCAGAATATGCAAATCATGGTAAATGAAATAAAAGTGATTCCTTTTGCTACCTTAAATTTTGGGCCAAAATTACATTTTTGATCCCCTATTTTTACCAATCCACAATTTTGGTTCTCCTATTTTTTTTTTAGAGATATTTAGACTTTTTATTTTTAAAAATTCACAATTTTGGCCCTCCTTTTTTTTAGACACATTTAGTTTCCTATTTTTAAAAATTCGCAATTTTGACCCAATGTCAAATCTTTTGTGTTGATTGTTAGTAATTTAACGTTAATTCTAACGTGTCAACATTGACTTTAACACTAATTCTGACACTTCATTTAAGTACTGGCACGTTAGAGTCAACGTTAAATAACTAACAGCCAATGCAAGAGATTTGATGGCAAGACCAAAATTGTAAATTTTTAAAAATAGAGAGTCTAAATATCTTTAAAAAAAATAATGGGACCAAAATTGCGGACTAAAGAAAATAAAGAGACCAAAAATATAATTTAGTCTAAATTTTAAGAGGGTATAGGTATCTATTTATCCTAAATCAATAAAATAAAACATTTATACATTAAAATTACTTCATAAATTAATTAAAATTTAATTTTAATGTTTTAAAGTTTATAATTGCAAAAAAATTCATCAAGGTTTATTTCAATTTTTTTAAAATTTCAATATTAAAATTGAAAAATATGCAAATATAAATAGAATGAGCAATAAAAGTAACCCTACAAGTCATTTAGCAATTAAAAAAAATAACGCAAGATCCTAAATAACAAGCCATATTATCAGTTTCATGTTACCATAAAATGAATATTACAAGTGCATGTGTTTATAAAAAGGTACTATAAAATGTGGAAACACGATAGAATTTGCCTAAATTGTAATGGTAGGATGTAGAAGAATATATTCAAAGATCGACATTTGTTAATGAAAATTAAATATTTTATTAAAAAATAATTATTTAAAGTGTATATAAAATATTTTTTATATTTTAAATATAATAAATATTTTTTTTTTACATTTCTTAACCGATACCTCATAAAAACACTCTTAGCATTCTCTAACAGTTTGTTTGGTGGAGTGAAAATGAATAAGAAATAAAAGGAATAAAGAAGAAATGGGTAAAAAATATAATGGTTTGTTTGGTAGGAAGGATGAAAATAAAGAAAATGAAAGTGGATGAATGAGAAAAGATAATAATAGAAATAGATAAGAAATAGATGGAAAGTTAATGTTGTTTGGTTGAAAAAAATAAATGAGAAATAGAGTGTAAATAAATTTGTGGAGATATTTGGTTTGAAAACAAAAAAAAAATTAAATTATTAATAAAAATACTATTTTACCCTTAAAACCTAAATGCATTTTTTCGGATTTTTTTTTTATTCACATAAAATCGACTTTGGGAATACATAAATCGATTTTGGTGGACCTACAGAGAATTGCTCGTGGATATTGATTTACTTGAAATCGATTTACCTTCAATACAAAATCGATTTTGGGGGAAACTCCGTTTATGTAGTCCAGAGAGAGAACCGTATGGCACTGACCCCTTCCCCTTCCTCTCTTTGCTGTCGTTTGGCTCTCGTCACTGCCGCTAAATGTGCTTTGTTGGAATGAAGAAAGAGACGCAGAAAAGCTAGCGGGTTGGAGCAGTTTTGTAAAATAAACGTGCACTGCTATTTTTCCATTAAATCTTCTCATATGTGAGTGGAAATAAACACATGTGAAACCACTTATTTTTTCAAAAATTTCTTTGCAATTACCACTACACCAAACAACATGTATTTTATTATTTCTCCTCTCTTCTTTCGTTTCTTCCTTTTCTTCTCTCTATTTCTCAATAACTAAGAGTGTAAAAGTGGGGTTGTTTGATATAATGGAAATGAAAGAGCAGAAAAATAGAAAGACATAGGTCCCACACCTTTTTATTTTTATGCTTAAATAAGCAGAAATGAACAATGAGAGGAGCTGTTTTTAACATTTTGTGACAGTTTAAAACCGCTACAAAATACAATAGTTGATTATCAAAAATCATAACATATAATAGTTGACTATTGACCAATAATAGTCTATAATCGGCCTATAAAAGTCAATTAATTTTTTATTTTATTTTTCTATTTCTTTTTTTCTTATTTCTTGCCTATTTCTTCTAAACCAAACATCTCTATTTTTCACTTATTTCTATTCATCTATTTCCTTCTTCTCTATTTTCATTCACTCTATGTTTTACTTATTTTTTTCTTTCTTACCAACCACATCCTAAGGAAAAAATGTGTAATGTGTGTCAAATACAAGATCAGCTGGCAAATAAGAAAAATAAGTAATGTGTGTCAAAACGCAATCATACTAAAATACAAGATTAGCAGTGAGAAAGTGGGAACAAGGACGCTGTTGTTGAATCTAACTTAATCGGGAGCAAAAGGCAATCAATTAATGATTTTGATTTATTTTGACTTGTTAAATGAAGTTTTGTATGATATGAACTTGTTATTTAATAACAATTAATATTTTTAAACTTTACATTAATTATACTTTAATAAATTTCCTCCTATATCTTAAACAAAAACATCTATCTACAAAATTAATAATTACCAATATCATTATATTTTCAATTATTTTACATTCAATTTAAATTAATAATTAATATTTAATAGGATTATCAACTGCATTTTAAGAAAATTTTACATGTAAATATAAATAGAAAGAAGGGGTGTGTGTATAAAGTAACTTCATATTAATCGAATTTTGTCAAAAATAATTACTCTTTTTTAAGTTTTCTCAATAAACTGATAAAAAAATATTTTTTAAATAAGTTGAATTAAATATACTCTGTAAATTCATATTTTAAAAACTAAATGCAAAAATAAATCAATGATAAAATAAATATACATATACAATAAAGGTTTAATTACTTTTTTGGTCCCTATAGTTGAAAACAATCTCTTTTAGTCCTTATACATGTACTTTTAATACCGGTTTGGTTCTTGCCATCAAGTGTGTCTTAATTCGATAAAAGAAAACCGTCACAAAACGAAAATTGACGGTGAAAAAACCGTCACAAATTGACCTTTTTTATTTAATTTGTGGTGGTTTAAAATAGTAGGGACAAAACCGGTATCAAAAACACATGTATAGAGACTAAAAGAGATTATTTTCAACTATAAGGACTAAAAGGTAAAATTTGCACAACTATAAGGACCAAAAAGGTAATTAAACCTACAATAAATTATAAAAATATTAAATTTTAATCATTATTTTTTTTAATCAATAATTATAAGTCTATATTTTATTACATAAAGCCATAAAGTAAACCTGATTTTATTTGTACGAGTCAAATTCATGACATTCAACTTTCACTATAACGTGTTTGTCTGAATATTAAAATTTCAAATAAGCTGATTCAATGGAGTACGGTGTTTTCTTGACAAATGTTTGTTCTTATTTTGTTTGTGTTAATCAACATATTTTTATAATTAATCATTGTAATTCTTTATTTTAATTCAATTATCGGAATGTGTTTAAATAATTTTTTTTTCCACATGTATTCTCCTCCAAAGGTAATCTTGTGTTTGAATAATTAATAGTAAATATGGAATAAAATATAATACGATGCTACATAATAAAACGAAAGGGTTAATTTTGATACATTCTCAATATAAAAATTTATAAACTGTGAACTAATTAATTAGGATTCATCGTAAATATGACTTTTAAAGTAATTATTATAATAGTTTAATTTTTATATATTGTTAGTGTAAAATTTTTTACACAATCAACTAATTAAAAATCATCTTATATGTATGTTTTTTAAAATAATTATTATAAGACAAAATAGTTTATGTATTGACAATGTAAAGAAATTTTACATTGTGACCCAAGTACAAACCGCCATATAGAGTATGTTTATTGACTTTTATAATATCTATTTTAAAAGTCATATACACTGTGATTTGTAATTAGTTGACAGTGTCAAACATTTTACATTGACAGTACATAATCATTAAACTTTTATTATAAAAGTCATCAAATTTATCATACATAAGAATATGTGGTTAAATGATAGTGTGAAAAACATTTTCAAGAGTGAATACATCCTAATTAAAATTCTATTATAAAATTTAACAATTTTTAATTATATGATAAATGACAATGTAAACAACTTTTACGTTATTAGTATTTTCCAATTAAATTCTAAAATAAAATGGTGTGAAGTTACTATCTTATTATCTGGGTTTTTTTATGATTTAATAAAAAACTGATTTGATCTTATACTTTCAAATTAAAAAATATTAAATAAATATATTCTATCATATTATATTAAATAAAATAAATAAAACATACACACATATATATAATATAGTTGTTAACTTTTATAATAATTATCTTAAAAATTATATTAAATATAAAATTTAATTGATTGATAGCGTAAATTTTTTTATTAAATTCTATTAAATAATCTATACGATAAAACCTATCTAATATTATTTTATTTTAGTTCACTATATTATATTATATTTATCAAGTAGTGGTCCCTTAATCTAGTATGTAATAAACACATGCACACCTCGGAGTACAACAGGCAACTATGAAAAATAACAGAGTATTTAACATTATTTTTTTGGTTGTTCGTGGTATCTCTCAGTCGACAGCCAGAGACTAATCTCTCGAGATACATAGATTTATTTAAGGAGCTGACCTTTCCAACAGATGCTATTCAATACGGACAAATTTAAGATCGAACATCTGACCACATGCTTAAAGGGCATAGTTACCTATCAACTATACCACACCATTTTGATAAAAGAGTATTTTGTGGAGATTGTAGTTTATCATGCAATGAAGAGGATGATGCTACATCGTATGAACTCTCCATTTGGATGCTTTTATATTTTGATGGTTTCCTCTCCTTGATCCCCTTTTGATTGTATTCCATTTGAGTTGTATTTGTTACCTTTTATTGACTTTGAGTGGCCCGAGTTAGTCTTTTGGGTAGTTGTACTTATCATTAAGTGCATGTGTGCTTTAGCATTTTGGTTTTTCTCTTGATTTTATGAAAATGTTTTTTAAAATATTTTAAAAAACGATATGGACTTCTTAAATTGTTTTAAATTAGTTATGAAGTATTCTCATACTTAAATGTTCTTTAACATGTCATGGAATACTTTAGAAAATGGTATTCTTCACTTCCAGGAACAAGTAATCAAATACATACAGAAAGTATTCAAATATCCCTTGTAGGAAAATTTTACAAAGAGCAAACTTTTCAACCGTGCAAGAAATATTTGAATACTTGACTAAGTATTTGAATACTCTAGGTCAAGTATTCGAATACATCAACAAATATTCGAATACTACAAGTAAAAGTATTCAAATACCTACAAAAGTATTCAAATACTCCATCCCTAGAACAGATTTTGAAAGTTCATATATAAAAACTATTTTTACACTTTTTGTAAGAGCGAATACCTTCAAAAAATAAGGGGAAATTCTGTCTAAATGTCTTCACTACTTGCCCAAAGAGTGCTAATATATTTTTTTAAAATGTTAACGTGCTTTTATTATTAAATGAATTACATATGTAAATTCTACAAAATAATTTGATCCATGTAACTCGCATGTAACTTATTTAATAATAAAAATATTTTAATTTGGATTCATTTCAATATGAACATTGTACTTGTTGATATTAAATGTCAACGTTACCATTTTGAATAGGAAGAGTGCTAATATTTTTTTAAAAATATTGTTAATGTGCTTTTATTATTAAATGAATTACATATGTAAATTCTACAAAATAATTTGATCCATGTAACTCGCATATAATTTATTTAATAATAAAAAATATAATTTCTATATATTTTCAATATGATTTATTTTTACACGGACATCTAATAAGATTTGATTATTTTATCACATCATCTTATTCATTAATATGATATGACAATAGGATAATTTCCTATGGAATATCTGTACTAGTAGAGTATATAATTTAATTTCTTTATATAAATTAAAATATTTCATAAATTTAATTTACTTTAATTCGGAAATGAACATATATACTCATGCTTCTTAAAGGCTTTCTCCCGTTAAAGAGCCTTATCCATTAAAAAGAATATTTTAACAATTCAGATTAACTATAACCACGTATGTTCACGATGCACACCATCTGCAAGTAGCAGTATTTGCGTAATAACTTCTACTTTTTACATTTCTCCACACTTCGGTTCATGTATCTGGAATTTCTCATATACTAATTTGGATTGCATGATCAAATTACGTAATAGTATTCATCTTTTTCTTGTCAACAACGAAGAATTAAGAAACAAAAATGCAAGAGTTGTATTATTCATATAATAATTTTATATAACATTTTTTTATAATATTTGTTCTCAATTACATCATTCATATCTTATCATACAGTACTTTTCTTTATTCTTTCTATTTCTCTCCTTTTTTTTGCATGAAATGTGGAAAATTACACAATCAGCATTTCTCAAACGCCAATTAAGAGATAACTACAAGAATTAACGAAAAAATCCAATTAAGAGATAACTAATTTGCCATTGACGAAGTCCCTCATCACCACCAGCCAGCGAGTGCGACCGAAGGATAACGACCAGCCATCTAGAATGTCCAGAACTACTCCAGATTCAGATAGGGGCACTATTTGTCAATTGTCCATGGAAAATCTGCATGTCTTTGTTTGAAATTGAATTTTAAGATAAGAAATAAGTCTCCCTGAAGAAATGTTTATTTTCTTTTCATTTACAGTGTTCATCTAACCATTTTAATCAAATATATACTTTAGGAGTAGTAGAATATTGCGTTTGATGTGCATATTTTATTATAATTGTGAAGAGTTACAACAGTGTAAATAACCTAACGTTTGAAAATATTAAAAACTTTTGAGCACACAATTTCATAGTACCAAACATCACTATCATAAAATTTTGTAATTTTCTAGTCTTTTTTGACTTTTTCAAGATGTGAGCATAAAAAATATTCGTTATGAGCTGTAACAAAGTTTTGAATTGACGAAGGAAAAATACTAACAGTACACTACTTAACATACTTTTTTAATATTTTTTTATTATAGGTTAAAATTTATGTAAAATATATTAAATTAAAAGAAGTCAATGGAGTATATTAGTTTAGCATTTTTTTTTCCACTAAATTAATTTGTACTTAAATGTATAATTTCTGTTAGGTACCTGAAGTTAACAGATTTTGACACAACATTGATTTCGCGCCATCATCCGAGTTGGAATTTGGAATAAGGTCAAATTAGTGCCTTTTCAGTCTACTTGAATATATTTTTTTCCATGCCAGAATTTGTTCTTACTTCTCAGTATTTTGAATTGATGTCTCATTGCTTGCTTGCCATTGCTTTGTCACGGTGTCTACTTCTTATCCCTTCTTTCTTGAGTTGATAAATCAATAAAAAAGAAGAATGGTTTCTAGATTTATCAACCGATAAATCTAGAAATTGCAAGAAATAGACTTGGAAAGTTTCATCTGTGTTTATTGTTGGCGAAGTATAACTACTAACGGAAAATTCAACAAAAGAAAGGTGAAATGGGTAGAATTAATTAAACGTTTGAAAGTTTCTTCCCTGGAGAATAGAAACATAATTCCGTTGAAGATATGATTACTATTGTTGATTTGTTGTTGATGAAGCCAACAAAGCGAAGTAATATGATATCTGTTGTAGTATTTTTATTTTTTTTAAATCTTTGGTTAACTGTTAGTGTGTTTGGAAATCGGAATCCACTCACAAGGTAGAGCTTTGGGCTTTCAAGACCATCTAGTTTTCTTAGTTCCAAGCAAACAAAAAAAAAAAGTACATGCTTATTAATTTGCTTATTTTTATTTAGAAAAAAAAATGTTTGGGCTTGTCATGATTATTTTTTTGGGTCCACAACCATTGTCACATTTGTCACCATTCTCATCTAATTGCTATTATCACTGAAAAATAAAATAAAAGAAATCAGAAGCCAATTGCGCAAGAAAATGAACCTTTTAGTTTGAGGTCATCAAACGTTTTTTTTTTCTTTTCAGTATATTGATGTTTTTAACTGAAACAACAATGGGCTTTGCTCAATCATCTTTGCATTATTAGCCCATGGCTTTTTCATTGGCCTCCAAATGTTGGGTATGATTTCTTTTTTGGTCCAAGGGTATGGTTTCCACACGTGACAAAAGCATGTTACTAAAAACTAAAAAGAACCCGGAAAGCATCCTAACAAAGGGATTCCTTAATAGGGAGGTGGGGTTGGGGAGGGAAGAAAAAGAAAGATAAAAGGGATTGATATTACTAGTGAGCACCAAATACGGATTTGTTTTTTGTTTTTTTTAACAAAGAAGAAATTACACAAGCTCCAAAACTACGAGAATATTTTAAAAAGGAGTAATTTGTTAGAAATTTATATTTCTTTATTTAATGTGAACTCATATGTTAATAATAACTAGATCGTGAACTTGTGTGATACACAGAGTGAATTATGAGGAGTGTATATATATATATGAAAATATATTGACAACTTCCTTAATTTCTTTTATTGTTAAAAATAATGTAAAATCAGTTAAAAACTATGCAATAAGTAAAATCAGTTGACACTTATTCCCTTGGTAAAATAAATATTTCACTTTGAAATAATTATGTAATTGATTTAAGAAAAATTGATTGACACAAAAAGGTTTATAGAGTAAATCGTTGATATTTCTATAAGCCTTTTTGTGTCAATACTTCTAAACCAAACCCTATTAATTGTTTTTCAAACAGGCCATGCAAGCTATTAAATAAATTTTATGAGTTATGTAAAAAACCACAGTTGAAGAACATCTAAAAAGCTTAGTTATGGTGAATAAGACATATCACAACAATAAAATTGTCCCAAACGCCAAAACTATAGACATCTCATCTCTTGCTGTAAAGCTTATCATGATGCCAAGATATTATTTCTTTCAAATTAGCAAAATCATGTACTACATCACACTCTAGGTTGTCAATTCCTACAACAAGTAATATAATCAAACATGAAGCTCAATACATCTCTTGCAACAATAATAGTGAGTTCCTTTATTATATAGGCATACCATAAAACTGCAAAATAGAAAATAATATTGTAACTACATTTTTATATTGCTACTATGCAAAACACAACAAAAAGGCTAATGAGTACTCATGTCTGTGATTTTGTTTATTTTAAGGTTGTCCCAAGTCATTACTTCTTATATGATGTATCACAACAATGATTACAAAACTTTAGACATCAACATTTAAACAGAGATAAAAAAAGATTATTAATTTTCTAATGACTTTTCATAGATGATTTCATGAATTTTGTTCGATACCATTCATATTCTTTAAAATTATATTCCTAAACAATAATAAATCCATAAAATCCACATCCAAATAGGGTTACAATAAAAAATATATAAGTGAACAATATAATAAACTTAAAAATGTATATGTTCAAAAAAAAATTTAGTTCTTATACATGTACTTGGGTGCCAATTCTTTATTATGATATGTCTGTAGATGAAATATTACATTATATTATAAATTTTATATTATATTATCTATTATTTATTTATTATTACATTATATTATAGATTTTGTAGTAGTAATGCAGACATTTATTGATTATTTATTTATTTATTCAAATTGATTCTTTCAAATTGAATCAATTCTACTTAGCTAATAATGTGGATGTTTATTGATTACTGTATTTGTTCAAATTCATTCAAATTGATTCTTTTATTTAATTACTATTTGTTAATTTTTTAATATACACGTTTATTGTATATTTATTTATTATATCGTTAAATTTTGTACTAAAATTTATTTTCAAAAACAATTTAATATGAAATCTATATGAAATTATTGATTGATTAAAATCAGTCAATAATAGGAGAATTTGACTGTAATAAATCAAAATACTAAATATTAAAATAAAATTATATTAAGTTAATATTTAATTTATACTGAAAATTAGTTATCAAAATAATTTAATATGAAATTATTGATTGATTGGAATAAGTCTAAGATAATTTCCTATTCGATCTAAAAGTAAATATCTATGAATTTTTACTAAAATAAGTTAATATGGTATTTGTACTAAAATTTATCTTCAAAAACAATTTATTGTGAAATCAATATGAAATTATTAATTGATTAAAATTAATCAATAATAGGGGAGATTTATCTTCAGAAATAATTTAATATGAAATTAATATAAAATAATTGACTAATTAGAATCAGTCAGTAATAGGGTAATTTGAATATAAAATACACAAATCAATTTGTGTTTATAAAGTAATAAATTGATAAAATTTGAAATTATCTCTTTTTCTTAGTCAATTTATGGTTTAATGGGTAGCATTTCTATATTTATTATTTATTTTATTTATAATTATTTATAAAATATCTCTTTTTTTTCTATTGAATAGTTTATAATTATTTATATTTATATAATATAAAATAGATTAAAATACTAATAAATTTAAATACAAAATTATTATTTTTTAAGAATATTTTTATTTATTTAAGAATATTTGATCTAAAATAAAATATCACTGAATTTTTACTAAAAAAAAGAATATTCTTATTAATGGATTAAAATCAGTCAATAATAGGAGAATTAATACTAATGTCACTAATTAATACCTCAAAAACCCTAATGTCGTCAATTAATACTCCAAAAATCCTACAAAACATCTCTTTTATCTATATAAAGATGTGTACACCAATTTATTTTTGAAAACAATTTAATATGAAATCAATATGAAATTATTGATTGATTAAAATTAGTCAATGATAGAAGAATTTGAATATAAAATACGAAATCCTAATGTCGTTAATTAATACCTTAGAAATAAGTAGAAAAATAAAAATAAGTAATTGGATAATTTAACCATATAAAATTCATTAAATTGTGTCTAGTGAATTGCATAAAAAATACAACAAAGAAGAAAATTAATGAATAAGAAGTATAGTTGTAATTATAATATGTTGCTCCTTTTATGTCCTGTTAAACATAAAAAAATGGTAAGTTGAAGATATAGAGTAAAAGTAATATTGTTGATTTTTTGTTGTTTAAATGAGAAAGACAAATAATATACATATATATAATATAATATAATAGTGAAACGAAAAATAGAAGAACATAGATGAAAAACTTGAACAATAATAATCAAAACATAAAATAACATAACAGTAAAATAAATAAAGAAAAGAAAAGAAATACACAAAGGTGATGCCTATAAAAAACAAATAATAAAAGACACGAAATAAGATGATATACCTAATGTTAGTTCTCAATGCTTATTTCTCATCTCTCACCAAGTTCATCAAATGATGCATTGTTGTAAGAACTTTCTTCTCTTATTTGCATTGCTACAAGTTAATTAAAACATATTAAGCAAAAAGAATTTTCTAACTGAGATAAGCAAATGAAAAGACAAAGAATGAAAAAATACATCTACTAGTCAACCCTAGACCTCAGTGGAAGAATATATAAAGGAGAATAGAGGCATAATGATTATTCAAGCTTATTCAGTTTTAAGAAACTACATCAGAGAATTAATTAGACCTGAAACGGTACATTGGGCTTTAGAAAAAAAATAATTATCCATCAGAGGAGAAATGGTGACCTTTTAATTTATTTTTTAACTTTAATTTTTAAAGCCCGCCCACTAAAAATAATATTTTTATAATTTTAATTTAATACAAAATTTGAAAGACTAATATAACCATATTAAATGCAAAAATTAGAAATGGCTTATGTACCTCTAGTTTAGGCAAGAAAAATTGTTCTAACATCCTTTCTTTATGTATTTAAAGATATTATACACCAAAATTCAAATTGATATTTATAACCTGTAATAAAAACTTCTCTTTTTACGTTATGGTAACTAAAACATCTATTTTCTTTCCTATTGTATTATTTATATTTATATAATAGATTAAAATACTAATAAGTTAAAATGTTAATTTATTATTTGGTTAAGAATATTCTTATTTGTTTAATAATATTCTTATTTTCATATTTAATTGATTTAATATATTAATATGAAATTTATTACCAAAACAAATTAAGTTAATGAGTTCTATTAATGATGACTATTTTTTGTATTTAATTAATTTAAAATTAAAATGGTAATATTTATATATCTTTATATCTATAAATAAATAAATAAATATAAATTTTGCACTAAAATTTATTTTTGGAAACAATTTAATTTGAAGTTAATATAAATTTTTGATTGATTAAAATGAGTCAATAATAGATATAATGAGTAGTGTTTTCCTATTTAATTGATTTAATAAATTTTGGTGGAATCAATCAAAGCTTTATTTTAAATCTCCTATTTAATTAATATGAGATTAAATTTATTATGCAAGTCTGTTTAATCAAAACTACTAAGATATATATATTTTCTTAATCAATATGTATTTTAAATTTTCATATATATTTGACTCTTTATATATATTTGAAATCTTTAATTAAAATTTATTTTAAATCTTTATATCTTTATATATATTTTCATAATCAATAAATAAATTTATTTTTGGAAACAATTTAGTATGGAATTAATATGAAATTATTTTTAGAAACAATTTAATATGAAATTATCGATTGATTACCAAATTCCTAATTAAAACCCTACGAAATCCTATTTAAAGATTCTAAAACCCTAATGTTGCCAGTATATATATTATTGACTCTATATTATCTAATATTATATATTATTTTTTATTTATTAAATTAATGTCATCAATTAATGTCTTAGAAATCCTAATGTCGCCAATTAATACCCTAGAAACCCTACAAAACTTATATATATATATAGGAAACATATTTAGTGAGAGAGTCTTTTTTATGTAAGAGTGAGAGAAATAAAGCTGGACCATTAGATCTTACTATAAATAGTCAAGATTAAAACACACAAGTCATATAAGATTTTTAAAAAATCACATGACTTTTTTAAGTGGTCACATGATATTAAATCTTGACCATCCATGTATGGTTATATGGCTCAGATTTACTCCTCTCACTCTCATATAAAAATGGCCCTCTCATTAGATATGTCCCCTATATATATATATATATATATATATAAGAGCAGGATTCGTTGACACTAGGTGTAAAAATTAGTCAAATTACACATTTAATAACTTTTTGTATAATACAAATTTAACCAATCCAACCATTGAATTTGATGATATTATCTTTATGATTATGTATATCAAATTTCACATCATTTGGACATTTCTAAATATGTTATCTAATATTGAATATTTATATATATTTTAATATCATATTGTACGTTAATAAAGTGATTTAATGAACTATTAAATAATTTTAGAATTGTATGAAATTTTGTATGCTTAATCTAATTAATAAGAACATCAAATTCAACGGTTGATTGGTTAAATTTGCATTATACAAAAAGTTATTGAAGGTATAATTTGACTAACTCTTACACCTGGTGTCAACAGATCCTGCCCCATATATATATATATAAATATTTTGTAATCAATAAATAAATTTATTTTTGGAAACAATTTATTATGGAATTGATATGAAATTATTTTTGAAAACAATTTGATATGAAATTATTGATTGATTACCAAAACCCTAATGAAAACCTTAAGAAATCCTATTTAAAGCTTATAAAACCCTAATATTGCCAATTAATACCCCTGAAATCCTACAAAAATTTTCTTATATATATATATATTTATTTATTTATAAAGATATATTATATTATTTTTGTATCCCCTCATCTTTGTTTTTCTTTAAGCCATTTCCATCTATTTTCTCCCCTATTTTTTTGCTCTATGAATAATAATAAAACTTTACCATAATTTCGTTCTCTACATTGAATATGATGTTTTTCATCAAATTAGATACGTAATATTGTGCATTTTCCATCAAAGTGATACTTTGTGAGAATGGGAAGATGTTCATACATATCCTCCCAGAGAATGAAGACCCAACAAGTCGGAGAAGAAATGCCAAAAGGAAATGAAAAGTAGTGGAACTCATGTAAGAGGAATTGAGGAACTAAACTAAAAATGCAAGAAAGAGAAATCAACATGGAGTAACCAAAGAGAAAAAGGGGAAGAGGAAGAACGGGGTGAGCAAAAAAAAAACGTTTTTAAAATGAAAGGTTCTATACAAGAAAGATAAATTATTTGAAAAAATGGAATTAATTAGGAGGGCTATTTAAGAAAATTTATTAAAAAAATAGGAGGGGGTAGAGGGTGTATTTACTAATAAGGGGGTGTAAATATCATTTATCAATTTAATTAAGTAAGACTACTACACTACTAACAAAATGTGATATGGACTTAATGAGCGGATACCTTTATTTTTACTAACACACATTGACATAATGAAAACCCTAGTAGTGTCGATAAATAAGAACCTTGGTTATGGTCCCCAATACACTAAGTCACATAATTACGAAGGTCCAATTGAGGAATCAAGAGGTTTTAGTTAAGGAACAACCATAAAACCACTAACCTTTTCATTCGTGACCTTGATTGCTTCAAGTCTTCTACATTAACAAAGTGATCAATGTAGGGATGTTTACGGGTTGGATTAGTTCAGGTTTAGCACAAAATCAAATTCAAATCGTTCAAATTTAATTGGTTTGATTTGGTTCGGATTTTGAAAACTTTTTTGCCCAATTCGAACCAAACCAATCTGTTTAAGATCGGGTTAGTTTGATTTGGATCATCGAGTTATGATAAAAAAATCATTATATTTTTTTAATTTTTTATATTATGTGTTTTCAAGATTATATATATGAGATTTAATTAATATTTTACTTTATCTTTGCTGCATTTATTTTTACTTTATCTATATAAGAGTTGTAATTTATGTGTGATATTTTAAGTGTAAACTAATATGATTAAAATTTAATTTAATATAAATTAAAATATTATTTATTTTATTGTAATGAATTAGTTATGTTAGTTAAACATTTAGTATGAAATATATGACAAATAATAGTAACAATATCAATATAATTTATTAATTTTCAAAATTTAATGTGATTATTATAGAACATAGGAATTTAATAATGAGACAAATAATAAAATATAAAATTATTCTACATGTAAAGGTTTCTTATATGATTTATCTTGATTGAAAATAATCTTCATTTGAATCTAATATAAATTTGAATCAGAATATATATTAAAATTATCAATTAATTTAAATCAAAATTATATATATTGGTCATAATTACTTTTGAATGATATTTAATATCTCTGTGGTATTTTTTTACTCTAAAATTTAAATATTACTAAATTTTTATTTAGATATTAATATGCTTTGGTATAAAATGTTCACTTTTGAATGATATTTTTACTTTAGGTTATTTTTTATTTATATTTACTTCTATGACTTAAATATTAACGTAATTCATGAAAAATTTTCCATGACTTAATATGTTTTCATGTAAACTTTTTAGTCTTTGTATAAAATACATTTAATCATTGTGATCTATATATCAATAAGTTTCTTGTATAGTTTATATCTTTATGAGGTATAGATACTCACCAAATATACTCACTTGCAATATATGTTTGTAAAGTTTTATTCACTTGTTATATACTAAGAAAAAACATATATTACGTAATTTTGAAAAATATCAACAAAATTATGATTTATTTTAAAGTTGTTTTTAATTTAGTATTTAAGATTGCTATTGCTAAACAAATAAATGTAAGTAACAATTTACAAACAATACAAACTTGTTAAAATTAAACTAAGGTAAACAAAAAAAATCAGATGAAAACTAGGGGTAGAAATAGGCGGAGCCAAACAAGGTTTTGCTTAAATAGGTCTAACTTATTTAAAACATTCAAGACCTAAGTCCAGTCTGTTACCTGTCATACACTTTTTTTTAGGTCTGACTTGACTTTTTTGAAAACTTGACTTGGCCTATGATAAAAGAGAGAGAATGAGAGAGAGAGAGAGAGAGAGAAAGTGATTGTAAAATCTATATTTGATATCTGTTTATTACAATGAGAGAGTTTTCTATTATACAAGTAATAGAGAACTACCATACTAACAGAAGGCTTAACAATATCATTACAACTAGTATGCGTATTAGCATACTCCAATAGCCCCCCTTCAAGCTCAAGGTGATTGTACGAAAGCACACACATTGAGTTTGTTTCTCATGTGACAGAATTGTGATGATAACAAAGGTTTAGTAAGAACATCTGCAAGTTGATCAACAGCTGGAATGTGAATCACAGAGAGAGCTTGAGACATTACTTTCTCACGAACAAAGTGTATGTCTAACTCTATGTGCTTTGTGCAGGAGTGAAGGATTGGATTGTGAGAAAGTGAGACAGCACTAAGGTTGTCACAGTAAAGAAAAGGTTTGGTGAAGGAGATCCCAAGTTCTGTGAGTAAAGACTGGATCCACAGAAGTTTAGTGGTTGCATGAGCCATGCTTCGATACTCAGTTTCAATGCTTGATCTGGCAACTAGAACTTGTTTCTTTGAACACCATGACACAAGGTTGGAGCCAAAGAAAATACAATAACCAGAAGTAGAACAACGATCATTTGGATCACTGGCCCAATCTACATCACTGTAGGCTAGTAAAGGGAAAATGGTAGAATTGGCAGGTTACAATAACAATCCATAAGAGAGTGTGCCTTTGAGATAACGTAGTATATGTTTAACAGCTTTCCAATGATTGTCTAGAGGATTTTCCATGAATTGGCAAACTTTATTTACACTGTATGCAATCTCTAGTCGGGTTAAGGTGGCATATTGCAAAGCACCAACAATTGAACGATACAGTTGAGAGTCTATCATGGAGTCTATGCCAAAGCGGCTAAGCTTGCAGTTGTTAACCATTGAGGAAGTAATTGGTTTAGCTTCAGACATGTTGGCTTTCATTAGCAATTCACAAATGTATTTTTCCTAAGATAAAAACAAGCCTCCACTAGGTGTTTGTGTAACCTGTATGCCTAGAAAATAATCAAGGTCTCCTAGTTGCTTGAGAGTAAATTTTGCATTGAGTTTAGTAATGAGAACAGAGGAGGACCCTGTGATAATAATATCATCAACGTAGATCAGAACATAAAGGTGAGTATGGCCCTTAGAATATGTAAGGAGAGAAGGGTCACATCTACTGGACTAAAATCCAAATTGTAACAGAGTTGTGGTAAGCCTCTCATACCAAGCCCTTAGGGCTTGCTTAAGCCTGTGGAAAGCACGATTTAATTTGCACACAAGATTTTTATTAGAATCCTCAAAACCTAGGGGCTAGACCATGTAGATTTCTTCACTTAGGAAGCCATTCAGAAAGGCGTTATTGATGCCAATTTGTTGGATGTCCCACTTGTAAGTGATAGCAAGTGTAAGAATTATACGAATTATGACAGGCTTAACCACAGGTGAAAAAGTTTCATTTAAATCGAATCCATGTTGCTAATGGAATCCTTTGGTAACCAGTCTAGCTTTGTATTTGTTTATATTGCCATCTGAGTTCTCTTTGACACAAAAAACCCACTTGCATCCAATTGCTTTCTTGTGGGGCGAGAGCTCAACAAGTGTCCAAGTGTTATTCCTTATTAAGGCATTGCATTCAACTTGCATGGCAGCACGTCAATCAGCATTGGATAAGGCTTGCTTGAAGTTACAAGCTCGGTATGTGTGAGTAACATAGAAGGCTTTAGACTCCCAATTTTGGAACGAGTTACCATGGGATGAGTGTTTGCAATAAGTGTTAGTTGTTGGTCAATAGGAGAGGGAACTGTAGGACTAGAGGATGTAGTGTTTAGGGAAGGAGATGGTGGTAAATTATAAGTTGGTGGTGAGGTGGGGTGTGCTGCTAAGGGAATTGAGGAAGGGTATGTGGCTCTGGATGAAATTGGCTGAGGAGAAGATGTGGGGAACAATGAGTTGTAAAGAAATTTGTATTCATTGAATATAACATCTTTAGATATATAGATTCAGCCAATAGGAGCAAAGCATTTGTGACCTTTATGTTGAGGTGACAAGCCAAGATACACACACTTTTGAGATCGAAATTGCAACTTGTGCTGGTTGTAGGGCCTCAATAGAGGGAAACATGCACATCTGAATATTTTGAGCTCACTGTAGGCTGGCAGTTTGTTGTATAAAGCATAAAATGGAGAGGTAAATTGTGTTAAGGTAGTTGTAGGCAGTCTATTACTTAAGTGAACAGCTGTAGTAAAACTATGATCCCAAAATTTATAAGGAAGAGATCCTTGAGTGAGAAGTGTAAGCCCCATTTCCATAATTTGATGATGCTTTTGTTCCACTATACCATTTTGATGGGAAGTATGTGGACAAGTTAATCTATGTATAATGCCATGATATGTTAAATGCTTTGAGAAGGCACGAAACTCACCTCCCCAATCAGTTTGAACATCTTTGATTGTAGCTTGAAACTATGTACTAACATACTTCTGAAATTGGGTAAAGATTTGAAAGGCATCTAACTTTTGTTTTAAAAAGTAGATCCATGTAAATCTTGTGTGTGCATCTATGAAAGTAATATAATAAAAATAACCACAAGATGAGATAAATGGTGCTGGACCCCAAAGATCACTGTATATAAGCTCAAATGACACTTTCTAGACATTTAGAGATGAAGTGGCATGTAATCTATGTGCCTTTCCCAAACAACAGGCACTACAGAAATCAGAGGCTGTTTTATTATGATAAGCAACATTACACAGGTCAAGAACAGTTCTAATTGAAGCAGAATGAGCATGGCCTAACAGCCTATGCCAAGTAGAAAATGTTGAAATAAAACTACAATCAATAGAGTTCAAAGCACTATTATTTATAGGGGTCATAGTGCTTACAACAGTATTAGCAGCAATTTGATTAGGTAGATTTCCAAAACCACTTCTAGCTGGTGTTTCTTTCACCACTTGAATATGCTTAAAGCAATAGAGACCATCAAGACTAAGTAATCCTTTGAGAAGCACTTGATTAGAGACCTGTGATTTCACAAAGCAACAATCTGGATGAAATTCAAAATATACATTGTTGTCCCTAGCAAACTTTGATACTAAGACAAGGTTCTCGATAATGGCTAAAACAAGTAATAGATTATTTAAAGAAAGAGTAACTTGTGGATGGTAAGGAGACAAAAATTTAGATGTGCTAATAGAAGTAGTAGAGAGACCTTGTCCATTACCAATGTGAACTTGTTATGGTCCTGTGTGAGGATTCCTTTGAGTCAGATTATAAGGATTAGTTGTCACATGATGAGACACGCCTAAGTCTGGGTACCAGCACTGAGTCTCAAAATTGTTAGTAGGTTGAAACTCTTGAATCATAGGTGCATATGGATTTTGTTGAGTCAAATAGGCTCGAGGTTGTTGTTGTTGGAATGGTGATTGAGATCCTTGATATTGGTGAGTGGACGAAGGTTGTTGCTAAAATTATGGTGGAGGTGGTTGAACAAAACCTTGATCAAACCTGTTCTAGTAGTTAAATGCATCATGACCGTATCTAAAGCATATTTGGTAGGTTGGACGAGAGCTGCGACCATGACTGTGACCTCTACCTCTACCCCTGCCTCGACTACAGCCACTATGACTTCTTCCACCATGGCCTCCACGATTATTTAGGTACTGAGTAGAACCAAACTAAGTAGCATCTTGAGATGTAGAACCTTGTGCAACATTAACAGTGGAAAATCCAGTGCTGACTTCAGACTTAAATTTCTTAAGTTGTGCTTCTTGAACTAACAATAAAGATTCAATATCATTGATAGAAGGAGGATCACTGTGTGCATAAACCATCATTACGAACGAATTATACTCCTCTAGCTGTCCTTCCAAGATTGCATCAATGTGATCTTGTTCAGAAATAGGATCACCTATTGCAACTAAGGAATCAATTATAGCTTTGATTCTAAGAACATACTCTGAGATAGATCGATCACCTTTCTTTGAGTTTTTGAGTTCTGACCTAAGTTGACGAACTTTCACTTTTAAATGTGAATAAAATTGTTTGTGTACAGTGTCCCAAACCTGCCACGAGTGTTTGCATCCAAGTATAGAAGGAAGAAAGGCTTCAGACAAAGACGAAAGTAGCCACGTGAACAGCATTTGATCTTGAACAAGCCATTGCTTATATTCTTCAGTTACGATATCAAGTGTACGATTATTTTTGCTTGTCTATTTGACTGGAATGAGAGGATTTACAACAAAATGATGCAATTTGTGCGTTGTGATTATATCTTGAACTTGTTGACTACACAACACAAAATTTGTGTCATCATGTTTGATCGATAGTGCATGTGTGAATGTTATCGACAAAGTTGACGGCAGCACCAAAATGCCTTGATTTGGTGTTACCGCCATGAGAGTGAAGAGGAATCAGGCCTAGGGATTTGAAGCTTTGGATACCATGATAAAAGATAAAAGAATTCGAGGGAGAGAAAAAGTGATTGCAAAATCTGTATTTGATATTTGTCTATTACAATGACAAAGTTTTCTATTTATACAAGTAACAAAGAACTAACATGCTAACAGAAGGCTTAACAGCATAACAGAAACTTAGCTAACTATATATCATTACAACTAGTATGCGTATTAGCATACTCCAATAGCCTATTAACTTGTTTAAAAGCCTATTTCATATTAAAGCTTTTAGATAGGTAGCACTTATCTCTAAATAAATTAACTGACTAATAGGCTAATGGAGAAAAACTCTACATAAAACAAAATATAAATATAAAAACTAAAACCATAACTACTCAAGGCATAGGATAGAGGTGAAAATAGGTAGGTTAGACTTGATAAGAATCGAGTCCAACTTATTTATATGATATAAACTTATTTTCAAGGTCTAATGTGACCTTCATGATAACTTGTTTAAAAGTTTATTTTGTAACAAGGTTTCTAAATATGACATAGATTTATCCTTCAATAAGATTATGTTTGATTGTTTATAAAGCTAAAATGCTTAATATTTAAAAAGATAAACAAATATATGACTTAAAAATATAAAAAAATTAATATAATAACAATGCTAACAAATTATTGTTATTTATATTTACTTAAATAGGTCAATTTATTAGACTTAAAAGGCCTTTTAAATGGCCTAAAGCCTAGCCTTTTAAACAAATAGGCTTTTATGAAAGCCTTGGCCTTGTTGAATTAGTAAAAAAGCCTAACATAGCTTAACCTGATGTAGGCTAGGCTATAAACTCCTATCCAGTAGCTTGACCTATCTTCATCCCTAATAAAAACTTGGAAGGTATAATGATGACACATGGCATTGTTTTAAAAAACAAAATCATCTTTTATATAATAAACAATATACACATGTATATTTTTATTATCATATTTATGTCCAAATAATTAATAAAGAACAAAATTAATATTTGCAATCACTCTTCGTGTGATTAATATTTTGAAATCTTATTATGCTAATTTATTGCTTATATGTCTTAAATTTGTATTAACAAACAATTTTTGCTAAATATATATATCTTTTGAATTTATTGCAAATGATTTTAAAAAATAAAATAAAAACATTAACTTGTATTATTAGAAATCACTACAAATATTTAAATTCACTATCTTTGAGATGAAAATTAATTCACTGTTAATGTCATTTGTCTCCTATTGTTCAATATAGGAATTTTATTATGTTTTTATGTTTGATGTCTTCACCTTTTATGCCTTTGATCGATCCTTTAAACATCTTTGAGACGTCCTCAATTTCATAGAAAAAATTGGAAAGGAGCAATATGTGTTTTTATATAATTTTTTCTCACATGGATTTCAGAACAATAACCACTTTTATCACAACATATAATTCTTATGTTATCAAAAAAATAAGAAAGATTATTTGAAAAAAAATAATGAGAGTATGGAACATATCAACTTGAATAGATCAAAACAAACTTCACATGTTAAAGAGATTTTATAAGATGAGAAAAAGTTATAGTATGAAAATTTTAAGAGACAAACATTAATAACATAAATAATAATTAGAAAGTAATGAAAAACTTGAGAGATTATAACTATGTCTTTCTATCAATACCTTTGAAATGATCTATAATACACAAAAGAGTCTCACACACCTACAAATATATACCAACCAACAATGATCAACTCTATCACAAATAACACAAAAAAAAAAAGAAGAGAAATATAAGAAAAGATTACAATTGGATGAACATAATAATTATTAATGAAAGAACTAAATCTACCATAAAAAACTAATTTGTAGGGAAAAAAAAAAGGACAAATCAAAACATAGAAAAAGTAAGGAAGTCAATTTAATAATAAAAAATTTGAAGGAATAATGAGAAAAGAAAAAGATGTGTACACAAGAAGGAAGAATCTACACACATGGAATGGGAAAATGTAGATAATGCAAAAATTGTCATTCATACACACACATATATATAAATAATCTTCAAATTACCAATTATATGTTTGAATTATTAAATAAAAACAAATATTGCATTTTTTTTGGTGACAAATATATATAATAATTGATTATATCTTTAAAAAGAAAATTATAATATTTCTCTTTAGTGACAAATATGTTAAAAAGTAAATTATAAACCTAAATAGTAATTGATTGAATACTTGTTTAAAGTATTTAAGGTAATAGTATTAATTAATATTTAAGAAAACTGTTATGAAAATAACTTAAGAACAAAGAGAGGAAAGTATACAGAAAATAAAGACAAAGTATAGAGAGGAAAGAAAACAAGATACTAGAGAGAATGGAATACTCTAGTGTATTATTTCCAAAGTTGGAGTAGCCTATTTATAGGTACAAATTATAACTCAACGGTTACAAAAATATTAATAGTATTAAGGAGAAATTAAATAGACATAATGTATAATAAATATGGACAGCCATATAATCAATATTCATAATACTCTCCATTGGATGTCCATTATTTGAGAATGTGCCTCATTAAAACCTTACAAGGAAAAACCCTATGGGATAAAAACCTAGTGAAGGAAAAAGAATACATCATTCTTCAATATGTTATCATTTGCCTCATTAAAAACCTTGTCAGGAAAACCCAATGGGATAAAACCATAGCGAAGGGAAAAAAAGTGCAAAACGTATTTATTTCTCCCCTTCATGTAAACAATCATCTTTAAAACGACGAAGTCCAATCTTGTGTACTAGTTGCTCAAAAGTTTTTCTTGGTAGAGACTTTGTAAATAGATCTGCTAGATTCTCACATGAACGAACTTGTTGAATAGTTATATCACCGCTCTTTTGAAGATCATGAGTAAAAAAGAATTTGGGTAAAGTATGCTTTGTTCTATCCCCTTTAATGTATCCTTCTTTCAACTGAATAAATACATGCATTATCTTCACATATGATTGTCAATGTCATTTTTTCTAAAGATAAACCAGAAGTTTCTCGAATATGTTGAATTATAGATCTCAACCAAACACATTCGCGACTTGCTTCATGTAATGCTAAAATTTCTACATGATTATATGATGTGGCTGCTATGGTTTGTTTTGTAGATCGCCATGAAATAGCTGTACCACCACATGTAAACAAATATCCTGTTTGTGATCTACCATTGTGAGGATCAGACAAATAACCTGCATTTGCATAACCAATTAGATCTGACTTGGAAACATTTGAATAAAACAAGCCCATATCCTTTATACCTCTAAGATAACGAAGTATGTGCTTAATTGCATTCCAATGTTTTTGTGTAGGTGAAGAACTATATCTTGCTAATAAATTGACAGCAAATGCTTTATTAGGACGTGTATAATTAGTAAGACACATTAGTGCTCCTATAGCACTAAGATATGATACTTCAGGACCAAGTAGTTCTTCATCCTTTTCTTGAGGTCTAAAAGGATCTTTATTCACATCTAAAGACTGTACAACCATTGGAGTGCACAACGGATGTGATTTGTCCATGTAAAATCTTTTAAGCACCTTTACTACATAAGCCTCTTGATGCACAAAAATCCCATTATTTAAATATTCAATTTATAATCCCAAACAAAACTTTGTCTTTCCTAAATCCTTCATCTCAAACTCTTTCTTTAAACAATCCATAGCTTTCGAAAGCTCTTAAGGAGTTCCAATAATATTTATGTCATCTACATAAACAACAATTATGGCAAATCCATTTCTAGACCTTTTCATAAAAATACATGGACAAATGGATCATTTTTATATTCCCCCTTTAGCAAATACTCACTAAGATGATTATACCATATGCGTCCTGATTGTTTTAATCCATAGAGAGACTTATTCAATTTAATTGAGAAATCTTCTCGAGAACTTGCATTGCTGGGCAAATTAAATCCTTCAGGGAGTTTCATATAAATATCATTATCAAGAGAGCCATATAAATAAGATGTAACAATATCCATTAAATGCAAATTGAACCCTTCACATGCAACCAGACTAATTAAATATCGAAAAGTACTTGCATCCATTACAGGTAAATATGTCTCTTCAAAATCAATACCAGGTCTTTGTGAAAATCCTTGTGCAACAAGTCGTGCTTTGTATCTCACAACTTCACCATTCTCATTTCTTTTTTGTACAAAAACCCATTTCTATCCAACTAGTTTCACACCTTCAGGTGTACGGACTACAGGTCCAAAAACCTTTTGCTTAGCAAGTGAGTCTAATTTTGCCTTAATTGCATTTTTCCATTTTGGCCAATCATTTCTTTGTTGAAAATCACTAATGGACTTTGGTTCTTGATCCTCGATATCATTTATTACATCTAACGCTATATTATATGCAAATATATCGTCAACGTTGACTTCATTTCGATTCCATCGTATTCCATTCATGACATAATTTATTGAGATCTCTTCATTTTCAATAATTTCAAGTACCTGAGTTTCTTCTAGAACTGAAATATTAATTATGTCAAATGAATCTTTTGAACTTTCCATATCCTCAATTTGGCCATCTTGTCTTTTAACCCCTTTTCTTATTCGAGATTTTTATCTTTGGAACCAACGGGTCTACCACGCTTCATGCGTGTTTGAGACTCGTTTGCAATATTAGATTGTCCAACTGGGACATCAATTCTTATTGGAGCAATAGCAGCTAGTACATATGACTTAGTCACCCTTTTTAGGTCAGTGAATACATTTGGCAACTGATTGGCTAAACTTTGTAAATGAATTATCTTTTGAACTTCAGTTCACATTGTTTTGTACGAGGATCAAGATGAGATAATGATAATTCATTCCAACTGATATCATTTTCCAACTGTTTATTCTCTCCCCTTAATGTTGGGAAAATTGATTCATCAAAATGACAATTAAGAAACCAAGCTGTAAATAAATCTCCTGTTGATGGCTCAAGATATTTTATTATAGAAGGAGATTCATACCCAACATATATTCTCAACCTTCTTTGAGGTCCCATCTTAGTTCGTTGTGGTAGGGCAATTGGAACGTATACAGCACATCCAAAAATTCTTAAATGGGAAATATTAGGTTACTGACCAAAAACTAATTGTAATGGGGATTACTTGTGGTAACTTGTTGGCTTGATGCGAATCAATAATGCAGCATGTAAGATTGCATGTCCCCAAGTAGCATTGGAAGTTTTGATCTCATAAGTCATGGTTTTGCAATCAATTTCAGGCGTTTAATAAGTGATTCTGCAAGTCTATTTTGTGTATGAACATGTGCTATAGGATGTTCAATATCAATTCCAATAGACATACAATAATCATTAAAAGCATAAGATGTAAATTCACCAGCATTATCAAGACGAATTTTCTTAATTGGATAATCGGGAAAATGAGCTCTTAGTCTAATTAATTGAGCTAACAATCTCGCAAACGCCTGGTTGCGAGTTGACAATAAACAAACATGTGACCATCTAGTTGATGCATCAATTAAAACCATAAAATATCTACATGGTCCACATGGTGGGTGTATTGGTCCGCAAATATCACCTTGTATCGTTCTAAAAAGGTGAGAGATTCATTCCCAATTTTTTCTAGTGATGGTCTAATTATTAACTTCCCTTGAGAACAAGCAATACATGAGAAAGTATTTGATTGAAGAATCTCTTGGCTCTTCAATGGGTGTCCATATGAATTTTCAATTATTTTTCGCATCATAATAGACCCAAGATGGCCCAATCAGTCATGCCAAACAACAAATTTATTTTGATTAATAAACTTCTGGTTTACTACATTATGTGTTTCAATTGTACTAATATACGTGTAGTACAAACCATAAGAAAAAGTAGGTAATTTTTCCAATACACATTTTTTATTCAAGTTAAGTCTCGTAATATAAAGATATTCTACATTTCCTTCATTGTTTGTTTCAATATGGTATCCATTTAAATGAATATCCTTGAAACTTGGAAGAATATAATGCATTATCAATGTGTAACTTTATTCCTCCAGGTAACAATATATTAGCTTTTTCGGAGCCTTCTATTATATTTGTAGTACCAGATATAGTACGAACATTGACTTTTCACATTATTAAATCAAACAAAAATTTATCATTCTTGAGAATCGTGTGAGTTATTACACTATCAGCAAGACAAATATCTTCATTATTGATGCTAGTGTCAACATTCATTCTTCATAAAAATAAGAAGTATAAATAATTAATATAAGAAAATATTATTTGGAATTATAAAAATATATTTAAAAGATAACAATCATATAAGTAAATTATTTATTGCTTTAAATAAAAACTCACATAAAGTCCATTGACAACAAATCATAAAAGTAAAACATTCTACTAAACATAAAGTTCAATAACATAATATGAGAAAATTTATTTCTTGACACTCCCATCACCAATAAGGTGATCAATTTTCCGATCAGGATCAGCAAAGAAATCAGCAACATCTAACTGAGTAGCATCCATATGGCCATAATTAGAATCACCATCTTCATAAGCAAAATGTGTTTCTATCTTTTTCTCCTTATTTTTAAGCGATTCTTGGTAAAGTTCAACAAGATGCTTTGGTGTATGATAAGTACGTGACCAATGGCCTTTTCCACCACAACGATAGCATATATTTTCCACATGCTTGTTACTTTGTCCTTTTCCTTTTTCCTTATCACTTTTCACATTACTTTTCCACTTCTAGTGAGAAAAAGTATTCTAGGAAGTTCCTTCATGACCATGTCCATGACCATGATCACATGTATGACCACGACCACGGGTTTGTCCATGATTATAATAATCATATGTTGCTGCATTCACTTCAGGGAATGGAGCAGAACCAGTTGGGCGAACCTCATGATTCTTCATTAAGAGCTTGTTATTTTGCTCAGCCACAAGGAGGCAAGAAATTAATTTAGAATATTTCTTAAAGCCTTTTTCTCTATATTGCTGCTGCAGGACAACATTAGATGCATGAAAGGTGGAGAACGTTTTTTCTAACATATCCTCATCAGTAATTTTTTCTCCACACAATTTCAATTTAGAAGTAATTCTAAATATTGCAGAATTATACTCGCTTACAGTTTTAAAATCCTGTAAACGCAAATGCATCCAATCATAACGAGCTTTAGGAAGAATTACAGTTTTTTGGTGGTCATATCTTTCTTTTAAACTATTCCAAAGGACAAGTGGATCTTTTACCGTAAGATATTCCACTTTTAAAGCTTCATGGAGGTGGTGACGAAGAAAAATCATAGCTTTAGCCTTATCTTGATTAGATGCTTTATTTCCTTCTTTAATGGAGTCTCCAAGACCCATTGCATCTAAATGTATTTCAGCATAATCCAAGATAAATAATTCTTTCCCATAATGTCAAGAGCTACAAATTCAAGTTTTGCAAGATTCGACATGTTCAATACTATCATAAAAATATTAAAACGAAATTAGAATAAATTATAATATTTAATAATTATGTCATAAAATAATAGTTAAAACATATTATTAATCATTTACATTCAACTCATTTATTGTGTCTAGTTTTTACAATAATAATTATTGTTATTATAATAATTTAAAGAGCTATAATATACTATTAATTAATATAGCAACGCTAACCTTTCAAAATATACTAACATATCAAATCAATATAGATTACCAATTATAATAAATTAATGCATCATATTAATATATAACGTAAACATAATATACAATAACATAAGCAATAAATTAATAAAATGTAATAATAGTAATTATAACAATATAATATTAATAAAAATAATTGCATCTAAACATTTATACTCCACATGACCAAGGACTTTTAAGTATTTTCATATTTCCGTACTAACCATATTTTCATATTTAGCAAATGTAATTACCATAGTAGCAACATAACTATATGTTAAGGATATTTATTTCACACATTTACCAATAAATAAAATATTAAGGCAATATTAATTAAAGAAAACAAAATATTATTAACAAAATAAAAAAAAACCAAAACGAGTTATTTTGAACAAAATAATATATTTCCCAAAACAAGTTATTTCATTATTAACTAGTCAAATAGATTAAAATTAACAAAAAAAAAATACATAATATGATTTAGCAATATATCAATCAAATATGATTTATAGGCATGACTATGATAACTTATTTCTAGATCATAGACGTAGGAAGCTTTGTAATAAAACAAAAACATGTATAATATTCTAAAATAGAATAAATAATGGCAAAAGAATTTCATTACTGATCAAAACAAGTAACAACAAATATAAAAAAATACTGACCTTGAAATATTTTTCGTACTGATAACGTGTTATGAAAATAACTTAAGAACAAAGAGAGGAAGGTATACAAAAAGAAAGACAGAGTATAGAGAGGAAAGAAAACAAGATACTAGAGAGAATGGAATACACTTGTGTATTATTTCCAAAGTTGGAGTAATCTATTTATAGTTACAAATTATAACTCAACGGTTACAAAAAATTAATAGTATTAAGGAGAAATTAAATAGACATAATATAATCAATATTCATAATAAAAACATAATAATTTATTAACACATAATAGAATAATAGAATGAATAACATGTAATCTATTATACACGTAAATTATAAACATAGATCAAGAATAGAATAAAATTATTCATTATATTAGTATTTTTTATAATATAATAATTTATTATTATGATCATCATTATAATACATAAGTACTATAAATCATTATAAAGTAATGATAATAATATAAAACATGTCCATAAATTATATTATTATTAGTATTATTATTCATTACATTAGTATCAAGGTAATACACAAATTTATTATCATTATAATACAAATGTATGGTAAATTACTATAAAATTGTGATAATAAAAAAGTTATTATAATTATAAAAAATATTTCATAAAATTTAATAAATTTATTATAATATTATATAAAATAAAAATTTATTTAAGATTTAATTGATTAATTTAATTAGAATATATATTTGTTATAATCACCTTGAATAGTATAATTAAATTAAATGTAATAATGTGTTTTTACGAATAAAAAAACAAAAAAATATCATATCAAAAAAACAAAAAATATCATCCATGAATTCTAAAGTCTAAACAAATAAAACAAGTTCTGAATAAGCAACAAACTCACATAAGTTCTAAACTTCCAATGACATCTATGAGTTCAAACTTCAAAGTTCAAACAAATAACAAACTCACATAACAAAGTTCAAAAGTAAGTTCCAAACATAATTAAACAATAAGTTCTAAACAAGTCCAAAAGTTATTTATACCCATGAAGTAAATATTGGGCCAACTTCAGACACTCTTTCTACTTCATCAAAGAACTTAAAACCTTCCCCCGTAGCTTCCTCAACATTGCTTTCATTTAGATTCATGTTTTCCATTGTATTGTTTTGTGCATCATCATCATCATCTTCATCTTCATCCAAATTCAATTGATTTGTAACAAGATCATTTTAGATAAAAGTTAGTAATCAACAACTAGTGATAACAAATATGAAACAATGAAATTGTAAGTACAATTTGGGAAAAACATACCAATATCACTTGAAATTGGTTGGATGGTTAAATTTTCAACGTCATTATGTAATGCATCCACCTCCTCATTGGTTAAGAATGGTGGTGACTCTTTCATTACCCATTAGAATGGTCATCAAGTGTTTCAAAATTGATAGGATCATAACTTTGATGCCTCTTTTTGTATTTAAATCTAAGCACATGTATTTACAAATAGAAAGATAAACAATCAAAGAAGAAGAAACATAATAATACCTATGCTGCAGTCTCAAGTTGTCAAAAAAAAAAAAAAGACTAGATTGTTAAGCTTTTGATGCTCCAACCTATTTTTATTTTTTTTTTGAATGAATGTGCTCAAATACACTCCAATTTCGTTTACAACCAGAAGCACTATAAGTTTGGCTTGAAACATAGGCAACCAACTTTTGCCAATTTGGTGCACCACATCCATAAGATTCCCACCATTGATTTAGAACATTGCATGTAACAAAATAAATCAATATATGTATTGAACTAAAATAAATATTAAGGATCACAAGTTATGAAAGTTACCTGGCATCACTGTATTTCGTTCATGCAAAGCAACTTGCCTTCCAAAATTTAACTTAGCATCTTTATATGTTCTCATCTCACTAATTAACTTACTCCTCAGCTTAAGATCTCCATAAGCATACTTTGTAAGAAAATAATAGACCAAGAAAAACGACACACACTTTATATGAATTTAGAACACTGATAATGTTTATAAAATTTACTTACTTGTTGAAAACATAATCAAGAATGACAAGGATTGCTTGTGCGTTGTACAACCTCTTGGAACCCAAAATGCCAAGCCTTCTTTTGCCTTATGACACGCTCCAAATTCTAGGTTTTCAATGGGACAAACCTAAAGAGCAATTATACGTCACGGTGACGACAAAGGGGACCTAGCCATGCTATTTATTAACCCTAGGTACCTCCTATTATGGGCCTAGTGGTTAGGCCCACATAGTTTCCCACATGGGTCAATATTAAGTGTCCAAAGCCCATTAACAATTAATCAGATTATAAGTGGGCTTAAGTATCATCAAATGGGTCACAATATTAGCCCGTTTTTGGCAAAACAAAATGTCACAATTGGTTGCAGCCCACAATAATTTATAGAAAAATTCTAACATTCTCCCACTTGGCCAAAATAAATTGTGTAGTTTTTAACTTTAAAAAACATTTTCGAAAACGACTCTTAGGCTAATAACATATTGTGGTCACATAACATATGATCCCAAGATACAACACCTAAATAAGACTCCATCCAACAAAAGTCATGTAACACTGAATGATGGCGGTAACTGCATCTCTTATTAATGCAACACCTTTTATGGTTACAAATATCACTGACTCCGTCGACTAGTCATCAATATGGAATGTAGCAAGAAAATGATGTGCTAGTGTGATTAAACAGCCATACCATCATTTTCTTCGCTAGTCCTCAATTTTTCTCAAATGCCTGAAAGCCAGAGAAATCACATGGTTCATTATGAAACCATCATGCCTTAGCTCCAAAATAGCGTCGACTACGAGCATAGTAGTCCTAATGAAACCAAGCTTCAATATTATGCCCCAGAACCAACATGGTGTCAACCACCGGCACAGTGGTCCAATGACACCGAGCTTTAATATTTTCACATTTGATATACGCATAAAAGTAAAATATATCATAATAAAATTCATCTCATCATTAATTCATCAAATTAAATGTGAAACATCATCAATATATTATTTCCCAAATACAAAATAGTAGTCTGACAACATAAAAAGGAAATAACATAAAACTAAAGCTCTCACTAACCAAACACATCAAAAGAACTCACAATGCCCATGTTCTCAACTTGTCTTTTGAAAACAATGGGCCTAAGTCCCTTAGTTAAGGGATCAGCTAGCATGGAATCTGTGTAAACATGCTCTACCACTATAGAACCATCTTTCACAAGATTTCTGACAATTAGGTACTTTAGCTCCAAGTGCTTAAATCTACTAGAAGTTTCATTATTCTTTGAATAGAACACTACAGCACTATTATCACAAAATTCTTAGTGGTCTAGCAATGGAGTCCACAATGCAAAGTCTTGTCACAAGATTCCTAAGCTAAACAGCATAAGTAGTACCAACAAAACATGCAATGAACTCCGCTTGCATAATAAAATAGGCAACAAGAGTCTGTTTCTTACTTTTCTAAGATATCGCACCTTCAGCCATCATAAAAATGTATCCATAAGTTGATTTCCTATCATCGGGGCACCCACCAAGATCTAAGTTTATGTACCCTACGATTTCCAAGTTGTCAACTCTCTTATATACAAGCATATACTCTTTGGTCTTCTGTAAGTATCTTATCACCTTTTTAGCAGCTATCCAGTGACCATTCCCAGGATTTGACTGGTATCTACCCAGAACAACAACTATAAAGGCAATTTCAGGCTTAGTGCATACCTGAGCATACATGAGGCTGCCCAGAGCACTCCCAAAAGGTCTATCATTTATTTTTGCTCGCTCAATCTCTTTCTTAGGACATTGATCCTTGTTGAACCTGTCACCTTTGACAACTGGGACATCTTCAGGTTTACAATTATGCATATTGAATCTCTCTAAGGCTCTATCAATGTAAGCATTTTGAGATAACCCGAGAGTATAGCGTTATTTATCTCTGTGAATCTTCATCCCCAACACAAAAGAAACCCCACCTAGATCCTTTATGTCAAAAGATTTAGTCAACATCTGTTTATCTCATGCAGCATGCCAAGGTCATTAGAAGCCAACAATATATCATCCACATATAACACAAGGAAGATCAATTTGCTTCCACTGACCTTAAAATATATACAGTAATCAAACTCATACTCCTCAAACCCTATGGAAGTTACCACTTCATAAAATTTCAGGTACCACTGTCTAGAAGCTTGTTTCAAGCCATAAATTGACCTTTTTAGTTTACAGACCAGGTCTTTACCACCATCAATATGGAAACCTTCAGGTTACTACGTGTATATTGTCTCACTCAAATCACCATTAAGAAAAAGCTGTCTTCACATCCATTTGGTGCAATTCCAAATCAAAGTGAGCTACGAGAGCCATAATGATTCTAAAGGAAACTTTTATTGATATAGGTGAAAAAGTCTCATTGGATGAAACAATAAGGTCCGCTACATCAAGCTCTAAAAAATTTGCACCCATAAACTCTGGAATTCTGCCTTTACTAGGATAGAAAAACCTGTATCCTTTAGCACGGATCCGGATATCCAATGAAAAAGCAACGACTCGTCTTAGGGTTTGTCTTTTTCTGCAAGGGATTATAAATTTTTACCTCAACTGGGCAACCCTAGACTCAAAGATGGTTTAGGTTAGGGTTTCATCCTATCCAAAATTCAAAAGGAGTTTTTGGGAACAGATTTACTAGGAACTATGTTGAGAATGTAAATGGCCGTTTTCAAGGCTTTACCCCGCAGATATTCTAGCAAGTTGCTTCTCACCATATCCTTAAGTGTCCTATTACGCCTTTCGGTTACACCATTTTGTTCATGACTCCTAGGCATGGTGTATTGTGGAACTATTCCACAATCCTACGAGTATAAAGCAAATGGTCCCATATGTTGTCCTGTGCACCATATTTACCATAATACTCTCCACCACGGTCAAACCTTACAATGTTGATTATTTTTTCCAATTACTTTTCTACTTCAATTTTAAAAACTTTAAAATTTTCAAGTGCCTCAAATTTTTCTTTAATCAAATAAAGATGCCATATCGAGAAAAATCATCAATGAATGTAATGAAAAACTTGTTACAACAAATTATAAGGGTTAGGGGCCCATTAATATCTGTATAAATGATCTTTAAAAGATTTGAACTTTTAGTTGCACCTTTCTTTCTGGTCTTAGTAAACTTCCCCCTAATACAATTCGCACAAGTACCCAAATACTCTTCTTAAAGATAGCTAGCTTAGGACCTCCTACATTGTGGTGCTAACCCTTACTTGGTTTCCCTGAGCCTTGATATTTATGAGAAGCATTAGATGTATTCTTTATATTTTTCCAATTTCCCTTGCCAAAAGTGGGTTTGCCATGGACAGACAACAAGGCTATTTCACTATTTTTTTTCTTGAGTTTCTCTTCTTCAACAACACACATGGTAATAAGGTTATTCATACTCCATTTCTATCCAATTGTATTGTGGGCAGTTTTAATTTGTGTGAAATCAGCAGGTAGACAATTTAGGGCATGTTCAACAATAAAATTTTCATTAAGGTCAATTTAGTGAGATTTTAGCTTGGTTTGGGTGTGAACCATCTTCATAATGAATTCCCTCACTCCCCCACCATTGTCATATCTCGTGTTCACTAGCTGTTTCATTAGACATCTGGACTCAACGTTGTTAGATACCTGGTACCTTTCTCCTAGAACAGTAAATAACTCTTTAGCTGTCTCTTTCTCCAGCAAACCACTCAAAAGATATTCAGAGACAGTTCTCTTGATAGCAATCAGACTCAACCTATCAGACCTTTCCTACTTAGCCAAAAGCTCCTTTTGTTCAGGCATGCTCCCTACATTAATCACAGGCTTCTCCTCACGTAAAGCTAAATCAAGATCAACAATTCCCAAAGTGAATTCCAAATCTTGCTTCCATTTGTTGTAGTTTGATTCAATCAGGATCTCAATGGTAGCAGAACATTTATTCACAGAAAAGTTCACAGTTAAGACAAAACAAGGACACATTAGAACATATTACAAGACAAGATATAGCTCAAAATGGAACAAGCTATCACAATGAGGCCAGTATAATAGCACATTCCCCTTTGGGTAGAGTGTAAAAACCAAGGTCACAACCTAGGTCAAAACCTTAGATGGGTTAATCCATGAGCACACACAAAATCTAAAAAATTGTCCCCTTTGAGCAGACAAATCCCTTAATTTAGTGCATTATCCAATAACTCCATCCATTCTTAACTTTTAACCCAAACATACAATAACCCCCTTTGGGTAGGTAGTTGCACGTAAAGATCAAAAGCATTCCTCAAATTACAAAATTTCCATGAACCAATATCAGTGGTCCCACTTTGGCAGTAACGACAATTTATGTATCTAACGTAACATGTAAATACCATTAAAACAATTGCAGCACAAGTAATTGAAATTCAATGAAGACATTTAATACTAATTAGCAAGTGCGTGAATTGTAATCCTGAATTGTCCATTCAACAAATAATATGAATTAATACCCAGCAATTAAAGCTTAGTTGAAATCATTGAACAATCACATTTGTAATTAAAAAAAATAAAATAAAATAACAATATCAATCAACGACCCAAACTCAATTTGCATGTTATATAAAAATCTCTCAATTCTTGTAACAGGAATTCAATTGAAATACAGAATAGGATTCAAATCCATTTAATTGAAATTAAAAAAATACCAATTAAACCCATGTTACAATATCAAGTTCAATAATTGAAACAATGCATTCAAATTTGTAGATAGTGAATTCAAATTGTAGATCAAAAAACAAAAGTATGTATTCAACACGATCAAAACTTAAAAAAAAAATCTGTATAAAAGCCCTATAATATAGAATTCTAATTTTGAAAACAATTGTTTGAAAATTACCAGAAAGGGAAAAAAATTGGATACGAGGAATTGTTAAATAAATGTATATATCAATATCAAGTCCTAAATCATATAAAAACGGCTTGGATACTAAATGTAAAAAAATAATACACCAAGAAAAACGACACACACTTTATATGATTTTAGAACACTGATAATGTTTATAAAATTTGCTTACTTGTTGAAGACATAATCAAGAATGACAAGGATTGTCTGTGCATTGCACAACCCCCCAGAACTCAAAAGCCAAGCCTTCCTTTGCTTGATCACACACTCCAAATTCTAGGTTTTCAATGATGCAAACCTAGAGAGCAACTATATGTCGTGGTGACGGCATATATAGGACCTAGCCATGCTATTTATTAACCCTAGACACCTCTCATTATAGGCCTAGTGGTTAGGCCCACACTGTTTCCCACGTGGATCAGTATTAGGTGTCCAAAGTTCATTAGCAATTAATTCCATTATAAGTGGGCTTAAGTATCATCAAATGGATTATAATATTAGCCCGTTTTTGGCAAAACAAAATATCACAATTGATTGTAACCCACAAGAATATATAGAAAAATTTTAATATTTTCAGTGACATCCAAAAGGCTAGATGTTGTGGACCTGTGTTGTTCAAATTCATCATCATTAAATCGACAAGCTGGATTTAACCAATAACCACCAGCATGAAGATTTTTACAAAGCTATGAACCCCAACGGTTATTTAAAATCTTCAAGTAAAGCTCCACTTTCTTCTTTTTTCTTCAAAACCTCCTCACCATCTCCTCTCTAGCTTTATAAATAGCTTGGTAAAGAAAACCCATAGTAGGTTTATCTTCATTATCGATAATACACAACACACGTACAGGTGGTTCGGTAAGTTTCATAATGTCAGCACATCTACTCCAAAACCCAAAGTCTAAGACTTGTTCCACAAATTTTTTTGCCTTGGCTTCTTTGGCATAAGCTAAACTTGTCCATTCTTTAGATGTTACCATGGCTCTTAATGCATCTTTTTGAGCCATAATACTTTGCAAAGTAATGAAATTAGTGGCAAAGTGAGTTGGAGCAGGACGAAATATTTCTCTGCCACCTCTATACTTTCTCACCATATACAATGCATAGCAATGGTTATAAACATATTTGGTGACTTTTGAGGCACATGACACGACCTCACTTAGTTCCTTTAATTTTCCCATATCTTGCAACATCAAATTGATGCAGTGTGTTGCACAAGGAGACCAAAACAATTTAGGAAACTCTGCTTCCAATAACCTGCCAGCAACAACATAATTTGTAGCATTATCCGTCACTATGTGAACAATATTTTTAGGGCTAACATATAACATCACCTCCTTGAAAAGCTTATACAACATATCAACAGTTTTAGAAGCATGAGAGGCATCAACATGTTTAAGAAAAATAGTTCCCTTAGGGCAATAAATTAAAAAATTGGTAAGAGTTCTCCTACTCCAATCAATCCACCCATCTGCCATAAGAGTACAACCAATTTTCTTCCAAATAACCACGAAGAGTATGCATACTGCAAACCTTATAGCAAGGTCACACATTTCTACCACTTCCTTGCTTTGCAACACACTTTTTAAGGTAGGTTGAGCTCTGGGAGTTATTATAGGCATGAAATAATTACCAATGAGAATGTTATTCTTCCCCTTTTGAGATGCAAAAATTGTTGGTCTTGATTGTTCCACTTCCATGTGCACTTCACCACCCTCTTGACTAGGTGGATAACTATCATGATATTCTTGAATTTTTCTTTTCTTGCTCTTGTACTCATCAATATTTTGCTTCATTTGGAAACGAATATCTGCAGACACCTTATTACATTGTTCAACTTGACCTTTTTCACCAACCAAATGACTGTTGAACCTATTAATTCCACCTCCCCAAATAACTCTATCACAATAGATACACTATAAAACAATTTTTCCATTCTCCTCAAGTATTTGACAATGTCCCCAAGCAATATCAGTTTTGGCTCTAACATGCCTCTGAATTGAATTTTGAGTAGAAGCTTCTTGAAATGACGGTGCTTCAGTAGATGCCATCTATAATACAATTAAAAAACAAAAAATGTAATAAGAACTTGCCATCCCTAATACAATCATATTCATAAATCATAAGCATACCAACAAACAATATAATTATGAACTTTCCATCTCAAACAAATCTAGATTCTATAACATAGGCATACCAACAATATAATTAAGAACTTGCCATTTCAAACAAAATCTAAAGATTGATTGGATTCTATATACAATCAAAGGCATACAAAATATAATTAAGAATTTGTCATCTCAGACTCAAATACAATAATAGCCATTGCTTTATAATACAATTAAGAACCTGCCATGTATCATACCAAATAACCAAATATAGAATTTCATAAAACCAAATATTTCCAAACATGTCTACAATCAAATCACAATTCAACATTGTTAAAAACTTAAATTTGTTAAAATTAAAAATTAAAAATCGATGCATGATATACAGTTTCCTATCCTATACTGTCAAGTACATTCAAAAGGAAAACATTTAAATATTTTAAGAAATAATTGATTTCAGTTAAACTAAAATTGGAGCATCTTTTATATAGATAACAGAAAGGAACACCAAACTATCTTGCAAAAGCTATTCGAATTGAAGTTGATAAACAGAAACCACAGAAGCAAATAACCAATTATGATAACAATTGGCCTTCTCAAAAAGGTATTTGTACATTTTATTTATGATAGATAACCTGGAACTTGGGTGTTATTACTATTGCGTGTGGTGCATTGCAAGGTGCTATGCGCAAGCATAAGGAGGGATACGTAGAGTGCTGGATGTTGTGCAGGGGTGTGACCTGCGAGTGCTAGACTTGGAAGCTGCGCAACTAAGATGAAGTTCGACTGACTTGCATGTTGTGTAGGGCCAAGGATGTCGCTACGAGGAGCCAACGACGATAAGGTTGCGCTGTTTAGGGATTTTGTTTCGTGTTTGTGCAGTTTCGTTCGTAAAAGCTTGAGTTCTGGTTCTGATTTCTAAAGTGGTATCTATTTTCAGTATTTTGGCTTTTGGGTATGTATACAAAAATCGAAAAACGACGCCAGTTTAGCTTTTCTTCTTAAAAAAAAAGGTTTGGCCTAGTCCGAGTTAAAAAAACTCGTGGGTCGTAGGTCTTACAGGAAAATCGGTCAGTTTATACCGGTTTGAAATGAGTCGCTGGCAAGCCTGATCGAAACACCGGCTCGGACCATTTATACCACAGGTTCCTGATCCGACTGGTTTAAGCCAGTTTTTAAAACACTGTCAAAAATGTTTATATATATATAAATTTAAATCTATCTTTTTTTGTTTCTTTCTTTAAATTGAATTTTAATTATTTTTTTAAACTTGGTTATAGTTAAAAATAACTTTATATCACTACCAAAAATGTTTATATATATATATAAGGTCAGGATCCGTTGACACCAGGTGTTAAAGTTAGTTAAATTACACCTTCAATAACTTTTTGTAGAATGCAAATTTAACCAATCCAACCGTTGAATTTGGTGTTCTTATTAATTAGATTAAATATACAATATTTCATACAATTCTAAAATCATTTAATAGTTTATTAAATAACTTTATTTTAACGTACAATATTCAATTAAAATATATGTAAATATTTAATGTTAGATAACATATTTAGATAAGTCCAAATGATGTGAAATTTGATATACATGATTATGACGATAATATCACATAATTTAACAGTTGAATTAGTTAAATTTACATTATACAAAAAGTTATTGAAGGTGTAATTTGACTAACTTTGACACCTGGTGTCAATGGATCTTGATCCTATATATATATATATATATATTTAAATCTATCTTTTTTCGTTTCTATCTTTAAATTGAATTTTAATAATTTTTTTTAAAATTTGGTTATAGTTAAAAATAACTTTATATCATAGTTTTTTTTTTATTAGATAATATAAGATAATAAATAATTAATGATATATAGCAATTTTAGTTGGAGTGTGTTAGCAAGTTATAACTAAGAATTATCTTAAAATACATACTGTTGGAAAATAATTCAAATTTTTAATTCCAAATCTTTAGGATATTGGTTAGAGTTCAAAATATTATTTTTACTTTAGTGATTTATTTCTTTTTAATATTAGAATGCAAGTTGTATAAATAGGAGTTATTAAAATGAGAAGAACCACTTGACTTGGAGAGGGGGTCAACATCCTATATGGGAAGGGGGTTATGTGAAAGGAGAGTTTTGTCAAGTTTGTCTAGAAAACTTGCAATGAGATGTAATCATTTGAGTGAATGAATAAAATTAAGATGTTTTTGTGAATACAGGCAAGAGATGCTGAACCACATTAAATAAATTATATCTTTTGCTATTTTTATTTGGTGGTGTTGTTTGTATAACAATGGTATCAGAGTTGATAATTGTGTCGATAGTCTTCTTAGCAATGGGAAGTCAAGCAGGTGTATCCTGATAGCTAACGACAGTGCAAATCTTGTGTCGAAAGTCTTCGTGCGATGGAAAAGTCAAGTGGTGTGTCTTGGTAGCTAACGGCTGTACAAGTACAAGAGGTGTTACCATCCAATACTTAAGGAGCGGAGGTGGGAACACACCAAAATTTGCGGAGTGGAAGCGTGATTGGAGAATATTGTGACGAGCATTCATGATGGCGAGAGTTAGAATAGAAATTTGAAAATTTTATTAAGGGAGAAATTATTGGGAAACAATTTCAATTTTAATTTCAAATCTCTAGAATATTGTTTAGATTTAAAAATTTTGTTTTTATTTTAAAAATTATTTCCTCTTTTAATATTATGATGTAAGTTGTATAAATAGGGATTATTAAGATGAGAAGCACCACCCGGCTTGGAGAGGGGTCACCATCCTATGTGAGAAGGGAGTTATGTGAAGGGAGAGAGTTCTATCAAGTTTTTCTAAAAACTTATAATAGGATGTAAGCATTTAAGTAGATGAATAAAATTAAGATGTATTTATGGATGCAGACAAAAGGTATCGAACTATGTTAAATAAATTGTTTCTTTCGCTATTTCTATTTGATGTTAGCAAATGCTTGAGGTTTGCTAATATATATCCCTTTATTTTTAATTAAAATACATTAACAAGTTATAATTAACAAGTTATAATTAGAGTTATCTTAAAATAATTAACAAGTTATAACATACTAACTCCAACTAAAAAATAAACAATCCCATTTATTTATTTGTTATTGTGATTTTATTTATTTATTTATTGCGATTTGTGACGTTAACCAACCGCGCCACCAGCGAACCCAAACGGAAGATTTGGTGCAAAGTTATTTATTCAAGTCTCTCGCGCTCGTTTGCGCCTTGAAATCGCGTCCTTTCACTCTCTTCACTCTCGCATGGACTTAACCGAAGACTTGCACTGCGTATCGGAGCAACGCCGCGAGCTCGCCGCCGCGGAGGCCATGGAATCCGACCTCGACCTCGCCTTCCGCCTCCAGTTACAGGAGGCCCTCGCCGCCTCGCTCGCCGAGCATCCCTCCTCCTCCTCCGCTGCCGCGGTGGAACAGCCCGTCGTCGTCGTCGACGACGGCGGCGACGGCGCCCTGAACGCGACGGCGCTCCAGCGCGAGGAGCTGGCGCGTCTGGAGCGCGAGATGAAGGACCGGGAACAGAGCGAGGACGAGATGCGGAAGATGAGGGAGGATCTGTGCCGCCTGATCCACGATCAGAAGGTGGCGAGGGAGATTTCGGCGATTCCCGAGGCGGATTGGCAGCAGTGGGGCGATAACTTTGAGAAACCGTTCGGCGAGGGTTCGTCCTCTTCGGGGAGGAGAGAGGAAGGCCTGGTTAGGGTTTACTTTAAGGGTTTGGTGAGTGAGGAAAACGTGAGGGGCGAGAAGGTCGTGTTGGGTGGGATTGGGGTTGCGATTTGTGACCTTAGTGATAATTTGATATTCGAGGTTTCTAAGGCGCTCGTTGGGAATGGCACTAGCAAGGTCGCTGCGGAGATTAAGGCTTTGATTGAAGGTTTTAACGCTGCCACTGCTTTGGACTTGAAACGCGTCGTTTATTGTTGCGATTATTATCCCCTCTTCCAGTTTGTGAGTCCCCGTTGACAATCCTCGTTTAATTGTGGTTAAATGTGCTTTTAAATAATTCTCGTTTAATTGTGGCTTAAATAAATATGCTTTTAAACAATTCTCGTTTAATTGGGGGTTAAATATGCTTTTAAACAGTCCTGGTTTAATTGTGGCCTAAATATGCTTTTAAACCATCATCGTTTAATTGTTTGTGGGTTAAGTGCAAACAGGGTAATTTATGTACCTCAGTTATGAAAAAGTGTGTGTCATGTGTGATTTTTATTTACTTACACATGGACCAGAAGGAGAGAATTTTTTGTGAAGGTCTGACACAATTTCATAAATGAGGGATCAGAGTGAGACTATTTATTTTTTGAGGGGCTAAAAACAAATATTTCATATTTTGCATGGACTAAAAACATGTTTAATCCTTTGATTGTTGAATTGATATGGAGAATCTGTTGTAATAAAAAAACTGTGGTTGTTGATAGGTTAGAGATTATGTGTGTTTGGACCATGATGTGGCTTAAATTATATTTTGTTTGTGGCATGGGTTTAGGACGATGGGAATGAATGAGTGAGGATATGATGATGATGTTATGCTTTTTTTTTGGGGGGTTTTGATATCTTGTTTTGCTGGTCAGGTGAGTGGAAAATGGCCTGCGAAACAGCGGAAGATTGCTATGTTGGTTAATCAAGTGAATCTGCTTCAAAAGAATTTTACATACTGCAATCCAAGGCTTGTGGCCAGACATGATGTCAAGTTTGCCTTTAAGCTTGCTAGAGATGCGATTGTGTCTCAGTCCACGAGGCCTGAGGAATCTGAGAGTAGGAAGAGTCTGAATGAAACTTGTGTTATATGCTTGGAGGATACTGATGTCAGTCAGATTTTTTCAGTTGATGGCTGTGAACACCGCTATTGCCTTTCTTGCATGAAACAACATGTGGAGGTGAAATTGCTTCATGGAATGGTGCCAAAGTGCCCTCATGAGGGGTGCAAGTATGAGCTTCTAGTTGACAGCTGCCAGAAGTTCTTGACTCAAAAGTTAACTGAGACCATGCGGCAACGAAAATTTGAAGCTTCAATTCCTGTTGGTGAAAAAATTTATTGCCCTTATCCAAGATGCTCTGCATTAATGTCAAAAACTGAGGTCTTAGAGTACTCCAGAAATCTTATCGGTGAATCTGAACAATCAGGACCCAAGAAATGCCTAAAATGTCATGGCCTTTTCTGTTTTAACTGCAAGGTCCCTTGGCATAGCGGTATGACATGTTATACTTACAAAAGGATGAATCCTAACCCTCCTGCAGAAGATTTGAAGCTTAAGTTTCTGGCATCAAGGAGTTTATGGCGGCAGTGTGTGAAGTGTAACCATATGATTGAACTTGCCGAAGGTTGCTATCACATGACTTGCAGGTACTGTACTAATATTTGCTTAGTTTTAACCTGTGTTATAATCTTCCTTCTTCTAGAATCTCTTTTCTTTTTTCCTAGCAATAGAAAGTGAGCATGCATAATTCCCTGTAAACATAACTGTTAACAATTGACCTAGCATTGAGATATATTATAGAGGAGGGCTAGCAACACACTCTCTTAACACACACTCTCAAGATTATGTTAAAGAGTTTGTTAGAGAGTATGTTGCTAGCATTTATGAGAAGCAAGAGCAGTTGGATAGGTGATGTGGAGAGAGTCACGTGGAATCTTTAATTCACTAACTGAAGTTTAAAACATATATATATATATGTTTTAAACTTCAGTTAGTAAGAATGCTGAAATCTTAAAGATTTTTGTAGAACTAACATTCAATATGATAACAAAAATAACCTTATCTCACTAGGGTAAGGTTTGACTACATGAATTACATAATGTTAATGGGCTCCATTAAAAACCAAATTTTCAAGGATATTATTTGTCATGAGACTTGTTTTAATAATTTTCTCTAGTGTCCTTATTGGTTTTTCCTCTACCCTCTTCATAGGGCTAAAAATCATGTGATCTATTGTCCTCACTGGTGTCTCTAGGGGTCTTCTTTGTATGTGTCCAAATGGACCAAGTTACCTTAACTGATTTTCTGTTATTTTTTCCTGGATAGGTACCACACCAATATTTTCTCGTAAATAATCATTTCATATTCTGTCCTTTCTTTTGTTACGACACATTCATCTGAACATAATTTCAGCTACTACCACGTTTTTTGCTGTTGTCCCTTTAAAGCTTGACATTCACTATCATAGAGTATAATTGGTTGTGTAGAAGTACAATAAAATTTTCCTTTGAACTTGATTGGTACTTTGCACTCACAAATAATCTTCAATGCCTTTCTCCATTTTAACTACCTAGCTTGTATCTTATGTCTAGTGTTATGCCCAGTAAAAAATCTTCCATATAAATTTGGCATTGCGGCAAATGGTGCAAGCATGGCAGAATATATATATATATATATATATAACAGAATTAAAAAACATAAGAATTAAAAAATGAATAAAAATAACAATAATTTTTTAAACAGAATTAAAAAATAAAAAACAAAGTTTTTTCCTTGATTCCTTGATCAAAACTATGTTATCCACAAAAATCATGCATTATGGATAATATTTTGTATGTTTTTGTTAAGCACATTCAAGACCATATTACATAAGTAAGGACTCAAAGCTAAACCTTGATGTAAATCTATCCTTATAGGAAAGTCTTTTACTATTTAGTCTCGTTTCCAAGAGTTCTCGCAATAGTAGTTACCTCATCATACATGGCTTATATAGCCTAGATACAGTTGCACGAACACATTTTTTTTCTAAAGTCTTCCACAATACTTCTTTTAACCCTTGATCGTATATTTTTTCTAAATCAACAGAAATCATATGTAAGGCCTTTTCTTTTATTTATGCTCAATTATCTTTTTCCATAATTACATAGTGTGACTTGTAAGTTTTATCTCTATATAGTTTACACAATTATATGCTCCTCATACTTTTCAAAACATGTAGTGATAGTCTTGAAATCATAATCTTGAACTTCATGAACAAACACCATTACCGTTAAGGCAACAAACGTCTGTTAACGTTCAATATGACAATGTTCAGAAAAATCTTGTTTTGAAATTACATGTGCATTGTGACCCTTACCAAGGTGGAAAGATTTATTTACACGAGGAAAATAAATCTCATTGCCATTGCAGTAGAGATGACGCAAAGTAATATTTTTAGTTCGTAATATGCTATTCATATAAGTAATTTTCAGATTTCCATGAATGGAGAAGTAAGTCATTAGTGTTGAGTCACAACAATATCTTCAATGGGAAGCAATGATATGTTGGCCCATTGTTACTTTCACTTCTACTCCATGTTTTCATTTTATATCATTTCCCTGCTTTTCTTGTGATTACAGATGTGGTTACGAATTTTGCTATAACTGTGGAGCTGAGTGGAAGGACAAAAAAGCAACATGTGCTTGCCCACTTTGGGCCGAGGACAATATTTGGTTAGAGGATCATGAGAGAGATTGGGAAGAAGAGGATGATGATGAAGATGATGATTATAGCTCTGATTATTCTGATGATTATTATAACTATTAAGCAGCTGGCCGCTTGACCAGTTGACCTGTGGTCCGGTTTTACAACTAGTAAATATTCATTTATCTATATGTTGGTAAGGAAAATGTGACTGTTTTGATTTCTTTCTCCTTATTTTCCTTATTTTATTTTTTTTACTCCGCCAAGCTCTAATAGCCGATACACTGTAGCCTGGTCTTCCCCCCCGCCTCTTTCTAAATATAATGCATTTTTTAAAAGAAATTTATTTTATTTTCCCCTGATTTACTCTGTTTTTTTTTTCTTCTTTGGCTTAGCGTAAGAGAACAATTTTTGTGAGTACAATGTCTGCAGACAAAATCAACCAATAGCTTAAGGTACATTAAAATTGTAAAAGACAACAAAGTCTATGCTGAAGTTATTTTAATGTTATCTTGAGCTTTTGATGAATTGAGTCTATGGACATTACTAAGAATTGCTCTAAAGACTTAAAGCTAGGGTACCCCTTCTCCTTTCTTATCTTTTCTTGCTTGCCTATGTCGATGCACAATATGTTGACAAACAATGATATTCACTCTTAGCATTATGATCATACCAGAATGACTGAATGACGACCATGGTAAAGCTCCAAAATTTCATTCAAAATAGCCGTAAGTTTCAACGAAATAGCAATGAAGTCTCTAATGGGGAAAAATAGGCACACACGATCACGTGACTTTCTTGGATGGTTCTATAAAAGTATAGATAATGAAGCTATTCAAATGATGGCATGGTTGAAATTACTATTCAAATGACGTGACTTTTTGTATTGTCTGGTTTCTCATTTATTTGTGAGGAAAAAATAACGTGAAGGTTTTAATTAGCATTACGGCTATTCGGTTTTATAAAAGTGTAGATGACGAAGCAATTTGAATGATGGTATGGTTGAAATCTAATATGCAGTGTTCATTCTTCTCTTTAATTAACCTTTTGTGTTGTCTGGCTTCTCATTTATTTGTGAGAAAAAGATAGGCTTAAATGTGTTTTAGTTTTTATAATATATATATATTTTTGTTTTTGGTCCTTATAATTTTTTTTTTAAAATAGTCTTTGTAATTTTTTTTTATTTTGGTTTCTGTTATTTTGTTTTAGTTCTTGTAACATATTTATTTTTTTGTTTGTCTTTATAATATATAAATAATTTGCTTTTAGTGTCTATCAAATTTTTTTCAAGAAATTAATTCAAAATGAACAAAATGTTATAGGGACTAAAATCAAAAAATAGATGTATTAAAAAGATTAGAACAAAATAAAAGAACTAAAACAAAAAAATAAATTTTACAAGGTCTATTTTTTAAAAAAATAATTTTATGAGGACCAAAATTAAAAAAGTAATATTTTATAGAGATTAAAAATATATTTAAATCAAAAAAAATATATCGTGAAGGTTTTAATTAGGATTAGGCCTATCCCGGGCATTCTTACGGATTGGGGATTAAATGGTAGGGACGGAATTACCGTGCATTTTAAATGGTTTTTTTGGACAAAAAACATGTTTTTCTTTTGTGGACGACAAATGGATATATTGACATGTATGGCCGTGACAAATACAAGACTAATGAAGCAGTTGGCTTATGCCTTAAATTGTCTAAGATCTTAAAGAGATTATACTTTTTAAAAAATTAATTATTTCTTATTAATTTAAATTAAAAAATAATATTTCTGAAGTTTTGGCTTTTAATTGAGCTGAATAGTGTCGTGTTTTGGTAATGGACCATTGACTTTGAGACAAGTGAATAGAAAAGTGTTTGCGTTTAGGTTATTATTACCTCTATTCTTACACATAAGACCTTTTTAATTAATTTACAAGAATTAAGAAAGTAAATTAATTTAGTTAGTAAGATTAAATTTGTAACAATTTGTATTATTTTTTTAAATTATTCTTAAGATCATTGAAACTAATCATTTCTCTCTTTCTACTTGATTACTTTTCACTTAAATAATTAATGCATAAAGAAAGAATAATGATTATGCAATTTATTTTATTAATTTGTGCTTAGTTACTTTCCCTAATTCTCACAAGAGTAAGAGTTTATCTTATTAAGTTATATCATTTTTTTTTTTAATTTAAGGAAGGCCTAGCGGCCACTAACAAACAGCAGAATGGGGGAAACACACCCCAATGAAGTCATACCAAACTAAGTTATTACAAGAAGGGGGGAGTTATTGGATAACATGGAAGCCCTGTGGAAGGTAATGCCTATGGTTAGCAACAGCTAGCCAATCTTGTTTGCTTCCCGAAAAATGTGTTTAATAACAACCCGCCAATCCCTTTGCGTCACGTCATGTATACGTTTGAGGATAGCCCCACAAGGATGAGGTGTCCCATAACTTTACCGCCACCTGGGAGTCACTTTCCACCCAAACCTTCCGCAAGCTATTGTCCCATTTGGCATGCTTGATAGAATCGCCTGCAGCTCAGCTTCTAGGATAGAGCACGTACCAATGAGCTACCTGCTTCGTATCAAAGGGTTTACTTGCAAAGACCAACTGATTGCGGGGAAACCAAATTGTCCATAACGAAATCGCAAACCAGAGGGGCCAGTCCTTCTTGGCTCGACCTATGCCTTCAATATTTGAACGGATCCAATCTAGGAGATTGAGGTCCTCAATCCCATGGATTTCTGCATGTAGCCAAAACCAGATATGTTGTACCACCGGGCGTTCTTTAAAAATGTGAATAGCGGATTCCACTGAAGTGCCACAAATGGAACACCCGAGGTCCCCGGTAAGCCCGCATCTCCAGTGTTTTTCATTCGTCTTATGTTCGCTAACAACAAATATAAAATAATTATGGATATTTTGATAAAAAAAAATTAATAATTAATACAAAAAATAACTTAAAAGAAATCTAATTAAAAAAAAAAAAGCAATGCTATTTAGTACGAACAGTATTTGCATGAACACGCCACGAATACGTGTCTAAATGTTATTGGCTGCATATCAAATTAAAAAAATAAAAAAGTAAAATTTTTGATCAAAATCAAGGCGGTTGCAGTTATAAACAATTTTCGTACATATACGAATTCGTAAAAGGTAGCATTTTCCGAAAAAGAATAAATAAATTTCTCAAAATATTCCTATATATAAGGTGGTGGTATTACCTTATTTTACTGTCGATGAACCTTGCAAATTGAAGACCTCGCGTCGTTTGATAATGGCATTCCAATACTTGGCTCCATGTATAATGTGCTTAAGCCAACTTAAAATATGCGAACTATTTTTCATGGTCTCGGCTCACAGAAAAATGAGGTAACAATTTTCAGTATGTGACAAATGGTGTTCCATATAGTTTTTTTTTTCCTTTGGGCCTTCATTTAATTTTTTTCCTTCAACTTGATATACAAACAAAGGGACAAAGAAGACAGAATTTTGCCATTTGCAAAATATTTGTCCCTGATAATAGACCATGAAAGGATTTCCATTAATATCTAAGTATTTCGTTGTGTATGTATAACTAGTATATTGACATGCGTTGATGTTACACGGGTCTTGGTATTTTTACATGTTTTAAAAATTGATTCTAAATATTAATGAAAAATTATTAAAAAAATAAGGTACGAACATTTACATAGATAAAACATTTTTAAAAAATAGCTAAATTTTTCTACAAAAATAACTATTTATAACACTATTTGCATATGCTAATATCATTTGAATAAATTTTTTCTCATTCCACTGGCCATTTGGCTGCCAAGTTTTGCTAATACATCATTTTGTTTGTTTTTCTAATTTGTTTAGGGAAATGTTAAGAATATACTTCTTTTAATACATTTTTTATTAATGAGTAACATTTATTAAAAATATATAAAATTTTATGAATGTTACTTTGTATTTAACAAGTTTCACTCATACTATAATTAATAATAAAAAATATATTAAAGAGTGTATTGATAATACACTTGATTTCTTTATGGTCAAAACTTAAATACAGTATTTTTAAGTGGAGTTTAATGGTTATGTATTGTCAGTGTAAAAAGTTTTATATTGTCAACCAATTAGAAATCACCGTTGGTATGACTTTTAAAGTAGTTATTGCAAAAGTCAACAAACTTACCATACACGATGGTTTCTAATTGGATGACAGTGTAAAACTATTTTGCACTGTCAGTGCATAATTTATTTTCTCTTGTAAGTGTTGTTAGTGTTGTTCTCCAATTAGAATTGGAGTTTCACTTTGATAATTTGCATAATAAATATATGCATTAAATAATTACACAAATTACCAAGATAAAACTCTACTTCTAATTAGAGAACAACACTAACAACACCTAAAATATCATATCTAAATTTTGTCCTTTCGTTATTCTCCCAAGAAATGATGATCCCATCATATATATTAAGTGGCAGCTGATTGACCAAATTAGGTCATTTTTAGAAACTATTTATAGATTTGGGGCTATTTTAAAACATAACACTAAAGTGGGGAGGTCAACTTTGAAAAACGCTAGTTAAATTAAGATATTTGGTGTCACGTCAATTTTTTTATTTTTAATTTTTAGATGAAAATGTCATGTGTCTGCTACATGGGACACTCCAGTGGTAGTAGCTTTTTTTTGAAAATGCTATTGTCACTGAGGTATCCCACGTGACAAACACATGACATTTTTTGGTGAACACATGCATAAGAAGCTATTGGTAATAGTGCTTTCACTTTCACTTTTAATTTTAATTTTTAATTAATGACAAAATCAGAACTGAGTGGACAACACTATATAAAAAATGCTAGTCCAAATCGCATTTTGGCACACTGGAAAATACTAAAAATAGTAGCCTTTTCTTTTTGCAATGAGCAATTCCATAGTAGTAACTGGCAAACTCCCATTTTGGCACCACATTACAATGGAACATTATATATATAATTTTTTGACTAACTTTCACTTTAAAATTAATTGTTTGACTAACTTTCATTGTGTGTTAAGCTTTTGATTGTATGGAAAATCCTCAAATTTAAACCGGATGTATCTCTATCTTTACAATCAAAATTAAAGGAATCATCATTGATTCATTAATTTATATATATAATTATTATATATATATATATATATATAATTTTTTACATAATTATTATAAGAAGTTAATAATTTTAATTATAATTAAATTTAAAACTAAACGTGGTGCTTTATAATTTAAAAGAAATTGTCAATAGTTAAAAATAATCTTGTATCACAATTTAATTATTTATTATAAATTTAAAATATAATTTATACATTTAAAAGTATTTATTTATTATTAATTTAATTTTAATTATTCAAAAATACTACTGTTACTAGCATTTTCTAGTGTGCCAAAATGTTATTTGTACTAGTATTTTCTCTATTGTGTTGTCCACTTGGTTTTGATTTTGTCAATAATTAAAAAATAAAAATTAAAAGTTAAAACACTATTACCAATAACATCTTGTATACATGCCTACTAGAAAATGCCATGTAAGACAACCCAATAATAGTAGCGTTTTTAGAAGAACACTATCGCCACTGAGATATCTCACAGGATAGTCATGTTACATTTTCATCTAAAAAATAAAAAACTGACATGGTATCAAATACCCCAGTTTGATTAGTATTTTTCACTTTCATCCCACTTTAATGTTATGTTTTAAAACAGTCCTAAATTAATAAATAATTTCTAAAAAAGTGACTCAATTTAATTAATTAACGCCCACGTTACGTGGTTCGAGTGAGGCGCCATCTGTTAATCTAATTCCACGGAGGATTAGTCAACGAACTTCGCAGAATATAATTAAAATTTCAGAAAAGAAACAGTGCAAAAGCTTTATAACTTTTAATCTAATACAATCTAATATAAGGTAGCGTCACATGTGTTACTTTTCCTTGTCTGTCAAAAGGTTTATAACTCTGTCGGCGTGGTCTTTTGTTGCATTAAGTGGGATTAGATGCTTCTGGCCACCAACTGAATAAAAACATCGTTCAAGGGAAATAAAAAAATCTTTCTTTTTTTAACTATGTTACAGGTACACATTAGATAGCTAATTTACATCGAAAAATTTAATTAGTTACCTTTAATGAAAATTTTTCTCTTAATCATATTTTTTTTCATCTACAAAATTTGAATCTGAGATCTTATTTAAAGAATTCAAACTTAGTATCACTCAAACCAATGACATATTAATTAAAAAAAAAATAATCTATCAAGTCAAATAAAAGCTTTTGCTTTTTGCGGTTGTTTTGATTTAAATTTTGAGAAATTAATATTTAAAAATAATTTAAAAATATTTTTATAAAATTTGACATAAATAATTTAAATAATGAACACCTATAATTTACCAATTCAATCTATGAAATTATATTTTATATAAAAATATGAATTCTGTCAGAATATTAAGTTTTATATTGATTTAAAAAGTTTTTTTTTCAAATATTAATTACATTTGATCGTGTATTTAAGTTTATAATTTATGCGTTGTAAAATGAAAAAACGAATGTGATTGCATAAGAAAAAGAGCAATATAAAAACTATATTGTTTTCAAAATTGAAGATTTAAATATATAATATATGGGTTGAAAATTTATAGCTTTTACTCATTCACAATCGTCAGCATATTCAATAGTCAATAGGCTAGCATAATTATTTTTGCATTCAATTTAATCAACGAATGTATCACACATCTTAAACGCAACAGCTTTTTTTCCAATTATATTCCAAAAATAAATGTGTATATTACATATGATAAAATGTTTATTTTTATATAACTAAAATTTATAATAAATAAAATTTTTTAAATATATAACTTATATTGCAACTAAAAGTTATAATAAAAATATATATTTAAATCATAAATTATATTTTAAATTTATGATAACAAATTAAAATTGTAATATAATTTTTTTTTTAATTGAATATAATATTTTTATAATATAATACTAGATGAAAAAGTTGGACTTTTGTTGAGTGGTTAGGTTGAGGTGGTGCAGTTAGGGGAGCGAGGCCTCGAGTTATCGCCCACGGCAAACTTAAACTGACACAGTAATCATGCATCAACATCATTTTAATAATATCATGCAATGACTAATTACTAAGTTTTGGTTAACGTGAATGGATAATCGTTATACCAATTTTATAATTGAGAGTGGAGAAATTCTTATATAAAACTGATTTACTTGAATGAATTAGGGTAATTAATATTAAATATCAATGGTTAATAATTAGCCACTAAAACAAATAGTTAATTAAATATATAATTAATGTGTATTATTTTTTACTGACTATTATACCTAAACTGAGTATAATTTCTGACGTTTTTTACATTAAATTGGAATAATTACTTTAACTGGTCGTAAGATAAATTGATAATATTTTTTGATCTAGTTATTTCTTATTATTAGCATAGCTCTAGTTGAATAATCAAAATAATTAATTATTTTTATTTTTTTGATAATATTTTCTTAACTTGTAGACAAATATTTTTTCTGAGTAAACAATTAGACACTAATTTTTTTGAAACATAAAAATCATCAAAGTAAATTTTGTCATTTCTAATAAAACCTTTTTTATAAACATTTTTAGAAGTGAAACCCTTATCTAAATGCTTAACCCCTTGTTTGGTAGGAGGAAAATGATTGGGAAATGGGAGAGAGAGGTGAGAAATAGATAAGAAATTACTGTGTATGGTTGTTTGGTAAGAAGGAGAGGAAAGAAATTGTGAAAAAATTAAGGTGGGCCCCACCACTTTTTATTTTCACGCTAAAATGTGAGGAAATGCAAAGGGGAGAGCTGCATCGCAACAATTTGTAGCGGTTTTTTTTTTCTGGCAGTTAAAAACCGCTTGAAAGTGTCAAATTTCGATAATTTTTAACATTTTGTGGCGGTTTTAAATCGCCACAAAGTGCAATAGTCGACTATTAAAAACCATGAACATCCAATAGTCGACTATTGGTCTTGTGACTAGATTTTTTTATTAATTTTTCTATTTCTCTCTTTCTTATTTCTCACCTATTTCTCTTAAACCAAACACATTTATTTTTACTATATTTCTCATTTATTTCTCTATTCTTTATTTCTTTTTACTCTATTTCTCACCAATTTCTTGCCTATTTCTTTCTTTAATGCCAAACGGACCCTAAAAGATTCAATTATCTATTAAGATTCTCGCCAATTTTCTTTCTGGTCTGAATTTTAAAAGATTGACACAAAAATTGTGTAGTACTAGTATTTTTATTTTTATTTTGATAAAGTATACAAGTAATTTGTTGAGATGATTAACTGTCGTTTGACTTAATCTAAAATAAATTAACATTTTTTTAAAGAATATATATATATATTCCGTAGCACATAAAACACTCTACACGTGGCCAACTGTGCAGCGTCCATCTTTGTCACCCATCACAACTCACTCAGCGTCATTCCTCCGCAAAGATCCCTCTCCTCAGTCCTCACTAAAATCAAAACCTTTTCACTTTTTCAGTTTCCTTATTATCGTTTCATTCCTCAAAATCAAAGACCACATAGTAGAATAGAAAATTTTAGGAACAAAGATGAAACAGCCCCCCAACTTTATTTATTCTACTACTTATTTTAAATTAAACAATTACTCCCACCCACTCCTGTTTTTCGATTGGTAATAATATAGACATAAATGGCAATAGTGTGACCAATAACGGTTAAGACGGACAAAGGTGTTTTGCTGGCGCAACGTCCCCATCTAAATTCCAAACCACCAAAAGGCAGTGCCATTATTCTCACCTTTTTTTCCGTCTTCGTCATTTTCCCTTGGGTCCATTTCGTTGTCCTCACAGATTCAGCCTCACTCACCACCACACCACGGTACCACTCGATAAAACAAAAAACTAAAAAAATATATTATTAACAATAATAACTATATAAAGGAAACAAAAACAAAAAATAGAACTCTCTAGTCTGCTCCAATCATTGTTTGTTTGTTTTTTTCCTTCTCTCTTGAAGAATGTGATTGTTTGGGGGGAAAGGTTGGAGTGGGAGAGAAGCGTGATGGAGTGGGTGAAGATAAAGGATTGCGCGAGGGAGTTCATGTTTGGGGTGGCGGAGATGACGGTGGAGTTTGGAAAAGGGTGCAGAGACATAGTGAAGCAGAGTTTGGTCAACGAGGATTCTTATATTGTCAAAAACTTAGGAAGAGATTCCTACATTGGGAAGAGAGTGAGAGGACCCTGCGCTAAGCTTTTTACCAAATTGAGTTTCTTCAACCAGTACTTACCCGAGGATAAGGACCCTCTTCACGCGTGGTCCGTCATTTTCTTCGTTTCACTACTCGCCTTCTTAGGTAAAGTAAACTTCAATTTCAATACCCTAATATAAGGAAATAAATTTAATATTCGAAGTTCACATTAGATCAGGTTAGGAATCAATAATAATAGCTTCTTACAAGTTATTAATGCTGTGTATGATATGAATTGATCTGTTTGTAGCTTTGAAGGTGAATTTTGAGCATGATCCGTATGCTCCGCCGGTGAAGCAAGTGTTTGTGCATCCTCCTAGTGCTACTCGCATAGTGCTTCCTGATGGAAGATACATGGCGTATAAGGAGCAAGGTGTTTCATCTGAGAGAGCTAGGTTTACCGTGATTGCTCCTCATACTTTTCTTTCCTCCAGGCTTGCAGGTTGTTTTTCTAAGTGTTGTTAACTTTATTTGCTTCTTTGTTTACATTTGATTTTTTGTGTTTACCTGTGGTTGAGGCGGTCTTCTTTTTTTTTATTGATTGCTTTTTTGATATCATCTTTGAAATTAGGGATTCCTGGAGTTAAAGGTTCGCTGCTGGAAGAGTTTGGCATTCGTTTGTTGACTTATGATCTTCCTGGTTTTGGTGAGAGTGATCCTCATCCCAAACGGAATCTGGAATCCTCGGCAATAGATATGGCATTTCTAGCGGATGCTCTTGGTGTGAACAAGTTTTGGATTGTTGGTTACTCAAGTGGTAGCATGCATGCATGGGCTGCACTTAGATACATTCCTGATAGGCTTGCTGGTATTAGTTGGTCTTTTGTTTGTCCTGTGCTTTTTTCTTTTTAGGTTTATTTGGTTTTAGTTGATCTATTTTGTTCATTTGCTTCCTATATTTGCACAATCTTTATGTTTTAGTCCCCACACTTAAAAACTACTTGTTTTAGTCTCTACACCTTGAAACTACTCGTTTTAGTTTCTACATATACACTTTTTAATCCGTTTTAGTCCCTTTTGGATGGCAGAGACTAAAATAGATTAAAAAGTGTATGTATAGGGACTAAAACGAGTAATTTTTAGGTGTAGAGACTAAAACGTAAAGGTGTGTAAGTCTAAGAATCAAATGAGTAATTAAACCTTTTTATTTCCATATAATTTTTCAATCTATTTAATTTGATGAAATTTGGAGCCTTTTTAGTCACTCTCTTGTTCATTCACTTTTTAAATTACAACTGTCATCTACTTTTAGTGTACTCTATAACATTTCATTTAGGCCTTTTGTTCTTTTCCCTCGTGTAAAACACTTGAATGACCTGTTTAAAGTGAGTTGTTATAAGTTTTGCATATTTTAGTGATGGAAGTAGTTACTGCCTTTTTGAAAAATATATTATATAATTTATATGTGTCACATCAATAGAACCGAGTTTTGAAGAGAGAATAAGCCCCATGCCATGCATTATGAAATTAATCTGTCGTTTGTTAACTCTCAGGTGCAGCCATGTTTGCTCCCATGGTGAACCCATATGATCCTATCATGATGAAGGAAGAGAGACGAAGAACTTGGAACAAATGGACGCGAAGAAGAAAATTCATGTTCTTCTTAGCTCAGAGGTTTCCTAAACTTCTTGCTTTCTTCTATCAGCGAAGCTTCTTGTCGGGAAAGCATGATCAGGTTGATAGGTGGCTGTCGTTATCTCTGGGACGGAGGGTAAGGAAAGCTTTGCTTATTTCTTTTTATCTTTGATTCAACACCTCTAATATTTAGGATTTGACTCCTTTAAAGTAAGAGATGCACTTTTAAAGATAATGTAGAGTTATAACTCTTGATTAGAAAATCAAGGGAATAGATTTTAACTTCATAGCTTGTCAAACTTATGTATTTTTATTACAATCAACAGTTGATTTTTCAAATCAATGGTTACAATTCTGTACTTTATCGTCTATAGTGATAGCACCTATCACTTTAGAGGAGACAAATACTAATATTTGACATCCATATATGACTTCAAGTGTTCAGCATTTCTATTGATGTCCACTTTATGACCGTCACCTGTATTCCAGTTAGATGGATTAAGCGTTAGAGGTGCAATTCATTGCTGATTAACTGATAAGAATATATGGAAGAGAGAGGGCCTTATATAACTGCTAAAGTGGCATGTTCAAATATGATTTAGCTCTGCTCTGGCATTGCTCAAATATCCAAATTTAAAGCATAAATTATTACTGAACTTTGGTTGAAATTGATAGCAATAAGACATTTTAAACATCAGATCACAGAACCCAGGCTCACTAAACTAACTAAATATGCATAATGTAAAATTTGTGTTACCGAAAGCAGGTTCTGAGGGCTCATGCTTTCCCAAGAGTTTTTTTTTTTTTTTTACTTGTACATCCTCTCATGCAAGATTTCAATGTCCCTTTCAGGATAAAGCACTGATGGAAGATCCAATCTATGAGGAATTCTGGCAAAGAGATGTGGAAGAATCAATCAGACAAAGAAATGCAAAACCCTTTGTGGAGGAAGCTGCTTTGCAGGTCACAAATTGGGGTTTCAGCCTTTCAGACCTCAAGTTGCAGAAGAGAAAGCAGAGCAGTGATTTGCTCGGTTGGCTTAAGTCAATGTTCACTGAAACTCAGGAATATACAGGATTTCTTGGCCCTATACATATATGGCAAGTGAGTGCATCTATGTTTTTATCCCCCAACTCCCCCTATGTGGGGGTTCATTCTCGTCAGTAATATTATCAGAATCGCTTGCATGCATTCTTCTATCCAGCCAATTTTAACCAAAACACTTAACAGCAATGACACAACATGCAGATATGGAAAATATTTGATGATATATAATATGGGTACACAAGAGAATGTCAAATAAAAATATTAAGAATTCATTTACATACATAAAGTTACTATACAAATATTCAAAAAGCACTAAACATTATCAAATTTAAACTATTAAATGGTTTCAGACATGCTTTAGTGTATTTTAGACAATTCAAGCCTATTTTCATCATTTTGAAATGTTTTCTTCCTTGTTGAATTCATTTCAAGAGTTCTAGAATCCAGTTTGCCCATTTTGACCAGTTGGTTATAAATGCTCAGATCATGTTAGGTAATTTTTTTTTCCATTTTATCTTCTATAAAAGCGACTTGCTTTGACTTTCTTCTTTTGCTTATCTTTCCCATTACCTGGCGGTATGTCCACTTCTTTTTCAGTTATCAATATTATCACTACATTCCTTGACACACTACTACTCTATTGAGCACATGAAAAGAAACATTTAACTGTTGCATACAGTGAAACCAAGAAACAAGTTTTCACTGTTTTTTGGTAATTCCCATTTGATGCCATTGGGTTTCAATTGTGTTGTTGTATTGCTGTACCTTCTGCTAGACAGAATTTAAGGTTGAATTTTCATCCTGAAATTTTGAAGTAGACACCATGAATGTATGATTGTTCCTTCTGGTAGATATTTCCCTCGGAGTAGATGATAACTAAATTTAAAGTCTTTACACTTTTCTTGTGTAAGTGTAATCATCAAGAGACTTACATTTCAAGTAAATGAAAAAGAAAAAAAAAACTATATTTTTATTTGCATGCTCTAATTCTATTTTCACCAATATTTGACTCTTTTCTAGGTGAAATATGACTTGTTGTAGTGCAATGTTAACAGGGAATGGATGATAGAGTGGTTCCCCCATCAATGACTGATTTTGTGCACCGCGTGCTACCCGGAGCCGCAGTACATAAACTCCCATATGAAGGTCATTTCACCTATATCTACTTTTGTCATGAATGCCACAGACAGATATTTACTACACTTTTCGGAACCCCGCAAGGCCCACTCAGCATTTTTGTAGAAGTAGATCAAACTACCGTAGAAACCAATATTGAACAGGAAGAAGTAGTAAACGATGGTGATGATGCCACAAACTAGAAGTACACATAACAGGATAAAAAGGCTCTTTACTTTATCCATTTTTCTTTCACAATTTTATGATGTAAATACCATTTAGTTTTGCTTCATCTCCAATGGAGCAGTATAGGGAAGAAAATAAAACTAGTGTTTCTGCCCCTTTTGGGGCTGTTAAACTGGTCTGTCCTACAAATATTGTATTTGGAGTCCTCCTTTACTCAACAACTCCCACGACCCCATTCCCTCCCCCTTCTTCATAGCTGAAATACAAAACTTGCTTTTGGCAATAGTGAGATATGACACAACAATTCGAATTCATCCGAATTCCAAACTATGTGATTTGAAAAATGATATAATGCTTGTATTTTTCTGTTCTTGATGAAACGACAAGAGCAATTGTGCGGAAGATATTTGGCTCAAATAGCAGCTGAAACCGGATATAAATACTGGTAAAGCACTTTCCCAGACTCTTATGATCAATTCTCTGAGAACCTGCTCAAGAAGGTTGCAACCGTTTTGGGCGCGTGCGTGAGAATGTGTGTCTATATATATTGACATCAGGTACAAAATTTTGTAAATGACACTTGATATGATAAGTTTTTGTAAAGTAAAATTTATCAACATAATAATTAAATCATGTGATATTATTTTGGTGCTAATGTATAACAAATTTTAGGTAATTTAAACATTTACAGATATATTTTTTTTGGTACAAGATGGAAAAACAAAAGAGCAAAAGGACAGAGAAACAAGAAACTGGACACGATCGTAAAGAACTCCAGACGCATCTGCCTGAAGCAGCAGAAGCAGATCGGCAAGGGGATCATCCCACATCACAAAATCAGAATTTTGGGAGGCACCTTTCTTGGCTAGAAGGTCTGCACAATAGTTACCTTCACGCAGGATGTGACTAACTCTAAATAATCTAATAGAAAATATTTACCTGTATTTTAAATAATATATCATGTTAAAATAAAAAGTGTAATAAAGTCTCAAATAGTTTTTAAATTATATAAAATTTAATATATTTTATGAGAATTTTAAATCTGACAGTTTAATTTATGAAATTTACTTTTTTTATAAAAAGTTGTTGGAGTTATCATTTCATAAAATAGTTCATCTCTTTCTTTTGAGTGTGTATTCTCTCTAGTATTAGAAATTTTCAATGGGAGAGAAATACATAGAGGAGATGTGTATATTAAATTTTTGAGTAAATTGTATTGATATCTACTGAGGTTTCATTAAATTTTGCTTGACACTTCTTTTAAATTTCTTACATTAACTTTTCTTAATTGTTTGATAAACATTACATTAATACTCTTTATATATTACATTAACTTCTTTGGTTATTTGAAAAAATTATACTGTATATATTTATAAAAAAGATTATTGTAAATGTAAAAAAAACAGAGAAATTATGTGTAATTTCAAAAAATTTCAGAAGATGTCAATGTAATTTATTCTAAATTTTTTAACCATTTTATCTCTTTGTGTGTATTTTTTTCTACTGAAAATTTTCAGTACTGGATAAATACATACCCTTTTTTTTTTTTTTATTGTGTAGTTTTGTACCCTTATTGTTTGTGTGGAGCTCTCCTATAAATGATGACCCCTTCCAGGATAACAAATAAGGAATGATGATCTTGTTTGGCATGCCGCACAACCGTCACTGGCTCCACGCCCCGATAAAAATAGGGGAACAGAAAGTGCTTATTGTTTTAGCATAAAAAAAAAAAAGGAAAGTGCTTATTGCTACTCATCACTTCCTATTATTCTATTAGGGGACACTAAGTAGTAGAAGGCGCCCCTCTACCTCCTGGACTCTTAACAAATAAACTTGGTTGAGAATGACATTGGCGTTGACAATGGTGGAAGTGAAAATACTCAAACTAGCACCGGAAGAATCATTAATGAAGCACTGCAATATTTATTGTTTTTACAAGCAACGTTTTCTCACTTGAATTTCTATCTAGCCTAGGACATGAATGCTGTTTTTGCTATGAAGAGTTGACTCATTTTTTGTTCATGGATTAAAGGGAGTAACGAGGCTTTTTTACCCATACGGGTAATTATATACTGTAACTATCGAAATAAGGTATATTTTTGAAAATTTTCTCAATATAGGATAAGTGTGTGTTTGGATGAGTGTTGAAAAAATTGATTTTAGATCAACGTAATTTTATAGAATTGATTTTAAGTAAACGTGATTTTTGTTTGGAAACAGATGTATTTAAAATTGATTTTCACACTCAATGTTGTTTGGAATCTTGTTATCAAAATTCATTTTGAGTGTATAATTACCAAAACGGATTTTAGTTGTTATATTGATATTGATATTGATATGTACATTATTAATTTTTTTTTAAGAAGTAGGTATGTAACAAATTTATTTTTAAATAAATTAATAATTAAGATATTTGTATAATATATTAGCTTGTGAAACAAAATGTATATCCTTAATAAAAACTTACAAACTATGTTAGCATAATGTTCAAATAAAGAGTAGCAACAATTAAAAAAAGATACAAAAAATGATATATAATTAATAGAACAACAGAATTTTGTCTTGCAGCAATAATATTAATTTTTTTTTCTTGAATTGAATAATTTGATCTCGTATTGAATCTCAACACAATCCATATCGGCTGAAGAAATGACATTTAGAACTTGGGTTTGGTCCAAGCAAACCTCACTATGATAATTACCATCTGAGTCAAGAATTATGTTTTCATCTTCATAACAACTAAAATCAATTTCAGTTTGTGCATTCCTTCTAATAAAATTGTGTATAGCCATTGTTGCACAAACTATTTAAACTTGAGTGATAAAAATTGTGTCTTGTGAGAAATTGAAGTTGCTGGAGCTCCATAAATGAGAATGCCTTAGGTAAGAGCCTTTGAAGAAGGGATAAAATCGGAATCAAGGAAAAATATCCACACAAAATCAATTTTTGCAGATCCATAAGCTACCCAGCTTAGCTTCCAAGTGACATGCGTTGATTCAAGGGAAATCGCGTATGATACAATACCTAAACATCTTGGTCAATGGCACGGCTCACATTTGACCAAGATTAACGCGCATTGGTGGAAAATGAACGCGGTTCCAAACAGGCAATAAGTTGTGGTTGGTAGACGCGACTTCTAAGAAAAGTTGTAACTATATGTGTGATTTTAGCATTTTTTTAAAATAAAGTCATCAGTCTAACCATTATTTGTTATTTTTATATTTTTTAATTATTTTTTACTAGAGTCGTAACTCTATGTATGACTTTTTTTCTTTTTAAATTTTTTAATAAAGTTGTAATATCATATATGACTTTTTTTTTATATTTTTTTTCAAGAAAGTTGTAACTTTGCATATGGCTTATTCAAAGTTTTTTTTTTTTTTTTTTCAATTTCATATGATAATGATGATGATGGTGGTAATAGTGGTACTGATGGTGGCGGTGACGACGTTTATTAAGAACACATGTCCTCACCATGACAGATGATTAGATGCATTGGTCTTAAGACAAGAGGAGGGCGAACATATGAAGTGCAATAAGCTTGAAGTGGTTTTAGGACAATGGGAGACAGGCACATGAAGTGCAACAGACTCGAAGAATTCAATCGTCACCTGAAAGGAGAAGACCTTCCTTTGGGACATCATACCGCCACTAATTTTATAAATTTCTCATCATGAACTTTAAGATATTTGATATTTTATTTTATTTTCTTCTAGATATTTAATGTTTATTGTGATTATAAATCTGTGGTAAATTTAAGCGTTTTGCATCACCATTTCTTAAAAAAAAAAAAAAAAACTAAATTCGTAATGTTAAAAAAAATAAAAATTCATCACTTTTTATAATTGTTTTAAAAAAATAAAAACTGAATTTGTAAAACAATGTTTAAAAATAAAATATATTTTTTTAAAAAAGTCACATATTTTTTTACAACTTCAATAAAAAAATTAAAGAATAAAAGGGAAAGTTGTATGAATTTTAAGACTTTAATAAAAAAAAAAAAAGCTTAAAAGAAGAAGTCGTATGCAAAGTTACAACTTTATTAAAAAAAAGTCCATATCATGTTACGACATTATTAAAAAAAATTAAAAAATAAGTCATATATAAAGTTAGTCCTTTGGTAAAAAATAATTAAAAAATATAAAAATAGAAAGTTGTAGTTATACCCATGACTTTAGCACATAAAATAAAATAAAAATATATTTAATTGCTAAAGTTGTACATGAAGTTATGACTTCTATTAACAGTTGTGCCTATCAAACACGACTTATCTTATTTTAGGAAAATTTTCAAAATGTATCTCATTTTGGTAATTACAGTGTATAATTATCCCTAATGGGTAAAAAAGCCGACATTACTAACAACTTGATTGTTAAAAATGCTGAAATTAGTTCAATGCTTGCATATATTACTAACAACTTGATTATTATTTCTTTAAAAATGCTTGCATATATTTCTATTGGTGATTATTAAAAATGCTGCATCAGAATACCTGCTTTATAATTAAAAATGGTCATGACAAACAAGAATTATGTCACCCATCACAATTTTGACCGAATGTTGCATGAGCATTTTATCTAACATCAAGTCTTGTAGAGACTCCCTTATTATTGTTTGTAAGTCAAGTGAATGGTCAAGTGAACTATTCCACACAATGCCTTGGTCAAATGTTTTTGTTTGTTACTCATGTGAAAGATTGTCAACACAGAATCTTGTGCTTGTTGTTGTTTATAAGTCAAGTGCAAATTGCAGACATTCTTATATCAATCAATGGTTGTCAACACATTATCTTGCACTTTGTTTGTAAGACACACTTATTGTTTATTTGTGAGATTTTTGCACTTTTTGTTTGTCAAGACAAAGGATGAATATTACGCCCCAAACAATTTGATTTAAATAAACAAAGCAATTTGGAGTTTTTATAATGAAAGACCAAAGCTTTCAAAGTAAGACTTAACATATCGTCTTTTAGAAAAAATCATATACCAAAACAAATAATGTTTATCGTAAGTCTTTCGAAAATATGGTCTTACAAGCTTTTCAAAAGCAAGGTTGTTTCTTTGGTCTAACAAAGATCAAAACGTTTTGAATAAGTTGTACAGAAGTCAATAAGCGAAAAAGCTAACCTATTTTTATCAAAAGACGTGCCAAGCTGTCCTATAGAGTACAAACAATTCGCTTTTTCAGTACAAAAGCAGTTTTATACTTTGATGCATGCAGTAGTACGAGAAAAAAAAAAGCATAGTACTTTATCTTATCAGAGTGATTAGTTGGTGAAAAGTAATAAATGTTGCATTAAATGTCCCAACGTTCACTTTGCAAAAGATAAAAGGAAGACTCAACGATCTCAGAACGGATATTCTCAAAGATGTTTACAAATACTAGAGATGCAAAGAGAAAGCCATAACTAATGCTCAAGTGAACTTGCTCACTCTTTTCGTGCTAAAATTCTCCAAGTGTAAATCTATGAGTGTGCCAAAAGACTAGAATGTCATTTGTATATCTGTCTTTTAAGATGAAGTAGTTAGTGAGCTTTTTTCTTTAACCATTTCTTAGTGAAATTGGTTTGAAACTTGGAGACACTTTGTTCTAAAAGAATACCTGGTTAGTTGCTTGGAGAGGTAAGTCAAAGAACACTCGTTATAGAGCCCGAAGTGACTTGTGTAAAACACAAGGAAACATAAGAAAGGGGGTTAAATTGTGTTTTGATTTTTTGTAAATCTTTGTTAATAAGATGATCCAAAAACTAAGTTTAAGAAACTTTGTTTTAAAGCTTTTAACAAATCGTTTTTCTAAAGCCAAGATGACTAGGAATTTGAAACATAATGTCAGTTAGTAACACAAGATAAAAGCAAAAAAATAAAAACACGAGTTTGTATACCGGTTCATCTCTACCTTGAGACTACGTCTAATTCTTGGCACACTACCAAGTTTTACTATAACTTTACCAAGTTACAAGTATTTTTTCCATAAACCTCTTTTGGCTTAATCCAAGTAGTATTTCACCTGCCTCTCTAAGCAAATAACTTAAATATTCTTTGCAACAAAGTCTTTCTAAGCTTCTACCAAATTCACACATAAATTGGTAAGGGTAAAGCTAACTGGCTTTCTTTATCTTATTAGACGAATGTACAAATAACGCTCTAGTCTTAACGCTTAGAGATTTTTATAACTTTGTACAAGGGCACTTAAAAGATCAAAGCTAAGGAGCTTAAAGATTAATGTACGCTAAGGTTTTCAAACTTTAACGAATCTCTTACATTTCTTGTACAAGTCTTCTCTGGTATTTATAAGAGCTCCTCAAATGTATCCGTTGAGAGTTTGATGAAGGCTTGCTTCGTTTGTCTTCTTCATGGAAGGAAAATGGCCGTTGAAGCATTAAGTGTAACATTTAATGCTTTTCACCTATCAGTCACTTTGATAAGATAAAACAATAGCTTATCTTTCCATTCTCGTACTTGATATCTTCTTGCAGAGAGCATGTGTGCTTTTGTGTCAAAAAGTACACTAAGAAACACTTGCATGTAGGCATGCCTTTTGAGAGGTTAGGTAGTTGATACTTTTGTTGACCTTGCTTTTTGCACTTTCTCTTAGAAGATCCCGACAAAACATAGGATGATATGCTTCCCAAATTTCCTGTTTATAAGACAGACCACATAATGAATATATCATCTGTTATTCGTTTGATAGCAAAACAATTTTATTTCAAAAACTTAAAGTTTTGTTTGTTAAATTAAAACATTTGAGGGTTCTCATTCGTCATTTGTTCTAACAACTTATTAAAAGAATATTTGTAAAAGTGGTCGTTTTAGTGAAATACTCAATGGAATACCAAGAACCTGAAGTAGTCTTAGTTTAAGACAAACTAGTATAAAATTCTACATGTTTTATCTTCATCCTTTTTTCATAAAGGTTTTATTAGAAAGTTTTCTTAAAGATAAAAAGAGTTTGATAAATCAAGTTTGTACTAGAAAGTTCTTTTTCATAAAATCAAGATAGTCTTATTACACAATCTTACGTTTTTCATAAGATCAGAAGATCGTATTGCTTTGCTAAAGGATTTACCAAAACTTTGCCTTAAAACACAATTCAACTCTTTTCTTGTGTTTTCTCGTAGTTTACTTTGTTTGTAAGTCTAGTGTAGATTGCTAACGTGCTTATACTAATCAATTGCAAACACACTTATATCATGGCTATTAAACATAGAATCTTACGCTTATTGTTTGTCAGTTTAGTGCAGATTATAGGCACACCTATATCAATCAATTGCAGACATGCTTATATCAATTAATGACTCTCAACACATAATCTTTAGCTCACTATTTGTAAGTCACACTTATTTTTCATCCATGAGATTCTTGTGCTTATTGTTTGGAAGTCTAGTGTAGATTGCAAACACACTTATATCAATCAATTGCATAGACGCTTATATTAATCCATGTTGTCAACATAATATCTTGTGCTCATTGTTTGTAAGACACGATTATTGTTCATCCGTGAGATGCATGCAACCTAACATAATAAAAGAGTGCACGTGAACTATAGTGTGAATGTGGATTTTTATTTTACTAGTTATAAAATAGTGGCTTATAACATCATACAATACTACTTAGGTTTGTATCTTTTTTCAACACAAAATCTCCAATTTTATAACTATTGTAACAAGTTAGACGCTGAATTTCATTCTTATAACAAAGAGAATAAGACTAATTTTTTTTTTAATTCCAATGATAAAATTGTCATTTCAAACATGACCAAGTTTTAAAAAAATTATAAGCTTGCCGTTGTGCAATTCAATACAAATAGTATTTCATTCATCACTTTTTTAAAACTTGCAATGAGATTATAATGCCATCAATATATAAATCAAGAAAGTCGGTATAATTTTTTAAACAAGAAAAGTATAGTTATCACAAACATTAAGAGAAATAAATATAATCTAATTTACAATATTTAATCCAATCTATTATCTAATCTATTACATAAAACTAAGTTTATAACTTAATTTTCATATTACTTGTCCTCACTCACTCATTCTCTTTCCCTCCAAAAAAGAAATCATATAAAAAGCTGCATTTTCATTAAGTTTTATGCTATAATATAAATCACTAGTTTGTTAATTTATGCCCCATCTTTTTATTCTTTAGAAAATGGAAAATTAAGATATTGATATTCACATTTTTAATATTATATTTATTGATTATGGAAAGAAGTATTTTAAAGAACAACTTATTGAGATAGATAACATTATTATCATATGTATTTTAAGTAATATTTTTTTATACATAAATATCCACAACTATTAATATTAGATTTTTTTAATAAAAAAATATTACCAACATATCATTGCAATGATCATCAGCGTAATCTCACTATTATTTTTAATAATAAATTTCCATTTATTAGTTTCTTAATTAGTGTCTTACGACATCTGTCAACAAAACCTTTTTTCATAAGAGTTTTTTAGTTAAGTAATATTAAAAAAATTATGGAAAAATATATTTTTCGTATTTATTATTATTAAAGATGATTTCAACCTAAATAATATTCATCTTATGCAAATGCATAAACATATATATATGTATATATATATATATATGGAAACTAAAATTTTTCATTAAATAAATTTGTGTCTGTTACGATAATTTAACAAACACGTGGAGTTCTCACTTAATCGCTTGAATCGCCCCATGGCATGCAGAGCGTGAAGCATTTGGCGCCGCACCTCGACCAGACTCAGTAACCCACGTTAGTTGCCCTTTACCGAGTCTCCGTTGCACTACACCTTCTCGAAAGCGCCGTGTGTTGCGTGCGTGCTCTGCAAATACTCACACACACATACACACACACTTTCTGTATAAATATAATCGTCCTCACTTGAATGTCGGCACCGCAGAGATTTCTCTGCACTCTCTCCCACGCTATCCCTCTCTCTTCCCCTATCTCCACCTTCAAATCTAGGAAATTCCTTTTCCTTCCCTTCGCACACTCTTACCGGACCCTAACTCCCTTTCTCTCACCAATGCCTCGCAATCAGGTATTCCTCTTCCGATTTCCGAACTCATCGGTTACGTTCGATTATTCTGTTTTGTCGAATTCGTAGTTCGAAACTGAAATTTGATGACCTTATGATTTCTCGATCGGTGCTGCTTCCGATGATGAAAACGCGGCTGATAGTTTAATCGATTGATTGTTTTGCAGCGAAGTGACGCGCACGTGGAGCGAAGATGGCAAGAGAAAGCGAAAACCGAGGGGCAGTTATCGGCGGTGGGAGACGCAGCTGCAACTGCTGCGGAAACTGTTACTAACAAGCTTGCTGGAATGAACATTGGTGAAAACAGCGGGAAAACCGGGGGGCAAGATTTGATTGCGATTTGGAAACCTAAATCTTACGGAACTGCGAGTGGAGGCACTGTAACTGAAGTTGAAAATGGAGCAGGGGTTGAGGCAAGTGTGGCTTCAACGCAAAAGAGCAGTGGTAGTGGTTTGAGTAAGATATTTCGCGGTAATCTGTTAGAGAATTTCACTGTGGACAACTCCACGTTCACACGTGCACAAGTCAGAGCTACTTTCTACCCTAAATTTGAAAATGAGAAGTCGGATCAAGAGGTATATTCTTTCTGTCACGCCTTTTCCTGTTTTGGAATGTGTCATGTGATTTCTGAGTTTTTTGTTTGAAGTGTGTGTGTGTGTAAATCTTAGGCTTCTAGGATAGTTTTAGACAAAATAGACAGAGTTTTTATGGAAGCTGCGGGAGTATAGGATTTTAGGATACAGGAAGGATGGAATAAAGTGATGAACAATTCTAGGGAGGAACTTTTGTCTCCTTGAAGGATTTCTGTTTGCTATTGGAACGTGTGTTTATTTCTCTCGTGCAAATACTCTGCTTCATGATAGCTGAAATAGTGAAATAGCCCTGCAATCCTTGCACATTTCCTAGCACTAGAAGTTCTTCAACAAATGAAGGAATCACAGGGTTTTTAAACCTCGACTATAAGAGAATGATCCCAAGTTCCCAACAGCCACATGATGTGTTGTTATACATAGTTCTAACTTATTGGAAACAATATTAAAGAGCAAATTTTACTTGTCTGTATCTGACTCACGTTTTTGGAATTATTTTTGGGAAGTTTTTTATGACGGATAATAATTTCTTCTGGATAATGAGGTCTTGTTCTTCTTCCTGCAATTACCTATGTATATATAGTTTTAAAACGGTTACTTGTATGTATTCTGTCTGGCTGTAGGTCCGGACCAGGATGATTGAGTTGGTATCAAAAGGGTTGGCTACCTTAGAGGTATGGTGATTGTACTTAACGTTACATAAATTTTTATAATTATTTTAGGGCTGATAACTACTAGTTGGATGAACTTTGATTTGATTGATTTTCAGTTGTGGATTTAATTTTGTTGATTTGCATGTGCAGGTTTCACTTAAACACTCTGGCTCTCTTTTTATGTATGCGGGTCATGAAGGTGGAGCTTATGCAAAAAACAGTTTTGGAAACATGTATGCTCATGACAGATTTTGCCCTCCTTTATGTTTCCCATATCATTTAGCTTATGCTTGATGTTTTCTTTTTTCCTTTATTGTGAATAATGGTCATGCAGTAATTCAGGAAATGGTGAAACGTCATACATAAGTGATTTGCTAGTCTAGGAGTATGATTGTTGTGGTTTTCCATGTTTCCAAATACATTTTACTTCATTATCTCATTTTTTGTACTACTTTTTGTTATTTATTGGTTATATTATTTTTTTCTGAACAGATATACTGCTGTTGGTGTATTTGTTCTTGGACGGATGTTTCGTGAGGCTTGGGGAACTGAAGCTTCAAAAAAACAGGCTGAATTTAATAATTTTCTTGAGGTAAAATTATAAATAAAGAACAAAGAAGGGTTGAATTTAATAGCATCTCTAGGATTCTGTGGTAGTTTTAGCAAAAGCATCTCCAAGGATGGATCAATTTTAGCTGCAAACATTTTTGGCAATTGCAACTATATCTAGAAGCATTAAATTATAAAAGAATGTACGGGAATTTTTTCAGTTTTTAAATTTTGCTTTAGCATGTTCTGATAAATTTAGTTAAAAATTGCTATATTTTTATCCCAAACATTTGGTCACTATGTGCACATTCAGACCTTTTATTTTATCTGCAAAATTCAGGGTTTCCTTGTTCAATTTATTGTGGCTGGAGGATAATTATTTAAAGATTACCTTAATTAGAATTTTATTATTAATTTCCAATCTTTATCTGTTGAAAATTTGCCCACTCTCTCTGTTTATTTTCTTTTTTAGGTTGTACTTTCTAATAATTTGCAGGATTGATGTTAAAAATGTATAAATGATTAGCTTGTGACTAATGTGACACTCTTTCAACACGTGGTTTATGATCATTTGGTTTTCTGTTTCTTTTGTTTTTGGAACTAGGCATACTTGCATTTTGTGTATAATTTTGACTAATGTCTTTCACCCCTTTCCAGCATGCGCTTTTCTGTTCATGGGCCTGTTAATTATGTTCACTTTGTAACTATAAGTTGATACTAGTGTAGGATTTTGTTACTGCATTTGTTTAACTTCTAGTTTTAATTCATACTCAAGCTTATGAAATGAACATTATTATTACCTTCTCTTTCAGAGAAACCATATGTGCATATCAATGGAACTAGTAACTGCTGTTCTTGGAGACCATGGACAGCGTCCCCAAGAAGATTATGGTAAAACTCTTTTACTTGATTAGTTCAAGAACATTCTTGGTGTTTTGAACAATATAGTGTTTTTAGCTTCATTTGAAAAAATAGGTACAAATTGAAAAATAGAATTCAAACTATTGTTTACTACAGGAAGAATTTTACTTAACAAAATCAGCTAAAATATTATGTATAAAATTTTAAATTTTGTTCAAATTATCTGTTTATGGCTATGTCAGATTTCAGATATTGAATTGTAAGGAATATTATAGAGATGTATGGACTGAGCTGTATGGTTATAGCTACAATTACAGATTTTTCATATGTAGTGTGTATTAATTATAGTCTACATCTGACCTGTCTTAGATCTTTTAGTAATTGCTGTATCTTTCTGTCCAGAATCTACTATTATCAATTTGAAGTTTCATTATTCGTAGTTTTCTCTTGGACCAGGAGTTTAAAAGGGAATGAAATTCTTGCATAATACATATGTCTCTGAGTTAATTCTTGACATGGAAGCAGTCTACCGCATCAGGAAGCAAAGAATGCTTCCAGTTTCTAATATTCCTCCTCAAAGATTTATTTTATACGGAGTTTTTCATATAATTGTTTCACGTCACATATTCATTGTTTTCTTTTTGGGCAGCGGTAGTTACGGCAGTTACTGAACTGGGCAATGGAAAGCCAAAGTTCTATTCAACTCCTGAGATAATTGCTTTCTGCCGAAAATGGCGCCTTCCAACAAATCATGTGTGGTTGTTTTCAACAAGGTGAACACCTAGGATTTTTTTTTTATTAAAAAATAGAGGATTATTACTTGACATATTACAAATGATGTAAATATGTTATATCTTTTTGTCAACAGCTGTATGTTTATTCTTGGGATGAATATTCTAGAAGATTGATAATTAGGATTAAGTTCAGATTTATCCTGATCTGAACCGATTTATTTGTTATTTGATTTGATCTGATTTCCTTTTTTATTTTCTTCCCATTTATTATGTAATTAGGCAGCCCTGCCTATATATGTATCTCTATAATGATTGAATGTATATACTAGAAATATTTTTCCCTCTCCTATATTTCTTTTCCCTAGCAGCCCCTAAAATCACATGGTATCAGAGCTTCGGCTCTGATCCTATGGTAGCCCACCATGGAAAAAAACGCTGTAACTAGAAGAAATTCCTTCACCACTTCCTCTAAGAATTTTGGCAGTCCTGAAATTGCATCATTCCTTGTTGTAACTGATTCTTTGTCCACGGGTACCAACCTACAGCTTTTGATCCAAAAGCTGAATGGTAAAAATTATGTTGAGTGGGCTCAATCTGTGAAACTGGCCCTTGACGGCAAAGGAAAGCTGGGCTACTTGACAGGAGACATCCCTCAACCAGAAAAGACCGACCCTTCCCTCCCAAGATGGAAGTCAGAAAATTCACTAATTATTGCTTGGCTAATCAACTCGATGGACCCCTCCATTGGGAAGCCATATTTATTTCTCCCAACTGCAAAAGATGTGTGGGAGGCCATTCGCGATTGCTATTTTGATCTGGAGAATTCTTCTCAGATTTATGAACTAAAGACTCGACTGTGGCAGTCCAAACAAGGAGATAAGGATGTCACAACCTTTTACAATCTCATGGTTGCTTTATGGCAGGAGCTAGATCAATGCTACGAGGATGATTGGGAAAATCCCAATGATGCAACCAGATTCAGGAAGAGAGAAGAGAATGATGGAGTTTACATGTTTCTAGCAGGCCTCAACCAAGAACTAGATGAAGTTCGTGGCAGAATTTTGGGCAGAAAACCATTGCTGTCAATGCGGGAAGTGTTCTCTGAAGTTAGGAGGGAAGAATCCAGGTGGAAGATCATGCTGCGAAACCCTGATGGTACAAGGATGCAAGAGGCTGAAAGTTCAGCCCTGGCTGCAAAGGGACACGAACTAGAAGGAGAGAGAAAGAAGAGACCTTGGTGTGATCACTGTAGAAAGCCGTGGCACACTAAGGAGACTTGCTAGAAACTCCATGGAAAACCACCCAACTCAAAAAAGAAACCAAGTGGAGAGGGTCGAGCTTTCCAGACCTCAAATGAAGAAAATGTGGAGCAAAAGGGAAACTCCGAGTCATCTCCTTTCACTAAGGAACAACTAGAGCACCTGCATAAACTCTTTACCACAAAAATGTCAGTGACTCCATCCTTGTCTCTAGCTCAAAAAGGTATCTCTTTTTCCACTGCCCTCTTGAGTACTAAACCGGACTCCAAAGCTCCATGGATCATTGATTCTGGAGCCACTGACCATATGACAGCCTGTCCAAAATTGTTTTCCACATATAGTCCTTGTGCAGGTCACAAAAAGGTCAAAATAGCTGATGGTACTCTTTCTACGATAGCTGGTGTTGGTTCTATTCCTATATCTAAAAATTTAACCCTTCACAATGTTCTTCATGTTCCAAATTTATCATGCAATTTGCTGTCTATAAGTAAATTAACACGGGACTTAAATTGTTTGGTTGTTTTTGACTCCTCTACTTGTAAATTTCAGGAGTTGAGCTCGGGGAGGATGATTGGCAGTTCTAAAGAGGTTGATGGTCTCTATATCTTTGACAATGAGAATGGTCCTAAGGAGAAACTCCAGAGTAATTGCCTCAATTCAACTCGTATCCATGAAGATGAAGAAATAATGCTATGGCATTATAGGCTAGGTCACCCCACTTTTTTGTATTTGAAGTATTTATTTCCTGATCTTTTTAAAAATAAAAATCCAAAATTGTTTTCTTGTGAAATTTGTCAATTTGCAAAACATCATCGTTCCTCTTATCCCCCTAAAGATTATAAACAATCTAGTCCATTCACCTTAATTCATAGTGACATTTGGGGACCTTGTCGAGACCCCACACCAAATGGAAAAAGATGGTTTGTAACCTTCATTGATGATCATACTCGAACAACATGGGTTTACTTGATGAAAACTAAATCTGAGGTTGAGAGCATATTCCCAATTTTTTTCCAAATGATACAAACACAATTTCAAAAGAAAATTAAAGTTTTTCGTAGTGATGATGGGAGGGAATATTTTAATAAACATTTAAACCAGTTTTTTCTTCAAAATGGTATAATTCATCAAAGCTCTTGTGTTCACACTCCACAACAAAATGGAGTGGCTGAACGAAAAAACCGACACCTTCTTGATGTTGCTAGGGCATTACTGTTTCACTATAAGGCCCCAAAGTACCTTTGGGGTGAAGCAATTCTCACCGGAACATATTTGATAAATAGAATGCCCAGCAAAATCTTGAATTTTGGAACTCCATTTGATGTTTTCACAAGTGTTTTTCCAAATAACAAGCTCTCATGTACTCTACCTTTCAAAATATTTGGGTGCATTGTTTTTGTACATATTCATGAACCAAACCAAGGCAAACTTGAGCCTAGAGCAAAAAAGTGTGTTTTTATTGGATATGCTCCCAACCGAAAAGGGTACAAATGCTTTGATCCTATTTCCAAGAAAATCCTTGTTAGTATGGATGTTGTCTTTTTTGAAAAAACTCCTTTTTTTAGTGATCATCTTCAGGGGGGGAGACAAGAGGAAGATGATGTTTCATATTTTCAAACACACAAATTAGATTTTTCAGAAAATTTGGATTTTTTGGAAAATTTAGTAACAACAGGTGTTGAAAACACAAAAAATTTGGGTGAATCAAGCAAACCATGGCAAGACAGCCATGAAAATGATATTCCAAAAGCTGTCTTGACAGAACCAGGAGTGGAAAATGAGACAATTAGAGTCGGTAACAAAGGTATCCAACCCTTTGACTGTGTTTACTCAAGGAGAAAAGGACCTTAAAGAATAGAATCAAATGATCCTCAAAACTGCCAGGCATCCGATGATCCATCAAGTAAGAATCTCTCTAACTCCATTCAACCCATTCAAAATACTGATAAATCTGAACTTGTTCCTACTGATTCTGCCATTGTTGAACCTGTTTTTGATGATTCTGACCTTCCTATTACTGTCAGGAAAGGTATAAGGTCCTGTACAAAACATCCTATTTCCAATTTCATATCTTATGAAAAATTGTCTCCTACCTTTAGAGCTTTTACTTGTAAACTGACAAAAACAAAAATTCCAAGAGATATACAAGAGGCTCTAAGGGTTCCTAAGTGGAAGGAAGCTGTCTTGAAGGAAATGAGAGCTCTAGAAAAAAATCAGACTTGGACAAAGGTGGACCTGCCTAGAGGGAAAACACCCGTGGGGTGCAAATGGGTGTTTACTATCAAGTATAAAGCAGATGGATCTGTTGAGAGGTACAAGGTCAGACTAGTTGCCAAAGGCTTCACCCAAACTTATAGTATTGATTACTCTGAAACCTTTGCTCCTGTTGCGAAACTTAATACCATTAGAGTCCTCTTATCATTGGCTGCAAATTTAGACTGGCCTTTACAGCAACTTGATGTGAAGAATGCCTTTCTAAATGGGGACTTAGAAGAAGAAGTTTACATGGACTCACCCCCTGGCTTTAAATCTCAATTTAATCAAAAAGTTTGCAGGCTTAAAAAATCTCTCTATGGCTTGAAACAGTCACCTAGAGCGTGGTTTGAGAGATTTGCCCATTTTATAAAAAAGTAGGGATATTCTCAGTGCCAGAGTGATCACACCATGTTTGTGAGACACTCTTTTGAAGGAAAGATGGCTGTGATAATTGTTTATGTGGATGATATCGTAATTACTGGGGATGATTCCAAAGAAATAAATAATTTGAAGGCATCCCTTGCGGTTGAATTTGAGATTAAAGACCTTGGATCCCTAAAATATTTTTTGGGAATGGAGGTTGCAAGATCAAAGAAAGGAATTGTTGTATCTCAGCAGAAGTATATTCTAGACCTTCTTAAAGAAACTGGGATGATGGGCTGCAGGCCAGCTGATACTCCTATAGATCCCAACCAAAAACTTAGGAGTGAAGGCAAAGGAGACCCTGTAGACACTACTCGATACCAAAAATTAGTGGGGAGGTTAATTTATCTATCTCATACCCGTCCAGATATAGCCTTTGCAGTCAGTCTAGTGAGCCAATTCATGCACTCACCACACCAAGAACACTTGGAAGCTGTCTACCGAATTTTACGATACCTCAAAAGTGCTCTGGGGAGAGGTTTGTTCTTTAAAAAAATTGGACAGCAGGCTATTGAAGTATTCACAGATGCAGACTGGGCAGGATCCATCACTGATCGAAGATCAACATCCGGATACTGCACATTTGTTTGGGGAAACTTAGTTACTTGGAGGAGCAAAAAGCAAAATGTAGTAGCCAGAAGCAGTGCCGAGGTTGAGTATAGGGCAATGGCCCAAGGTGTTTGTGAGATTCTATGGCTTAAAAGGATTCTAGAAGAATTGCAGCTTCCTATGACACTTCCAATGAAGCTGTATTGTGACAACAAGGCTGCTATCAATATCTCTCAGAACCCTGTTCAACATGATCGGACCAAGCATGTTGAGATTGATAGACATTTTATAAAGGAGAAGGTGGATGCCGGCCTAATTTGCATGCCTTTTGTCCCTACTTCACAACAAGTTGCTGACATCCTTACAAAAGGATTGTTTAGGCCCAACTTTGAGTTTCTTGTAAGCAAGTTAGGTATGCTAGACATCTATGCACCAACTTGAGGGGGGGTGTCAACAGCTGTATGTTTATTCTTGGGATGAATATTCTAGAAGATTGATAATTAGGATTAAGTTCAGATTTATCTTGATCTGAACCGATTTATTTGTTATTTGATTTGATCTGATTTCCTTTTTTATTTTCTTCCCATTTATTATGTAATTAGGCAGCCCTGCCTATATATGTATCTCTATAATGATTGAATGTATATACTAGAAATATTTTTCCCTCTCCTATATTTCTTTTCCCTAGCAGCCCCTAAAATCACACTTTTAAATCTGGTTTTTTAAAAGAATGATATATTGAGATGACTAGGGTTGCATCAAAAGTATTGGATCATTGCTACTTATGTTGAAGCACCAAACTGTCTTCCAAACGAATACCTTTTGTTTGTGAGTTTGTAATTTTTTGTGATTAAAGTATGATGTATTGGTATTCTTTGTAGAATTTTTTTCAGAGGTTTATGACTCCAGCTTTTCTTTATATAATGGTAAAACTTTTTGACTGAGAGCACTGTTTGGGTGGTCTAGCCATAATTACCTTAGGTTTAGTGTTATTAGGAATGTTAGGAGTTAGGACACATGTTTCTTATGGTTCTTTTTCTTTGGTTGGTTTTCTTGTTTTCATGGTAGGAGTTAGGATACATTTCATGGTTCTTTTTCTTGTTGAGCTAATTTATTATTTTACTAAAACGTGTTCAGCCTTTTGCTATTTTATTTCAAGTCATACATTTTGACTTGGCTTTTTATCATTAATATAATATGCTTCAAGTCTTCAAGAACACGAGAAATCATGGCTTCATGTAAATGTAGAAAATCAGCCACTTCTTTCTTTGCTGCCTATGATGCCTTATGTGAGGAGGGTACTGCAACGTCTGTATGCACGGCTCTTGATGAAATTGCAGACATCTCTGTACCAGGTAAAAATTTTAAGCTTAGCATGATTCGTTTAGATAGACTATGTATCTCATGCCTCATACATGAATTGCTCTATTTGCATAAATGGTATTTGATTGAAAGCCATTTGAAATGATTACTTAGGGAAGAATATGTTGGCTCAATGGATAAACAAATGAAAGCCCCTAAAAGGGATGAAGGGATATGATGAATTCATGAACACTCTTGATGCCATTAATTTGACTTTGTGGTCTTCTTACCATCATTTATGTTGGTTTTTATTTTTTCATTACACTGGCTGCTGAACCACAACTTCCGACACAAACAGTACCTTGGTCATTTTAAGCCTGTTCTCAAAACCATAATATAGACCTTCTGCTCTCACTCCCACTTTTTTTTACTTCTACCATAGACAAGCAATTTCTTTCTGAAGTCAACTTCTGGTGTTTTGTGACTAGTGATTATATTTGCTGCTGCTATTATAAAAGGAATTTCTGAACTGATATTCTACTTTTATATGCTTTTTGAAGTTTGAATATAATGTAATGTTTCAAAATGAAGTACGTTTATAGTTTTTGTGTTCTTGTTTCAATTTCAGTCCACTGTGTTTTGTTAATTTCAGTATTTCATTTTCTTTAATTGTTAGTCTCTTTTAACTACTCAATTCTCTGTGTAAACTATTTATCAAGTTCACTGCGTATTTACATATGTTTTCATAACTGCAGGTTCGAAAGACCACGTAAAAGCACAAGGTGAAATTTTAGAGGGTCTTGTGGCTCGTCTTGTAAGTCATGAAAGTTCAAACCATATAGAGAAAATTTTGAAAGAATTTCCTCCACCACCTGTTGATGGAGGTATGCTTATTGATTCCCTAAATATTGTGTGCCTGTTACTTCATCATTTTCTTAGTTGATGGCCTTTGTTATTTCTTGCTGTTTATTGATCAATATATTCATTTTATGCTATCTCATATATACTTGATAGTTGAGCAAAAATGATTAGATATGCCTAAGCTTGAGATCATAGAACTAGTAATAAGTCCAAGTGTGCCTGAGAAACGTAATAATTACAAGCAAAGTGGGACCTTTTTCTAATGTGAGAATTACTTACCCCTCCCCCCTCTACAAGCGAACTTTCTTGACACTTCTAAATATTAGTCAAAGTATATATTGCAATTTAAAATAATGTATGATTTTTCCTGTCTCAGTGGCCCTTGATTTCGGACCAAGTCTAAGGGAAATTTGCGCAGCAAATAGATCTGATGAAAAGCAGGTACATAGTAAAGTACATTACCTTGATTAGAAGTTGTACAATTGCAATTCTTGAGGTGGATATAGGTCCTTTCAAAGTAGCTTGTAACACATTGCAATTCTAGGAAAGTTAACAGTGGAACCCTATCAAGCAAGATATGTGGGTTCCCCATTCTCTCTGTCCAGGGTGTTGTGTCTGTCTCTGCACTAAAATGACAAGGTTATTTAGGAACACAAATGAGAATATACAAATCCAGATGGACTTTAAAGTAATTAAATATTGTGGTTTGGAATGTTTCTGCAGCAAATAAAAGCACTTCTCGACAGTGTTGGTGGTTCTTTTTGTCCTGACTACTCAGATTGGTTTGGGACTGATGCTGCTGATTATCATTCAAGAAATGCAGACAGATCTGTTCTTTCAAAGTTTTTACAAGCCCATCCTTCAGACTATTCAACTAAAAAGTTGCAGGTCAGTTTAGACTTTACTTATATCTAACCTTACACATGGGAATATGTTAATTTCAACAAACTCTATGTACTAAATTTTGTTCATGTGCAAATTTGTATATCCTGGTTTTAAATAAATTTCCTCATTACATAGTTCACATCTTCCTTTCTAATAAGTTATTTCTGTATAATGAAAAAAGTGTTTACTGATAGTCTTTGTTTCTAGACTTGAAGAGTTTTCAATGTTTATTATTTTCCTCAATGCATGGTTGAAAGGGCCTCCGAATTATCATTTACTGTTGACATTTTGTTTTAATTTTCTCTTGCAGTTTATGCTTCCACCTTTCTCTAAAAACTGCTTTGTTGTCTTCCATTCAGTTCATTGTCATCATAGCTTTGATTTGGATTTGAATCAGGAAATCGTTCGGTTGATGAGGGAAAAACGCTACCCTGCTGCATTCAAATGTTATCATAACTTCCACAAGGTTGATGCCATGTCAAGCGACAGTCTTTTCTATAAAATGGTCATTCATGTACATAGTGATTCTGCTTTTCGGCGATACCAAAAAGATATGAGGTCTACTTTCAATCTGATTTTCTCCCTGAATAATCAGCTAGATTAATATTCTGAAAATTTCAATTAAAGCCTTTTCAATGTTTTACATCAAACATTTCGTTGATACATTTTGAGCGTTGATACATTTTGAGTTTTCATTGTTTGGCACTTTCAGGCTTAAACCAGGATTATGGCCACTATATCGAGGTAAATACTTTATTTTCCCTTTCAATTTTCTAATATCCTATTCATTTGTGTGGAATTTCTAAGCTAATGTTTCCAGCTCCCTTTTGAGCAACTGTTGATTATATTGTTGATTATGTTATCTATGTGTATGTACTGGTCCTTGCTATTTGTTTATGCCATTAGGATTTGATAGTTGCTGTTGAGATATGTAAATGGTTGTATTAACAATGTATATTTGACAATTTTAACCTCTTCATGGGTTATGGAGCATGAATTTTGAAATTGAAGTTGCTTATTTAATTATTGACTGTCAAAAAAAGTCATAAACACTAAACAAGTTTCATTCATCCAAATTTATCTGAATAACTCTGAAATTCAAAATATGCAAATCAAACAAATGCATTGATAATATGCTCTTCCAAGCTGCAATAGAAAAGTTGGAATAAATTATTAATCCTGTGGATAATTTTCATAAACATAAACATGTTATACATGCCTTTGAATGCGTTATTTGAAAGAACATTTTAACTTTAGGAGCAAACTTAAATTATGAGGAATTTTGGGGATATAGAGCATGTGCATATTTCATGATATCAATTATTACTGAAGCTGATGCTTATGGTTTGCTAGCTTGTGCAACAAAACACAACATCAAATTTTATATATCACCAATTGATGCAGAGTTATATTTTGTTGATATATGCAAAACAGATATATGCTACTTGTTATTCTTATTGTTTCATACAAGTTTCTGACACCTTAATGTTCCCAGGTTTTTTTGTTGATATCAATTTATTTAAGGCGAACAAGGAGAAAGCCGCTGAAATTTCTAAGAACAGTGTAAATGAATTTGGTAACGGCAGCTCTGAGAAAGATGACTTTGCTGATGAAGATGCAAATTTAATGGTCAAATTGAAATTTCTTACATATAAGGTATACATCCATATTTGAAATATCTACGAAATTGTATCAATCAAATCATATTGTTATGCATTTGTATGGTGACATGGTACCCCATACTATATATCTTATTTATAACTATCTTTGGAGATTATATTATGCTGTCTTTGTTTTTTCCTATAATTTTAAATTTGTCAAGTGACAAATTGTAGCTTGTGTGTTTTTGTTTAATATGTGCTCTATATTTTATGTAATTCAATAGTTTTACAAAATGATGCCCTTAGGTGTTGGGCAGAAGAGAGAATCTGAAAAGCAATGCTAATATGTTGTGTTGGAATTATTGGTGACACCAATGGTTAATGTGCTCAAAATACCAGCCTAAAAAAAGCCCCTTGGGAAGCGTCCATTTATATGCTTTAATATTATGTATCCATGTTCCTTTTTGAAGAATCTTCCTTGCTTTTTAAGCACATCCACATGCCTTGATTTTGAATCATTTCTTCCATTAAATTCCTTTGGTTTTTCTGTAAGTTTTTGGAATTGCTTTGAAATTACACTGTAAAAGTTCATCTCATTTCTTTGTGATATTACTAGGAATGACTCTTTGGTCAGTAATTATGTCTAATATTAGATACCAATTGCTTTATTCCAAGGTTGTCAAATTGAGATTCAAATCGTGAATCGCCAAGATAATTTTTGAATCATGAATCATAATTTGTATTGAATTGTAAGATTTAGAAACATAAAAATAACTTCAAATATATCATATAGATGATATATAGTGTTTAATGTAATAATTTTAAACTAGAAAATGATAAAGACTACTTAATCATAAGTCTCGTAAAACAAAATTATTAGTTATATTTGAGTTTGTGAAGCCACTACTTTAGAAGAATGGAAACGAAGGAATAAAATAACCAAATAGAGTGCATGCATTAAATGAGTGACAAATAAAGTAGTGTGATGATCAAGTAGGATAATATTAGAAGCAGGGACGAATCCAGAAGCATTTTAAAGGGGGGGCCAAAAAAAAAAATATATATTAAATAAACATTAAATTATAATAATTAAATACATCATATTATTATTTAAGTTGTAAATATTGTTTTTTTTAAACCTATTTTTTATCATCTTTATAGTTAAAAATGATATTTCAATTATAATAATTAAAACATAAAGAATTAATCTCAAGAAATAATATATATAGTTCTCAAAGAGTAAAAGGGCAGGGGGGGCAAAGCCCCTGCTTGCCCCACCCTAAATGCGTCCCTGATTAGAAGTGATCCTTCAATTCCTTTTCGTTTAACAATTTAAGCTTATACGACTTTCAATTTCTTTCGCAAGAATTGGTGAAAGAAAAGTAGAAAAAAGAAAAAATAACAAATTGTTGAATCATGTGATTCATATTGATGATACGAAATTGCACTGATTCATTCACGTAAGATTCTAAGTCATTTGAGATTCATCTTATACGTATTGATAAGTAGCCAAATCATACTGAATCATAGGATTCGAATCATGAATCATAAGAATCTAATAACTATGCTTTATTCTTATTCATTTTTCTTATTCTTATTTTGGATTTCTGTCCCAGTTGCGAACCTTTCTCATTCGAAATGGCTTGCCAATTCTGTTCAAAGAAGGTCCTGGTGCTTACAAGGCTTATTACCTCAGGTAAATTATGTGTTGCTTGCACTTGAGACCTGAAATCTAGTTCTTAGAGGATTTTAGCTTTGCTATATTTTCATAAGTTTACCTCTGGATAATTGGCTAACTGCATATAATAATTCATATACATTTTCCAGTTACAATGTCATCGAGGTTTGAGATTAATGTGGATGTGTTGACAGTCACCCTTTCTGCGGCATGAGTGTATTTGCTATGGGACTGTTCTATTAGGTCTAGGGCAGTTAAGCATGAACAGTGGCTTCATAAGGAAACAAAGACTTGATAGAAAGGCTTCTTGAATTTTGAACTTCCCACAACTACCCAACGTGCATGAAGGATATTAGTAGTCTAATTCTTAATTTGATTTGGTCATTTTTTCTGCTACACAATAAAGTACCTCTATGATGTACCTCCAATCCCCCAAAAATGCCTGTTTTGAACAATTTTTAACAAATCATGAAAACAAAGCCTTCATTAATCTTAAATCTATGGTGTATGTGTATCCCATCCTCCATTTACAATTATCTTCCTATTGATCTATTAGCTTGGTAATTATGCTATTCTGGTTCAGTAACTCAGAGGGCATAATTCAATACTTAGCTGGACAACATGTTCTTGGTGTTGGAATATATTGACTGGGATTTTTGATATATTGCTGTAATGTCAATCATACCGATGTGAAAGTTGTAAAGTTACAATATCTGTATGCTTGTCATCCAAGGTTATAATCTGAATTACCTTTTTTTTCCCCCAACTTTGCAGACAAATGAAAATATGGGGAACCTCTTCAGCAAAGCAGAGAGAACTTAGCAAAATGCTTGATGAATGGTAGTTCCTGAATCATTCCTCCTGATGGCACCTAACTATGAGTTTGACTTTCTGCTAAAGAGTGCCTTTTTTTCATTTTCATTCTGCCTGCCTGTCTATTTTTCTTTTTTCTACTATGGTTGGTGCATCTGGTTAAGATCTTTTTGCTGCTTACAGGGCTGTGTATATAAGAAGGAAGTGTGGAAATAAGCAACTGTCATCATCCACGTATCTAAGTGTAGCTGAACCTTTTCTTGAACAGTTTGCAAAACGTAGTCCACAGAACCAAGCACTGATAGGTTCTGCTGGTAATTTAGTTAGGACTGAAGATTTCTTGGCCATTGTTGAGGGAGGCCAGGACGAAGAAGGTGATCTTGCGGCAGAGCGGGAGATAGCACTGCCAGGGCCTAATATCTCAGTCAAGGACACAGTTCCAAAATATGAAGGGTTGATTGTATTCTTTCCAGGTAATTCTTTTACTACGCTTGTAGTCATTCCCAACAATTAGGTTTATATTTGCCTGGTCATCATCTTCAAAACCATTGAAGATCAAGAGAATTGAGTAATTAGAAGTATAAACAGGGTTTTAAATGTGAGCATTTAGAATAGGTCTCCACTTATACTACTGTAGGTGAAGCAATATGAAATGCCAGCAAGTTGATGGATTGGCTGCTTTTCTGTTTCATTAACTCTTACAGTGCGTGGGAAACAATCTCCAGTTAGTGTTTAATGAAATTAATATGTGGCCACGGGACAGGACAGAAGTAATGAATTTTCCGAGTTTAATGATTCCTCCTGCTACAGTGCCCCTTCAAGAACAAGGATTTGGAGTTAACTTACAGTTCCAAGCTTATTAGGTTCTTTTGTTTGAGTGATCAATGAAAGTAAAAGCAAGAAAATATATAATATTATGGGCTGTAAATTTTGAGTTGCAAGCGTTACAAGGAAACTTCAAATATGGCTTATTGATGTTATGTTGTTTTAACGAGGTTTACAATGGAGGTTTTGCATTATTCTTTTTGCTAAATCTTGTGTGTGTAGTTTAGGCATAATTCATTCTGGTGTTGATGTGCTTTACCCATAATTAGTTCAGTTTCCTTTAATACAATTATGCAGCCTAGTGTTTGTTTTTTGATGTTTAAGACTCATCTTCATGGGATTTCACCCTTCTTCCAGGAATACCTGGTTGTGCTAAGTCTGCCCTTTGCAAAGAATTGCTAAATGCCCAAGGAGGACTAGGAGATGATCGACCAGTTCATAGTCTCATGGGTGATCTGATTAAAGGTAAATTTTCTCCTAAATATGTTTAAAATAGTGCTTAAATTGCAGAGGTTCTTAACAAGGTGCTCTTATCTATAATAGCTGTAAATATTCAGTGGAATTACTATGCGTTAATTTTTACAATTAACTGATTAAGCTGTGATAGATACCTTGAATTGGGTTTCATAAAGCATACTATTCTTGAATGAATACATATGTTTATCAGGTCAGTTCTACTCAGATAACTAATATGTAGTATCGTGGATTATCAACAGGAAAATATTGGCAGAAAGTGGCTGATGAACGCAGAAAGAAACCTAATTCTATAGTGCTTGCTGACAAGAATGCCCCAAATGAAGAAGTTTGGAAACTGGTTAGTGTTCTAACTAATTTCATTATGGCTTATTCCCATCAGGTTGTTAATTAGGACCTGGTTTAGTATTTTCATCCTTCTCTTGATGGTAAAATTGACATATTTAATAGTTGATTTCTCTTCCATGGAATGTTTTCTTTTCAATTCATGTAATGAAACAAATTAAAACTAGCATTATGGTTGACATAGAATAAAGCAGTAAAAAGTATTTCACTGATTTGAAATTCATTTTTTCTATTTGCTAAAATCTTATGCCAGGTGGTATTTTGTGGTTCTCTTGGATGGCTGGGATAGAGTAGTGTCATGACGAACTTTTGTGTAGTTAAAAGGTAGTCCAGAAATAAAAAAGTAATATGAAGCACAGTTGTCAATGTTAGAACACACACACTGAATACACAGGTAAACAGAGAAGAATTTTTTTTTATTTTCTTACTGCTGTCCACATATACAGCATTACTATTTATAGTACACAGTAAAAGTAGTTAGTTAACAACCCACTAACTACCTAACTAACATAGCCACTAACTGAATTATTTACAACACTCCCCCTTAATTCAGATTAGCAATAGACTGCACCCCTATAATGTCTCTAATCAGCTTGAATCGGTCAGCCTTAAGAGGCTTTGTTAAAATATCAGCCACTTGTTCATCTGTACTGCAGTATTTCAACTCTAGCTTCCCTTTACTGACTTGATCTCTTAGGAAGTGGAATCTTGTCTCAATATGCTTACTCCTTCCATGAGCAACAGGGTGTTTAGCCAAGCTTATAGCTGACTTATTGTCTATTAGCATCTTCATAGGCTCTTCTCTTCTGATCTTCATTTCTGACATCAAGTTTTCAAGCCACAAGGCTTGACAAGCTCCCATTGAGGCTGCAATATATTCAGCCTCACATGAGGACAATGCCACCACTGACTCCTTCTTAGAACACCATGAAATAGGTGCTCCACACATCATAAACATATACCCTGCTGTACTCTTTCTGTCATTTTTATCACCACACCAATCTGAGTCACAATAGCCAAATACTTCATCAGAAACATTTTTGCCATGATTTGGGAATAGCAACCCATAGTCCAAAGTGCCCTTTACATATCTCAGTATCCTTTTGGCTGCAAGTAAGTGAGAAAGTCTTGGATGATCCATAAATCTACTAATTAGCCCCACTCCAGAAACTAGGTAGTCCATTTAGGTTCCTTAATTGCTTGCTCAAAAGACATTGGTTCTGTTTCAGCTAGTAGAGCCAAATGCACCATGTCCCCTTCTTCAGTCACTGCAAAGTCAGGAATAGATGTATAATCTCCAAACCTCTGGGGTGGCTATCTAGTTCTTTGAGGTCTATGTGACTGAATCTAGACTGTTTCAGCACAATTTTCAGATTGCACATCAAGCTGAATAGGTACAGTCACTTTATCACTTTCAACTGTAACCTCCCAACTCCAACCTTTACTCTCATCAACAACATCTCTACTCAACACTATCTTTTTACTAATAGGACTGTACAGTTTGTATGCACCAGTTGAATGGTACCCAAGAAACACCATTGGCTCTCCCTTGTCATCCAACTTCTTTCTTCTTTCATCCGGTACATGTCTAAAACAAAGAGAACCAAATACCCAAAGATGACTTACTCTAGGTTTTCTTCCTAACCATGCTTCCTCAGGAGTCACATCATGTAGGCTCTTAATTGGACTTCTATTTAGAATGTAGGCTGTTGTGGATATAGCTTCTCCCCAAAACTGCTTTGGCATATTCTTGCCTTTAAGCATACATCTAGCCATGTTCATCAAAGTTCTATTCCTCCTTTCAACTTTTCCATTATGTTGAGGGGTATATGGAGCAATAACTTCATGAACTATTCCTTCCTTATCACAATAGGAATGAAAATCATTTGAGGTGTATTCACCACCCCATCTATTCTAAGGGTTTTGATGGATTGCCCACATTGCTTTTCCACCATTGCCTTGAACCTTTTAAACACCTCAAATGCCTCTCTTTTTCTTTTAATCAAATAAACCCACAACTTCCTTGTAAAGTCATCAACAAAGGAAATGAAATAGTGATTACCTCCAAGTGAAATTGACTCCATTGGACGGACCACACACATCTGAATAGACAACTTCCAGTGGTGCTTTTACTACTGGAATGTTGGTCTTGAAGGAATTTCTGGTTTGCTTGCTTATGAGACACCCTTCACATAACTCTTTTGGTTGCTCTATAGAGGACAAACCATTCACCATTCTTTTCTTTTTCAGTAAACTCAAGTTTCTAAAATTTAGATGCCCAAATCTTAGATGCCAAAGCCAATTTTGATCTTCCATAACAGCTGCAAGACAACAACTTTCACCAATCTGAATTTCAATTTTAAAGGTTCTGTTCTTTGATAATGGAGCCTTCAAAATCAGCCTTTTCTTGCTATCATACACTTTCATCATATTATGCTCCATATTCATGAAATAGCCCTTCTCCAATAACTGGCCAAGGCTTAACAGATTGCTCTTCATTTGTGGCACATAAAGAACATCTGTTATAAATGATTGCTTTCCATCTTTTCTTTGAATCAGAACCTTGCCCATCCTTTCAACTGTTACAGTACTATTATCAGCAAACTTCACCATTCTTTTGACTTTTTCATCAAGATTAACAAACCACCCTTTATTCCTAGTCATGTGGTTTGAACACCTAGTGTCCAAATACCAGTAATTAGATTTGGTACAATCTGAGGTTGTCACCATTAAAAGGACATGATTTGAATCAAAATCATCACTATCCCCTTGAGTCATTTGAGCTTCATCCTCCTTTACTTGCTTTCCTTTATTGCTGGAACATTCATCTGCAAAATGTCCCCATCCTTGACAAGCACAACATTGTATATTTCTCTTGTCAAATTTTTTCCACCCTCCTCTGTTTTGATCACCTCCTTTCTTGCTGAATTTTCCACGTCCTCCATTCTTGTGGTTGTCACCACCAGAGTTCTTACTTTGGCCTTCACTAGAATCTTTCAATTTGTTCTTCCATTTTCCCTTCTTGTTTTTGCTACCACCACCATCGTTTCTTCGAGAGGCTTGTGCTTGCAAAGCTTGAACAACAACTCTTTCACCACTTCTCTCAAGAAGCCTTTGTTCATGTGCTTCAAGAGAATTCTGCAGGTCCTCCACCCTCATCTTTTCAAGATCCTTTGATTCCTCAATTGCCACCACAATGTGGTCAAACCGGGGAGTCAAAGTTCTCAAAACCTTGTCCACTAATTGCTGATTTGAAAACTTCTCACTGCAAGCCTTCATTGAGTTGACCAGCACTTGAATTTTGTTGAAGTAATCCCTTATTGATTCTTGATCAGTCATTGACAGCAACTCATATTGCTTACGAAGAGATTGAAGTTTCACTTTCTTGATTTTATCAACACCTCCATATGACTTGTTAAGAATATCCCAGGCCTCCTTAGCTGAATTTGCTAAAGCTATCTTCTCAAAGTTGGCAGAATCCACACATTGATGAATCAAGAAGAGAGCTTTGCAGTCTTTCTTCTTGGATTCCTTGTAAACTGCCCTGTACACCTCTGTAGCACCTTCCTCCACTTCTTGAATGCCATTCTTTACAATTTCCAACACTTCTTGGAAACCAAAGATGACACCCATCTTGATACACCATTGCTCAAAGTTCTTGCCATCAAGAACAGGCAAGTTGGCAGGGAAAGACCCATTAGAACCAGCCATGATTCACACTTTGAATCCTTCAAAAAAAAGCCACACCAGAAAGATGCACACACAAATAGAAAACCCACACAAGAAAGGGTTTCTCACACAGCAAAAAGCCTCACAAGTTGGTGGGTTTCACACACACAGGTCCACGATCGAGATAGCTCTAGATACTAGTTGTTAGAACACCCATTGAATACATAGGTAAACAGAGAAGAAAAAATTTTATTTTCTCACTGCTGTCCACATATACAGCATTACTATTTATAGTACACAGTAAAAGTAGTTAGTTAACAACCCACTAACTACCTAACTAACATAGCCACTAACTGAATTATTTACAACAGTCAATCCCTGATAGTAGCATGGTATGACCAACTCCAAAAACACTATAGTCAAAAGGAAATATTACAGGCAGATAACCAATACTACACACTCATAAATGCTAAAAAAAAAACTCAAAATTAAAGACGTATTCATTATTAATAATCAAAAGTCATAGTCTAAACACAGGGAGGGGGAACACAAAGGGATGAAGTCCTGCAGCAGAACAGAGCATAGGCCTGTGAAGTGCTTGCCAAGGAGGAGAGTACTACACATCTGTGAAGAGGAAACCAGATGGGGCGAACAAGTGGGGTTGGCTGTAATACCACTAGGTTGCCAGTAAACTGCTGTGTCTGTCCAGAAAAGATGTTGGGCTACCGGAAATATAAGTGTTTTCTATGAAGCTCAAAAAGGAGGGTGCTTTCACGGAAATTCATCAAGTGAGATGGGTTTCATACCCTATAAGGCTTCTGATGCCAATGGAATAGGGAATCACAAAATTGTCCCCCCATGGGCGGGAAACCACAGAAAACCGGGGCAAAGTTGGGTTTTTGTACCCCACATAGAGTAGCAGCCACAATTTCAGGCTGCACTGACTGCAGCAGCAAAGCAGTTTGTGATGCACTGGCCATGGTGGCCAATTGCCGCAACATGATGTGGTGACACAGTGGTGGCTGAATTGATTAATGACTACTATGATATAAAGCACAAATGCATTTTTTTTTTCCTTTTTTTTTTGGTATTATATTTTTACTTTTTTTCATGTTTCCTTGAGTTGCCTCCAATAAACCTTGCAGCCAGAGGACCTGGACATTGTTAAACCCAACTTTCAAGTGTCTGATATGAAAGGATTCATTTTAGTAATGTGTGTGTAATGTGTATTATATGGTGAAAGAAAGTTTAGGGGGACAGAAGTTGCCTCTTTCCAAGGTTAGGGCATGCTGCTACAAGGAGTGGTACTTTTGAAATTTTAGTAATTATTTAATTAGACAGAATTCACTTGCCTTGTTGTTTTTGTTTTGTTGGTCTACTTCTGGAATCATTCTTGTCTGGCTATGAACTTTGTATCATTTACTTATTAAAATTTCTATACGTTAACCTAGTCACACTTGTCAAATATGCAGATAGAAGACATGTGTCACAAAACCAGGGCATCTGCTGTACCAGTTGTGCCTGAATCTGAAGGTTGTGCTTGTTGTCAGTTCTGAATTGTTTGTATTGACCAAGTCTGTTAATGTTTTTTTGTTTTTTTTTTTAAATCTAAGGACAGCGTGTCTTTCATCACAGCAAAAAGTCAATTTGGAAGAATTTGCGTGCCCTTTTTGGTTGATATGCTTTAGTCCCTAGTAACTTGCACAAATAGAGTATTTATTTTGCTTTAAAATGTGGAAAATTTTAAAATGATAGTGGTCTGGCTTGGTTACAATAAAAAGTGACATCTGTCTCATATGTTTCTTGGTAGTAAAGAACTTGACCTATTTTAGCTTCATTTTCTCATACAATGTTTCTTGGCAGTAAAGAACATGACTTATTTTTAGGTTCATTATCTCATACAATGCTTCTTGGTAATGAATAACTTCACTTATTTTCAGCTTCATTTTCATCTTAGTATATTCATTTCTCTTTTTTATTGTGCAGGAACTGATTCAAATCCATTTTCTCTTGATGCACTAGCTGTTTTCATGCTTCGTGTGCTTCAAAGAGTCAATCATCCGGTATATATTGTTTTGTTTTTCTGGATATATGATCCCTAATATTTCCAAAAATTTTATTACCTTCCACTGAATTTATTTGAAATTTTCAAATTTCTCAAGGGAAATCTTGACAAAGCATCTCCAAATGCTGGCTATGTGCTGCTAATGTTTTATCATCTATATGAGGGCAGGGTAACATGCTTCCTTTATTGTTGCTCCATTTTGTTTATATTTTTATATTTTCTAATTGTTTATATTTTAATATTTTAATATTTGACAATGCTTTTCAGAGCCGTAAAGAGTTTGAGGGTGAATTAATTGAGCGTTTTGGCTCACTTGTCAAGATGCCACTATTGAGATCTGATAGGTACTTTCGTGTTATCACTATCTATTCACCGGTGTTAATACTTGCGACAAAAAAGGCTGCTAGGGTTTTTTTGATTAATTACTGGAATAATTCTTTTTCTTGTATTTTCAGAATGATAGGATACAGCCATAAATAGCCACTGTACAAGACAAAAAAAAATAAAAAAATAAAATCACACCTAATCAAATCATAATCGCTCCTACTCAGATTAGAATCTTTCCTAATTTATTATCAGAATCTCCTGATTCTAATCCCCTTATTTATGATATATCACCAAAAAAACTTTCCTAATATATAAAACTTTCTATATACAAAATATACAGCAAATCTGACAATACTTTTATTTATTTTCTTGTTTATCATTTAATGTTCTAAAAGTAATTAACAGCCTGGTGGTATTCATTGTATCCCAATCTTTCTGTTATTATCTATATTTACTTTTGTTCATTGACAAATAGTAACCGACAAAATTTACTACTCCTAGATCCAAATACTGCTTCCAATCAGGAAATCTTGATTCTTAAGAGAGAGAGTGAAAAGTGTAGTTAAATTGGCTGGGGAGCAATATAACTTTGAGTGTTAAATATGATTTGCCAGTGGTGCTAGAGGACCAACCCATAAGCAAGCTTTTAGGTGAACAATCATGATTATGTTTATATCTCAGCGTTAGAAACTGGAACAGAACACACTTAGATGGAGATAAATATACTGCTTTATTCTTATGAAATACTAGTAACAGTGTGGTATTAGTACCAGTGCGTATCCTTATGATAAACTGAAACACAAAAGATGATACAAGGTATTCAAGAGACCCTGCTTGCACTCTCCCTCACTGTTCTCTACTTATTTCCCCATCCCCTTTCTTATAGTCTTACAAGTCTATCTCCCTCCTGATTCCTTTGATTGCCTCTCTGAAAATATGTTACACAAATCACTCATTTCCCTTGATTGCCTCTCATGCAATTTGTTACATTAAGCATTTGTTTCTCCTCAATTGCCTCTCTGCATTCTTTCCTAATATAAACTTTAGTCATTGGTGTTTCCCTAACACAGCAACATGCCTCATCATGCAAGATCATTTTAGGCTCGAAGCATTGAAAATGCATAGGCAAACTTGATCTGTGTAGAAGAATGGGGACAAACAAGGATTATACTCATGACCAGTTGGTCATGAAGGCTATGATGCCATATCAAGAGATAACTCTCCTAAAAGTTTAAGCTTTTAGGTAAAAAGCTCATGATTGGTTTTATATCTCTAACTTGTAGCATTGTCCAATTTCATCAGGAATGCTGATTGAATGAGGAGACAATGTGAGTTTAGTATGTCTATGCTGCTGCAGATTCTGCTCTGTATTTTTGTAGAAAATTAATGGAACCATAGTTATCAATCCCGGATAGCGGCGCGGAGCGGCCGCCCCCAAAACTGGGATAGTGGGATAGCGGATAGCAGGATGACCGCTATTCTAATATTTTTTTATATATAATAAAATTATAAAAATTTGATACTATGTATATATAAAAGCTGAAAAAGAGACATATTACTCAAAATTCATGCACTAATCATCATTAACAATAAAAACTCATAGTACACATAGAACAAAATATGTAGTAGATATTAATAAAAGTCAAAGAAAAACAAACTACAAAGTACTTAAAAGTCTTGAACTCCCTAAAGCCTAATGTAGTAAAGTCCTAGAAATTAACATTCACATAAACAAAATGACAAATGTCAAGTCAAATACAATCTTAATAAGAATCATCATCCTCCTCATCAAGATTCATTTCATTGTCTCCCTCTTCATCACTCCCACTAGCATTAGAAATGTACTCTTCCTCCCCTTCATCTTCACTTGTGTCATGCTCTTCTTCCACCACTTCTTCAATTTCTTTTCCCTTCCTACTAGATGTAGATGCACCACTAGCTGCCCTCTTCATTGTTGTTTGTCTCCTAGTGTATTTCAAAGGTTCATTGGCCCCACTTGCATGAGCAACATCTCTCCAAGTCAAAACATCATCATCAAAAACCAAATCATCTTCAGCATCTTCATCTTCACCCAAATCTCCCACTAGCCATTCATTGCTATCATCAATGTCATCTAAAACAATGGGATCAATGACATCACGACACTCATAGCGCTCTTGAAGAGCTTGGTTATATTTAACATTAACCAAGTCTTGAAGCTTTTGGTGCTCAAGCCTACTTCTCTTCTTTGAATGAATCTATAATAATTTAAAAAACATGAATGTTAGTTTCAATTCAAGTTTCAATGTTCCATAATGATTCAAATTTAAATGAACATTAACTTACATGTTCAAAGGTACTCCAATTGCGCTCGCATCCCGATGAGCTACAAGTCAAACTTAGAATTTTAATGGCAAGATTTTGCAAGTGTGGTGTATGTGCTCCATACATCTTCCACCACTCAGCTGTAAGTAATGCAATTATGCATTAGTATTTACAATTTTACATGGATTATTTAATAATAATTCAAAATTCAGATTTATAAAAAGTGAACTTTCCACTTACCAGGAGCCATTGTATTCCTTTTCCTTATTGCTGCACTTATTCCAAAAAGTCCTCCTGCCCTCTTATATATTGGTAGCTCATTATGAATCTTGTCCACAAAATCTTCATTTTCACTAAGTCTATCAATGCATTTGTATAGGCCATCCAACACTTCAGCATCATTGTCAATATTTGGGTTGCTATAGAAGAACTCAGGATTTAGATAATAACCCGCTGCATGCAAAGGGTGGTGTAGTTGGCAATCCCATCTTCTATCAATAATTGCAAAGATATCCTTGTACTTTTCTTCATTGCCATTGAAGGCCTTTTCAATTGCTTCCTTGGCCCTATCCATTGCTTCATAAATATAACCCATTGCGGGTCTTTTTTCATTATCCACCAACCTCAAGACACGGACAATAGGCCCCATAGCCTTCAAAGTGTAAACTACATCATTCCAAAATGTTGGCATAAGCACAATATCCGTTGCTTTCTTTCCTTTGGGATCTTTAGCCGCCTTAGACTTTAACCATTCGTCCGAAGTGAACATCCTTCTAAGATTTGCTTTTTGCTTGTGCAATCTTTGTAAAGTAAGGAAGGTGGTAGCAAATCTTGTCACTCCATGCCTCACCAATTCGGATTTATTCGTGAACTTCCTCATGGTGTTCAAGGCCAATGAATGGTTATAGATGTAGCCTACAAGCTTGATGCCTCTTTGTATAACCCTTTTAACTTTAGGGATCTTTCCAATGTCTTCAAGCATCAAGTCAAGACAATGAGCAGCACATGGAGTCCAAAACAATTTTGGTCTAGTGCTTTGTAAAATTTTACCTAAAAACACCAAAATCAATAAACTTAAATGAGTAATTAGAATTTACAAACTTATAATTAGAAATAGAAATCAAAACTTGATTAATGCTTACCCGCCATAACATAGTTACTCCCATTATCCGTCACCACTTGAATAACATTTTTTTCTCCAATCTCCTCCACAAAACTATTCAAGAGCTCATGTACTTTGTCCCCGGTTTTCATGTATTCAGAAGCATCAACACTCTTCACAAACATTGTTCCCAATGAACAATTTACCAAGAAATTAATTAGGGTCCTGTTCTTCCTATCCGTCCAACCGTCTGACATTATGGAGCATCCATATTTCATCCGCTCCTCTTCATGACCCTTCAACATTTCTTTTGTATATTCTAGCTCCTTTTTAAGGAGTGGAACTCTCAATTCATGGAAGCTTGGAGGCTTTAAATAAGGACCATAGTTTCCAACCGCCTCAAGCATCACTTTGAAACTTTTTGATCGAGCCACATTGAATGGAATTCCATTCCTATAAAAGAAACGAGCAATGTATTGAACCGTTCTTGCTCTTGCTTCCTTTTGACAAGCATCATTTATGCTTGTTTGCCTCTTTGATTTTCCCAATTGGATACTTTCTTCAGGTCTTTTGAAGAAAAGCAAATCAAGAGGGCCTTTAGGATTTGTATTTTTCCTCTTGGCAGCAGTTGAAGTGGCCTCTGTTGATGATGCTAGAGACCTTTTCCCACTTTGAAGCCTTGCAATCTCTTGCACCTCATCTTCCTCATCTTCATTTTCATGCACACCCTCCAAGTATATTTCATTTTCAGCTTTTTTCTGTTCATAGGCTGCCTTCATTTGCAATTTAATATCTTCTGGTATTTTTCTACAAGCACCCACATCTCCTCTTATTCCAAGTTGATGCTTTTTGGCTTTAGTAATTCCTCCGGTAGATGTTTTCAAGCAAAAATCACATGTCACACTCTTCCTATTATTCTTGTCTTTTAAGTTGTTCCACTTCCAAAAGATGTCAATCCTTTCACCAGTAGGCTTGAACATTGCATTTGAAGATCCCACTGATGGTGAGGTAGCAGTAGCTGAGTTATTTTTTTGTTGATCAACATTTGGTTGGGAGCCGGATGTCATGATTCTGCTGGGGCAGAATACAAAAGGCAAATAAAAGTCAACATTGATATTGTTGGGTGCTGCCAACAGTCCAACATGGAGAAAAAAAAAAAAAAAACAAAAGAGGATTGGGGCTGTTGGGCAAGGGGAAGAAAAGGGGGAAAAAAAGGAAAAGAATTAAAAAAAAGAAAAGGAATAAAAAAGAAAAAGAAAAAAACCTGAGAAGGGAAAAGGAAGGAGATGCGTCGGAGTCGTCGTCGGAGAAGACGAACTCGTCGGAGTCGTCGTTGGAGTCGGAGTCGGAGTCGGCGGACGTCGCCGGAGAAGAAGCGCGCGTCGGAACCGGAGAAGAAGCACGTCGCTGGTAGGTCACGAAGATGGAGGGAAGTGGGAACGAAGGGTTGCGCGGGAGCTTCTCTGAGAAGCTAAAACCTGCCATGGATACCCGAAAATACCCTCACTAACGACTAAAAAGTGAGGGTATTTTTGGGTTTTCAGGACAACCATCGGAGCGGACACCACGACGCGCCTGAGGCGCGATCGCGGCCGCGCCGCACTGCTCTAACGCGGGCGCAACGTCTGCGACGTCAAAATGCTCCACGACCTGCAACGAGTAGCGGACCCGATCCGCTCCGCGACGCGACGCCGCGATCGCGGGCGCGACAGCCGCGGTTGATAACATAGAATGGAACTAATTGAAAAGGAGAATAAAAACTTAACAGCACTAAGATAGCTGGTCTCTAGCTGATCATGGTCAAGAGCAGCTGACAAAACCTAATTTGTAGCCAATCAGAAGAAAACAGAAATACAATACTTGAAAGTATTGCAGCATAAAAGTGTATTTATCTAGATTGAATGCCAAAGTTGCATTATAATACTGTTGAAAGGATTAAATCCTATGTCTTTCAATAATGAGTTTGTTCATTGGTATACTGTAATATAGTATTGTTCTATCATCTTTTAAGTACTAGCTGGTTGACTTATTTTGTTGGCCCACAATCATTCTAGTCCAAATTTGGTGATTTTTTCCCTTGTATTTTCCATTTTTTATATAATGTAAACCCAGATTAGTTACCATAAGTACTGTGCAGTAGGATGTGAATGAATTTTTGGCAGCATTGATTCTTTCTCCAAATTTGGAACTTTTTTCTGCTATCTGCTTTCAAGGCTTTAAGAGAAATAAGGAGTGTTAAGGCATTCTGGATTATGCCCGTTTTGTGGGACTGTAGTGAATCTAGTTTGAGTGCAATTCAGGAATTATTAGTGAGCATTCTTTACAGTTTTCATCTGTTGTATTTTAGGTCAGTTTATCTAGCGGGTTTCAGCTCAGGGTTTCTTCCATATATGCAAGGGAATGAAGGATCTACAGTTGTTATTTGAATGATCCCTTCCCCTCTCCCTTAGTGGTACTCCTTTTATTCCTTTTATTTTTTGTAAAATTTCTCTCAAATTCTTTTTTTTTTTTTTAACCAAAAAATAGCTTAATAGGTTAACATTTTTTAGTTTTTTTAATCCTTACTGCATTCATCTGGCATGCTATCTTTGCATTATTACATTTTCTTTTTACATCTATGATTGCAGTCACTTATATCTGCTTTGTGTTTTCATTTTGGAGTATTGCTTTGCAGATGATTTACTGTTGTTATGGGATAACTGGAACCCGTTTTCATTATTAATAGAAAGCTCACTAGAACTCTGAAGCAGATTGTATTCATCTATCCTTTCATTAATGTTACTTATTTGTGCTTTCCCCCATGTGCAGGAACCCCCTTCCTGAGGCAGTGCAGTCCATTTTGGAGGAAGGAATTAGTCTATATAAACTTCACACTAATAGACATGGAAGGTCAGTTTTATGATATTTCACTTGCATACTGTGAAAATTATTACACTATTTTTTTTGGTATGAGAATGTGTTAAGTGTGTAGTGGACTTAGTAGCTGCTACAACAACCACAGCCATAGGATTTGTGACCTTTTTTTCATCTCTGTTAAGTGTATATTGGGATGTATTTCGGATTAAAATACATAGAACTTGCAGTAAAAGTGAAAGAACCTAGCTGCATATCCTTCCAGTACTTGTGAAAATTTCAGTACGTCACTCTGATATTTGTTTCAAGCTGCAGAAAATGTTTGTCTTGCTTGTGTTTTAAGTCAAAACTGCAGTCTCATATCTTTAATTCAATTGTTGGTCAAACTTCATTTTGAATTGTCAAATCTTGAGATTTCCTCCGTCCATTATGGGAAGGTCCAATACCCGAGGCTGTATATAGTGTATCCTCACCCATGTATTCCCCCAACAATCATAGTGCTATAATGCACTGGAATTTTTCCATCCTATGGCGTTCATATAGCTGTAATTGAAGTATGAGTGACTTGTGATATCTGTTATCTTGATGGCTGACAACAATGTCAACTGGCTTCTTGTTTACTTTATTTAGCCCCTCTGTTTTTGAGGTGATTAGTGTAAACTGAGAAGCTGACAAACTTAAATTGATCCTTATTGTGATAGATTAGAGTCCACCAAAGGATCCTACGCAAAAGAATGGATAAAATGGGAGAAACAGTTACGGGATATTCTTTGTGGAAATGCTGAGTATTTTAATTCTATTCAGGTTAGTACGTCTAGCATCTCCCCCCCGCTATAGTCACTCTCTCAGTTCTTTTTGTCCACTGTTATCTACTGTGTTCATTTGACATTTTAATAACCTTGGTTTTTGACTAGGCGTTAGGCAATGCCAGTTATTGTTTTTACAATCACAATTATGCTCTAAACTGCTATTATTTTCCCTCAAAACATCTGCAGGTTCCATTTGAGTTTGCTGTCAAGCAAGTGTTGGAACAATTGAGAAACATTGCCAAGGGAGATTACACACCACCAGATACTGAAAAGAGGAAATTTGGTACCATAGTTTTTGCTGCTCTCAGCATGCCAGTTGCTGAAATTCAACGCGTCCTTAATAGAGTAAGGGAAAATTCTGCTCTTCTAGTTGCATTCTGTTATCTATACTCAGTATGTTAATTGAAAACTAACTTGTTTTTGTTCAGCATTATTGTTGATTTTTAACTATAAAGGCCATGAAGAGACAAACAAAGCCTGAATGACAAGGCAAATCATATTTAAAGTGGAGGAGGGTAAACTTTTTTTTGGGGTGGGGGATAGAGATTGGACATGCTAAAAGAAAATTACTACATATTCTCTTTTTGTAGCTATATAAGCCTTTAACCGGTTTATATCTATCAAATCCATCTTATTACATCCAACGGATCAAGAGACTTGATCAGCTGTGAGCAATTTTATTATCTAAAGGTTAGCGGCTGAGTTCTGCAATGTAGGTGGCAGGATGGCAGTTATAAAATGCTTCTTAAATAGACCGTTTATTTCACTTCTGTCTTGAGGGAGAGATATTAGCCTTACCTTATATCTGGAAGAGGCTTTGTTACTTTGTTCAGTAGTTCCATTTGAAAGATGCCACGTGGAAATTACCCATGCACAGGAGGCATCCACAAGGGCTCTATGGGAGTTCCTTATCCCTCCCCCTTGGTTTTCCTTGTTTGTCTGCATCTACCTCAATTGTCTTTTTTACACCTTTGTGTATCCAAAAAGTTTTTCACATCCGTGCGTTTATCTTGGTTTTAGGAAACAGTATCTGATGCAATAATATGTATATGCAGTTGGCCCAGAGTAATCCCAAGATTGACGTATTCCTTAAAGACAAACATTTAGAGAATTTTAATCGAGCTCATTTGACTCTTGCCCACAAGAGAAGTCATGGCATCAAAGCTGTAGCTGATTATGGTATCTATCTTAATAAAGAGGTGCCAGTGGAGTTGACAGCACTGCTCTTCTCGGATAGAACAGCTGCATTTGAAGCTTGTCCCGGCTCAGTGGAAGGTGAGAAGATAGTTTCAAAAAATGCGTGGCCTCACATTACCTTATGGACGGCTGAAGGGGTTGCAGCCAAGGAGGCCAACATGTTACCACAGTTGCTTGCAGAGGGAAAAGCAAATCGGATTGACTTCAATCCTCCCATCAAGATATCTGGCACTGTTGACTTTTATTGAGTTCCTTTGCTACTCATCTTTCTAAAATAAAACCAACTGAAATGAAGGTGGTCTTGTGATTTTATTTGTTTATTTATTTATTTAACAAGATCACACACTTCGCTCGTGCTGAGTAGGGGCATACAAGTTAGATCCATATTTAGGGAAGATGATGGAGAAAGTTTTTGTAGGGGCGAGCATTTTCTCCTGAGTTTGTGTATATCTAGGCTGTAAGAAATCCAAGTATGGTTTCTGGTGTCTCATGGTCGAACTTTCACAATGAGGGCTTTCATCTTTGTGTGATAGTTCATTCTCTTTCTTGTTTACTTGCCTCAATGTTACGCTCTCTTTTTATCCATGGCCTCTTTCATTTTGCTTGTGGTTACAAGTTGTTATTTTTTTTTAATTAATTTATTTATAATTTAACTCTTGGCATTGTACACTAACCATGTCAATGAAGCATTCATTAATGTCCCCCTGTGGATTTGACTATTGTTATTACATGAAATTCAACTTTAAAGTTTTTGCATATCTCACGTAGGAAAATGGGATCTCCGACCAAACAAATTGGTGAATTAGAGCAGCTGTAATGGCAGTTACTTAAGTTGCTTTTCTTAAGCATTTTTAATGGTATAACTGATTGAAGTTACGTAAATTTATTGTTTATATTTTTATATAGGTCTTACACACACACACACACACACACACCAAATGGGTCCATTATTTCACTAAACTTTTGATTATGTGACCATTCCTTGTATATGGTTCCTGTTATGCAACTTCTACTTCACTCACTCTAATAGTAGAATTCAAAAAGGAAAGGTTCCTTAGAGCATCTTTTTCTCTTCAACTAAAAAAAAATTGCATATTTTTCTCTCATTTTAATTTTATGTGTGTGGGTTTTATTTTCTGGTATGCAATAATTGTTTATATAAACAATTTTCTCTTTTTAATGCAACCATCTCTTTCTTTTAAGGACACAACAATTGCTTATTTGTAAGCAATTCCCACTAAAGATGTTATTATTTGTAAAAGCAGGCTAAGTTAATAGGCAATAATATCTCATCTAATACCATCATTGCAACATCTTTATCCTTGTAACTAGAGTTGCATAAATTTCTCCCACTTCTAATTCATGTGTGTGAGAGGGTCTCATTTTCTCAAATTCATTCACATGTGTGAGTCTCATTTTCTGATATGCAGTTATTTGTATTAGCATCTTTGTTTTTTAATATTACTTTCTCTCTCTCTCTCCTTCACATTAATAAACCTCGTAATTTAGTATGCAGCTGCTTATTAAGCAACTTCCACTAATTTGTTAATTTGACATTTACAAATAATAACATTATTTGTTTGAGCTAATGCTGTTTAAAGAAAAATGGGTATCACATAAAAATAAAAGGTCAAAAAGAAGTGATGAGATAAAAATGTGTTTTCTTGTGGAGTCACGTTTGGTGAAATTATTAGAGATACTAATAGAAAAAAAGGTTGCTTAAATTGTAAAGGATAAAGAAAATGTATTATAATAAAGTCTATACGAAAATTATAAAATAAAGAGTTGAGCAATTCTACCACCGTTGGAGATGCTTTTATAGTTCACTACTTGCGCTCGCCTTTTTCTTTCTTTAGTCTTTGGTCAGGATATCCCTTGTGGTGTTTGCGTTTAAGCTTTCCTTACAATCATCGAGTTTTAACTTTCATTCTCTTTTTAAAAATGCAGCTTGCTTACTGCCACATTTTTTTTTAATGGTATCATGCTTAATATAGTAATACCACATTGTTGCCTGCTTTTCCTTTGAAAGTATGAATATAGCTTTTATACTAACGCTACAATAACAAATCAACTTTTTATATTATACATGAAAATGGAAATTTTGAAGTTGCAAAAAAATTGATATGGGCTACAGTAATATACGTGACAAATATATATACATTACTTCATGAAAAAGAAAAAAGTTTAAATATATTTTTAATTTCTATAAATATAGTTAAATTTGGTTTTATTCTTTTATAAATTCCTTTAAGTTTTTATCAAAATTTTAAAATTTTTAAAACAATCCCTATCATTACTTTATAATGATGTTAAATGCTTTTAGTTATGTCACATTAATGATTATTCTAAAGTGATATGTTTATATGCATGTCACATCATTAATAAATAATATTGATTATTTTTAAGATTTTAAAAATTTGTAAAGATCTAAATTAACAAAAAAAAATTGTAAATGCATTTGACCTAGCCTCTTTTTTTTTTATTTCTTCTTCAAATTGGGTCAAGCACATTTTTAAAAAATTAAAATACTTAATTTTTATAAAATAAAAGAAAAATAGGTAACTTAGAAAAAAAAAAGTAAATTACATTGACACTCTCTAAAATTTTTTGAGATTGCACATAACCCCTATGTTTTTCTAACGTTTACAATAATATCCCTTGTAGGAGCATATAGTGTAATATTTTTCAAACAATCAAGAAGAGTTAATGTAATATATAAGGAATGTCAATGTAATATTTATCAAACAATTAAGAAGAGTTAGTGTAGAAGTTTAAAAAAAAAGAGAAATATCGGCTAAAATTTGATAAAATCTTAAAGAGTGTAAGTGTAATTTATTCTAAAAAATAGATGAAAAAATTGACTTTTTCCTTTCTCTTTCCTTGCCTTCTGCTTTTTTTCTCTCCTCTCCTTTCTTGTTCGTCACTCTCACACCCTTTGTTTTATCTCTTTTCATATTTACTTGCCTCTTCTCCATTTTAAGTTAAAACAAATAAAAATTATCATATAACTTTTATTTTATTTTTTTATTTTAAACTTTAATTTTATATAAAAAAAATAGGTCAAACATAGCATTAGATATTTATTTTCTTTGTTGTAGCCTTGTTGGTAATTTTTATCAAATAAGCTTGGAATGCCTACCAAATTATTATTTTAATAATTTGATTTTAGTAGAACTGAGCTTGGATTTCTTAAATAAAGTCTTAGGTTTTAGATTGTAAATGAAAAAAGAAAACGTAATTGAGAATTAGCCAATTTCTGTAAGAGACTCGTTCACAAAATGCGTTGATACTTTTGATCTAAAACGTGATAAACAAAATTTATTAATTTTAATAAATAGGAAATACCAACTGGACTTTTTTTACCCACGCAACTGGAGTCGGGTTGGGTTGGGGCCGCTGGCTACGAAGCTTGCCCAAATACGGTGACGTTTCAGCCCAGGTCACATTCTTTCCCTTCTCTTCGTCTTTCCAAAGCACTCGAAGTGACGGTGGTGACGGCGGCGGCACTCTGTTCAGCGACCTAACATGTAAATTCGTTCTCTCTTCAGTCTCTTGCTCTCCTATTTTTTCATTATTTTGGGCGCTTCCTTATTTCGATAGCATGCAATTGTCGAAGATTTTCAGATGACCGAAATTCAAAATTCCGTTAATCGAAAACATTCTCATGCAATCGCTGTGTACTTTATCTTTGAAGCTTTCCAGTCTGACTAAAGTGTTTTCCTCAGCGTAAAGTGATAAGGAACATGGCGTTCAGAGGGAAAGAGATGATGAAGAAAATTCTGAAGACAGTGGGAGAGAACGGCTTGAGTCGAAGAGAAAAGGACTCGTTGGAGAAATGCATACCTCGAAGCAAGGTCGTGATGAATCGCGCCAAACGCGGTCTCTTTGCTGGGCGACACATTCAGTTTGGCAATCGTGTCAGCGAAGATGGCGGTAACAAGTTTGTATCCACTTCTTCATCCATTTTTTTGTTTTGGTGTTTGTTGCTTCTTCTATGAGTAAGGGTGGAAAGTTTCATGCATTGGCCGCTGGTGTTAGATCTATGTTTGCAGCTTCTGTTGTTTAGTAACTGTGTGTTAAGTTACTTTTTGAAATGGATTTAGGAGGTAAATAACGTTTAATAAGGATTGAATGGTGATGAACTGATGATGGTCTCAATTTGTTTCAGCTCAAAGGCTAGCTTCTAGTTAATTTTGCTTTAACTGTATCAAATTCTGAAAATAGTTATTTTTTCCTATTAAATTAAAATAATAAATTCGACATTTCATGTTGTTAATGGGAAGTCCATTGTGGGGGGTGGGGGGCAGCTCGGGTTGAAGAAGTCGATTGTAATCTTAAAAGTTGTACTGGGAGGATGTTTTGGAACAAGCTGTTTCTAGATAAAAGAATAAAATAGTTTGAAGGGAAGATGAGATTCAAGGATTAAGAGAAGGCATCCTAATTATATAAAACAACCAAAGCTAAAGCATTGATACAAATGCAGCATTTCAGTTTCTTTCAATCCCTTTGTATTTCAAAGGAGGTAAGATCCTCACAAAGTGCATCAAAGTAGAGCCATGAAAACAATCTTGTCTCTGAATATGTCTTTGGCTAAAGATTCTCTCCCAAAGACCATGAATTTCACCTGACTAGGGCACCACAGAACAGCATATAAAGTACACTATTGTAACATTTTGCTCAACTTGTTCTTGACAAATCCTCTGGAGTTGAACAATAAGAATTGCTCCAAGCTCTGTCAGCCAATACAAGTTTCCTCAGAAACTCCCAAAAAGTGTGTTAAGAAATGTAATAAGCTGCTGTGCAATGTAAAACTTATTGTGCATTTCTGTAACTGGTTAGTTAACTTATTTGCATCTATCATGATGAGCGTCTTGTCAATTGTAAGATGCCTATGATTTTGGAGTGTGGAACAGTTGAACACAGACCTGTTGTGTATAGATCTTATTTCTTAAGTAAGTAGTGTGGTCATTGTTATTAATTGCAAGGTAGCACGAGGACTTGACCTGTTTTCATGGCTTTGCCTGCAGCAGGTACTAACTCAGTTCTTTGGTTCTTTCTTTGTTTCCGCTTTCTTTTTCCAATCCTCTATCCTTTGCATGGGAGGCCTGCTTCACTTGCACCCTCCAGCTCAGTGGATGTCTGCTTTTGCTGGCAGAGGCAGTCCCCAGACTAAGCTCTCTTTCCTTATTTGTTTGTTCTTTCTGCCTCTATTGCATTACTCCCTCTTTGTTAAAATTCTCAACAGTGTAAGATTAAGGATTAATGTTCCAGACTAAAAATTAGAAGAGTCAAGGAGCCAATCATCTTTGTATTCCTAAAAGTAGGATTGGTAGAGATGGTTGATTCACAAGTTGCCTCGGCACTCATTGAGTCATTGGAATCTGATGCATGCTGAATTGTGGAAAATCCATTTTCCACGGACACGGAGGCAGGTTGCAACCATTAGCTTGTCAATTTCTTGGACACTCCAAGTGGGGCCAATGCTGGCTAAATTTTCTTCAATGGACCCTATGTCAGTGGTTATAATTCTGATTGAGTTCTAAACTGTACATATTGACCTGTTCCTGTCATTGTTTATATCTACTACTACCATTGTTAGAAAATTGGTCTTCTCAATTCTTTAGTCTTGGAGGTTAAATAATAAAAACAATAATTTATTGATGTAGTATGAATAATGTTTTGAAGTACATGTCCTGTTAACAGTTGCCTATATTTGTTACACTGGTATGGATCCAAAAAGTTCTGCTTGCAGTATGTGTGATACCTCTTGCATGATCTTGCCTATCACAGTAATTGCATGATAGTTACAGAATAAATCTCTTTGATGGTTCAGTGATCCCGACATGGTTCAGAACTTAAATGTTGTCTGTTGGTTGCTCAATTTTATGTCAAGTTCTTTTACCTTTTTAAATATGTTCCAGAGAATGAAAGATAAAGTATTGATGATAACTTGTTCTTTCTCTAATGGTTTTGACAGATCAAGGAGAACTTGGAAACCTAATGTCCAGGAAAAGCGGCTCTTTAGTTATATCCTAGATCGTCACGTTCGTGTTAAAGTCACCACCCATGCCCTACGGTGCATAGACAAGGCAGGTGGGATTGATGAGTACTTGCTGAAAACTCCTTATCACAAGATGGACACTGAAATGGGCATCCTTTGGAAGGCAAAGATTGAGAAGTTGTATGAAGAGCTTGGCAAAAAGGAGGTTGTATTCTTTTCACCAGAGGATGAAGCGAAGTTTGAACAGGACTTTAAAGATTTGAAACTATCTGAAAGGGAAGCACGAAAGGAGGTCAGAAGAAAAATGTACACTGGGATGAGCAAGCACAAGCTAATTGAGGTAGAACGTAAAGATGATCAGTCTATTGACGAGGGAGGCAATAAAATTGAGGAAGAAATCTCGCATGATTCATCAAAACAGGTGGTTCCTGTCTCGTATGTCTTAGCTCCTGACAAGCTCAAAGTTGGAAGTATTGTTTCTAATTAATGTATGTTATGGCAACTGATAATGGCGGTGTAAGCTTTATTAGCCCATAGAGTATGAAAATCTTTGTTATTTGATTTTTGGATCATGTTGGTTTCTTCACTCTGAGGTTTTTGTTCTAATGCTTTAAACTCTGTAGTGAAATGCATAATCTATTATGCCGAAATAATAATATAGTTCTATATTTCTAGCGGGACTGTATTTGCCGATGCCAACTTGGTAAAATCAATACACGGAATATTGTTTTATTGTTATTTTTTTCTTTTCCATTTTCACATTTTCCTTATGTAGGGAGATATTTTGGGCCTTTTGGCTTCTGGTTTGTGCTGCCTATTGTTAATGTGCCACAGTCAGGTTGGATATTGATAGGAACTTGGAATTATAACAGAATTAATGGAGACTTAGTTCTTTACAAATAGGTGGTTTTAAGAGATCTGAATCCTCCCTAGCTGCACTTGTCTCTCGTTTTGCTATTTCTGCCTAGTTGAAAACCAAAAACTAATATCATTTGATTGAGGTATAAAATTACTAAAGTAAACTTCGCTTCTTCTTCTTCTTTTTAAATAAAGCTGTTTTTATATACCACAAGAAATCGAACCCTAATTAATAGGCTTATAAGACTCCCAAGTCCCAAGTCTAATTTTATATCTGTCTCTTAACTTTTCCTATGTGTCCGATGATCTCCAACTTTCCCCCTTCCTTCTCACACTCGTTGTTATAGTCTACATCCTTTTTCTGCCTTTGGTTGTGGTATAGTAGTAGTTAACAATATTCCTCTGCTAGAGAACCATGTCCTCAGGGTGATAGTTGGGTAATTGTCCTGTTATAGCTGAAATAAACTTTTACCTTCATTCCATTGTTAGAGTTATGATGACCATGCTAGCATAAAATAAACAGGTTTTTCCTTTTTCCTGGCTTTGTACACTAAACATGATGAAGCATTCATTAATGTCTCCTGTAGATTTGAAGGCGAAATTGTCATAAAAAATTAAAAGGTTAAATATGTTTTTAATCCTTCAAAAATTGACCTGTTTTGGTTTTATTCCTCAGAAAAAAAAAAATTATTGAATAAAATTTCTCAAATATTAAAAATATCCTAATTAGATCTCTGTGCTAAACTCTACTTAACTATTAAATGATGGTCACATCAGCTTCCATGTAAAGTATTTTATTACCTGAAGTGTCCAATGATAATTTTTAATAAAAAATCATGTAATTACTTTTGTTTTAGAGTTAAAAAAAATCTGTGGTTTAAGATTAAACATATAATAATTTTATTCAAAAAATGTTACTAATTTGACCGAGGCATAACAGTTGACATGGACGGTCACATTAACAAATTAATGATAACTGTGATGCTGATGTGACCATCATTTAATAAAAAAGTTAAACAAAATTTAGTACATGGATTTAATTAAGGTATTTTTAATATTTGAAAAATTTTATTCAAAAAAATATTTTTTAGAGTACTAAAACCAAAACAGATCAATTTTTGAAGAACCAAAAGTATATTTAACCCAAAATTAAAATTTAATGCTTCACATATCTCACTTTCTATCTCACATGAGAAAGTGAGTACTACCAAAGAAGTTAATGAATTGTCCCGTAGATAAGTGCAGGGCATGTTGTAGCTTGCTTTTGCTTTTATACATTTTCTTTCTTCTTTTTTCCTAGTTTTATATGTATATTTTCTATGACACTGTTGCAACTAAGGTTTTCTCAACGATTACCCGCCCATCTTTACTGAGCCTTGCTTTTCCTTTGAAAGGATGGATACAATGTTTACAGTAATGTTCCAACTACAAATCAAATTTCTATTTTATACAAGATAAGAATGGAATAGATAGTTGGAAAAATAATTGACACGTGGTTACAACAATAGCGCATTTTGACAGATGAATAAAATAATGCTTACTGCAAACCCTTAGGCTTATGACAAGCTCTGATTAAAATGTCAAGCTTATCTTAAAGAAAGCCTTCACCGTTATTGATGCAGCTAACAATAACATTCGAGAGTCAGCATTCAGATATCTAGCCCTCTTTGATATTTGAATCAATGCTTTTAGGTGCCACCGTTCCTTTACTATCAGTGTATGCCGGACAGACAGTGCCAAATTGACAGTATCGACATTTCCAGCGCTCCTCCTCAGGAGTGCAAGCGGCTTCTCGTTCTCCAAGCCAAAACTCAAGACAAGAACGAATTTGATTCTTTAGCCAGTCAGAATCATATGCAAATTTATCTTCACCAAGCAGCGAATGATCTTTCTGATACTCATATCTGACATGAAGCAAACAGAACCATGTCCTTACAAAAACAAACTTACATGTAAAAACAGGAAGTTTGAATAAGAGCCCATGTAGTGCAATCCAACTGCTACTCATTGTGACTGATAAATTTATCAACATGACTTATCACTATTCCTTGTCTTCGAAAAATTGGGTCAACATATCAAGTTTTGACTCAAAATAAGCAACTAGTGTGCTAGTGTGCATGCCTGCATGCACGCGTGCATGTGTGTTTAGGTGCTTCACCCACCCTAGCTGACACATGGGAAGGATGAGTCAGTGGTAAACTTCTTCAGAAACTAAAATTGATGGGTGATGAATATTGTAAATATTCCATTTAAAGGCCATGTTTGTTGAAAGCTATCATGAGGTCCTGTTATTGTCCAGAAAGAACAACTATGGCAATCAATAAAAATATACAGATTAAGCACACGAGCCTTTGGCTCACATGCGCGTACCTCAATAAGAGCTGATCATGAGCAGGGGCCAGCATCCTGCATGTATTTCTGTAATATCTCACCACATCATCCAGGGTCTACATTTGCCAATAATCAAAATAGTGAAGAAAAATATGCAAAAGTCATGCTTCACTTGCTAATTAGCTGAAACTTTTATGGTAGAATATTGTGATAGTGTAAAAAAGTTTTACTTTGTGGATAAAATTAAATCCTTTATGGAAACTTTACGGATACATTCTCCGATAGGAAACACTGTATTAACCCAAATACATTCAAATCAAGCAGCGCTCCTCAGAAGGATAATTCAGTAATTTTTTTAATACTTAGTTTGAGTGAATAATTTTGTAAAATGCAGCATAGCATAACCACTTAAATTATCATAATTCACGAATCAAAAGAGGATAAAATTACACCGACCAAGAGAACAATATAAGCAACTTAATATCCTGTACTTACCGAAGCAGAAAATCCAGAGTCAGCACTTATCACTTTCAGATCTTCACATAGATTATGTTGAGGGTTTAAGCCAAAATAAGTGAAAAAGAATTTAGAAGGGAAATCATCAGCAACTAAATTGTCCCACAAATACTTGTAGCACATCAATTGAAGCCTGCCAAAAATAAGAACACCATAATGATTCAATCAAATGTATTAGGATGCCATTCCACATCCAACAAAATGAAATAAAATGAAGAATAAGCAAACCTTCCATTTCTTCGTTGCGGTTCAGCAGGAAGTGTATCTCGAGCACGAGTCTTTGTGTCAATTAGTATTGGATTATGATCATTTTCTGTTAATGGCATCCGAATCTCATCAATCACTCCGACCATCCATATATCTTCTGCAAAGCCTATTCTGATATCAGAAATAAGAAATGTTCATCATGATCAAACTGCTCCAAATCCCAGCAATGAAGCGTTGGGTAAATTTCAAGTAAATTATATCATTTCTCTGAAATCTAGTATGTAACCAGTAACATTAAAGGCTTAATTCACAATATGATAGTATATTTGTCAATTTAATGGGTTGAAACAAATAAAATTTGGAGCATAATTCAATGCATAACATAATAAGTAATAACAACCTAAAGCAATTTCAATAGGAACCTAAACCAAGTTTTCTACTTTCTGTAACTGCTGAAAGAGTCAAAAGAGGTTTCAGATTCTAAGTCCAGATATATAGTGATAAGAAAAAGGTCGTTTCCCATATTTTAGGGATATAGATAAGTAGATAACTACCTTTGATTCACATCCTATCTAAAAATGAAAATTAACTTTTTTCTTTCAAGATGTAATATTTCTAATCAATTCTCAAAGTAATGCATACTTTAATGCTTCTTCCATCACTTATAAGTAGGCAGGGGATGTAGGTTATAACAATCAACACAACAGGCTCAATCCAACACAGCTAAGTTGTATTTTAGGCTTGATTCTCATGCCATTTGACAAATTTAAGTACGTTCTCTCTCCTTTAAGATCCACAAAAGTTATAGCAAAAAAGAAAGAGATTATGTGCTGTCATGTTAGAACTACACATTCACAACCTATTTCTAGTTATCAAAACCTATTCAACCCATGAAAACCCGAAGATTAACTCATAAAATGTCATTAACTTACATTGGTAGTTCACGAGTTAATCCTTCAAATAATAATTGATTTACACCATTTATAAAATTAAGAAACTTCAGGGCCCAATAATCTTCTTGTGATTTGACCTTCACTTCCACCCGTTTTATAACCTGCACATCAACACTATATCATCTTTTGAGCCAAATTACTTGAAGAATCACTTGAGATTTAAACATTGAAAATACAAAACACCAGCAATTATAGAATGAGCATAATGCCTATTAAGTACAACCAATAAAAAAATAAAGACAACATTAAAATAACATTTATCTTGAGTTTTTTTATGCCTAACAGGCACATGCTCATGCAAGAATTGCTCGTAAAATACAGGATACCATCAGATGATAGCATATTCATTACAATGGTAACAAACTTCAACAATTTCAAAACTTTGGACAACATCCAACAGCTGGAGATACATGTCATCACGTCAGGCTTCGACTTTTAAGGCTTTTTTATCACCAAAAAATAAAGCCGACTTAATAGATTTGTATTAGAATTTAATTAGAATACACTGATATTGTAAAGGTTTTTTATACCATCATCCAATCAGATTAAGGATTGTTACGTACGGTAAAATAGTTGACTTTTGTAATAATTACTTTAAAAGTCATACCTTAAACGATTTTTAACTAGTTGACAGTTACTAACAGTATATCAAAATTAAACTCTACATATTAACAACAACAAGTGAAAGATGTAACATAAGATGGGTGAAGTAACGAGGTAGCAAGATATGACCTCTTCCTCAAGCTTTGCATGGCGAGCAATGCCAACTCTCATTACTTGATTGACCTTTCGCCCTCCAAGAAGGAGAGAAAATTCCATTTGTTTGGGGCACCATTCCTATCACAACCCAATTTAATAAACACACTTGATTTCACAGTGACCCAATTTCCACAAAACAAATAAGATTCTCGTTCGTCACAACCCAATAAGGAAAAAACGAAAATTGATACCGTAGACGTAAGATCGGTGACGGACAAGCCCCGTTTCTTCCTGAAGCGGTGAAGAAAGGAGTCAGAAAGAGTGGATTTTTTCTTGCGGGTGGGCAAGTCCTCAATATCACCGCCACTTGACAACCTTCGTTTCGATAGAACGGTGACGGATAAGGCATTTGCGTGAAAGTGCGGCGGTGAAGAAGAACGAATGGCAGAGAACGAACGAGTGGAAGCGAAAGCAAGAGCGGCTTCAATGAGAGCCATTTCGTCGTCGCTGATAATTTCGATGGGAATATGACGATGATTGTGGTCCTCCGAGGAAGAAGATGCTTCGGCCATGTTCCTGTCGTGACCGTTCAAAACGCCACATTTTTTGGGGGGTTCCGATTGCTTCGCTTCTTCGTGTTCTACCTTCACACGGATACAGATTTAACCTTCCACGAAACGTATTTCTTGCTATTCACACAGGCACCATCTTGTTCGACATAATTGGATAAATTAAATTAATACGGATTACATATTTATTTAAAAATATATAATAATACCAACTTATTTATTAAAATATTAAAGAATCTGACCTTTGTAATACGCGACTCATCACTCAAAGTTAAATTATACTTTTAATAATTTTTTATAAAATATAAATTTAACAATTCAACCGTTGAATCATATGATATTATTTTCATAATTACGTATATCAAATTTTATATAATTTGAACTTTTTACATGTGTTATTTAATAATAAATATTTTACATATATTTTAATATCATATTATATGTTAAAATAAAGTGATATAATAAATTATTAAATAATTTTGAAATTTTATAAAATTTTATATATTTAATCTAATTAATAAAAATATCAAATTCAATGATTAAATTGATTAAATTTATATTTTACAGAAAGTTATTAAAAATATAATTTAACCAACTTTTGACACCTGATGTAAATGAATGCTTAACTATAATATGCTATAATTAACTTCAAAAATTAACTCTACATAAAAGGTAAAAGCCTAAAGAAACAATAAAATAGGATTAATAGACGAGCTTTGCTAATTTTGCCCATACTTTTAACACAACTTTTTTTTTTTTATAACTATTAACACTAAACTTTTACAACTGGTTTTCAGGGGAAAAATAATTAAATGCAGGAATATCATTTATGTTCATTGGTTTTCTCTCCAATGTACTTATATTATATACGACTAGTGGACAAAATATACTCGTACCTGTATTTTTTATTGAAAGAAGAAAGAAAACACAATTTGAATAAAAAAACAGGAAAAAAGCAGTTTTAGTTTATTAATTTTTTCAATTCAACATATGTACCGATTTGTGTTCACGAGTAGTTGTTTATTTATTTATTTATTGTCATGTGCAGTTATTTGAGTGTATGTGTAATAATTAGGGATAAAATGGATAAAAAGAATGTCACTATTGCATATTAAACTTTTTACATCAGTTAAAATTAATTTGTTAAATCAATTACAGCGATGTTATAGATTTAGGCAATGTAGAAAATAAGGATTTTTTAAATCAGTTATTGAACCAATGTAAAAAATGTTTTTGACATTGGTTATTTTTTCTAACTGATGTAAAAAGTTATGTTTTTACATCAATTACAACCATAATTGATGTAAAAAGCTATTCGTTTAACTAAAAATGAATAACTTTTTACACCAATTGTGAATAGAACCGATGTAAAAAGCAACCGATCTAAAATGTTTTGATTTAATTACAAAATGTCCCCGCATATTTTTTAAAATTAGTTTTTAGACAATTGATGTAAAAACCTGTTGTAAAATGTATTTTTTTATACTAGTGTGTGAAAATCAAACGGTGTTATCCCTTTTATTATTATTAGAGGAAAGAAAGACGTTAATTTAAAAAATATAAAAATAAAATAAAAGAGAGAAAAGATAAAAGTTTAATAAAAAAACGAGAGTGTGGAATTACTTTGAAATTAAAATTTATATGTAATTAGTGAAGTGATTTTTTTTATATAGAATTAAAACATAATAGTGATATAATTTATAATATTAGTTAAGAAACAAAATAGTCAAAAAATGTAAAGAGTAAAAGTGAAATAACTATTACAGATTATAAATTATACAATAAATTAATTTTTGAAATAACTGATAAAATTCATTTAAAAATGATCAAACATAATGTGAATAGTGTTTTTTTTTCGCACATATACTTTATAGGAAGTAACTTTATTTAAAGGACAATAAGACACTAAATGTAAATACCTTTATACATGAACAGAAATTTAAACCTTGATTCTCTATTTTACAGAAATTAGCTTTTTAAATCCAACTCCATTAATTACTTAACTCTTTCTATGTTTATATTTTTATTTTTTAATTGGAGAGGATATTATTAAAAAATTTCTCTTTTAAATAATATTTTTAACTGAAATATTATTTTTAGTTAAAAAATAATATATATATATATATATATATATATATATATATGTATATATACACATACATATATACATATATATATATACATACATATATACATATGTGTACATATACATATATATACATACATACATATATATATGTATATATATGTATGTATGTATGTATGTAGGGGGCATATCTAGTGAGAAGTAAATCTTGGCCATACAACCATATATGAAGGGTTAAGATTTAATGTCATGTGATCACTTAAAAGTCAAGTGATTTTTTAAAAAAACTCACATGATTTTGTATATTTTAATCTTGACCATTTACGACAAAATCTAATGGTTAATAATTTTTCCTCTCACTCTCACATAAAAAAAACCCTCTCACTTAATATATTGCCTATATATATATATGGTGGATTTGTGTGTGAGCATACTTCTTAAGTTGACAAGTAGACTACTTTAAATAAGTTTTGTCTTTTATAACAAACTAGATATAAATCCCTCCATCAATGCGCGGGTAAATATAATAAGTGAACTACTTAAATTGATGGTGATTAAAAGCATGTTAAAATATATTATTTTATTAACTGATGTGTTAATTTTAGATGTGATTTCTTTGAATTATGAAATGTAAAATTTATTATAGCAATTTTTTTGGTCTTTACATTAAAACAATATTTACAATAATAATCTAATATTTAATCTCTCTAACATAATCCAACACTATATATATCTTCTTTATAGAGATTTATATCTTTTGGTAAAGTCTTGCTTTTACACATATTTCTTATTATATGTTTTAACAAACGAATCAACAATATGTTTATAATGTATGAGTAAACTATATTCTAAGGTCTTGCACAACATTATTTGTTTAAATATCTATATTTTAGAAACTCATATATTAGTGTCTCATTCTTCATTAATGTAAAGAGAAAACAGGCCATGCACTGACAGTGTAAAGCATTGATAATGTAAAGTAGTTTTACACTGTCATCCAATCACAAACCACCATTTATTATAAGTTTGTTGACTTTTATAATAAATACTTTAAAAGTCATATTAATGGTGATTTCTAATTAATTGACAGTGTAAAACTTTTTACATTAACAATGCATAAGCATTAAACTCTTAATGTAAATACCCGTTGAAAATAAACTTTTAAATGTACACTAAGAGAATAAATAAATTAAAATGAATCAAGATATTTAAAGAGAACAATCATCAGCACACAATTTCTTCTTATATAACATAATAAATCTTATATCTTATCTTCAACAACGACTTTAATTTTTTTTATCAATCTCCTAAATTACAATAAACAACAACAATAATAATAATAATAATAATAATAATGTTATATAGATTTAAAATTACACATAATGAATCAATAAATGATTACATTTTGAATAAATGAATAAGTTATATATTTTTCTTATATTTTGTAAAGGACAAAATATATCACACAAACATTAAGAAATAAATCACATAAACAATATTAGCAAATAAAGGTTGACGCGACTTATATGCACAAAAAACTATTTTTGTTTAACCTACCGAGTGTGGAAGCTTAATTATAGTCTAAATGTTTCATGCAATTATAAAATATTAAAAATTACTTAAACTTATTACTGCATGATAATTTAATCTCTATAGCTATAAAATTATTAGTTTGGTTCTCAAAATTATTAGGGTCTATTTGGTAGTTAAGATATGATAGGATAGGATAAGATAACTATTCTATTCTGTTGTAATCTGTTGTTTGTTAGGCCAATAGGATATAAGAATGTTATCCTATCCCTTATCCTATCTTGTTATTCCAGTATATTTCTTATTTTAAGGAGTAGCTGGATTAGAAAGTAACAAGATAGGATAAACTCTTTATATATATATAAAACAAAATATATATAATAAATATAATATATATTAATTTATATATAAAAATAATAATTTTGACATGTAAATTTAAAGTATATATTAATTAAAATATTAAAAATTAAATAATTACTATTCAAATATTTTAAAAAAATTTATTTGAATAATAATTATAATTTTTAAAATTTTATATAAATTTTTCATAATTTTAAGAAAAGTAACTACATAAATAAAAAAATAATATTATATAGTTTAGTTAAAATTATAATTTTTTCATAAAAAAATTAAAAAAATTAAATTAAAAGTTACTTTTAGAAAATTATATATAATTTTATGAAACAGTAGTTTTGTCATTTGAACATAATTTATATTTTATCATATCGTTATCTGATTTGTTATCTAGTGTACACCAAACATTAAATAAGATTATAACTTATCTTACTCTTATCCTAACCTGTTCTTATCCTACTTTCATATCCTATCATATCTTATCCTATCCTGACTACCAAACAAGCTCTTAAATGACTATAATTTTACTTCCTAATTTTATTAAGAACTATAGTAAAATAACATTAATGTAATTTCAATGCAAATTTAATGGTATTATTATATTTTAAATGTAGGAGACATATAACGGCTAATTTAATGCAAATTTAAATAATTTGTAACCTTACACACCATATTAATTATATTAGTCTCTCATATTAATGCAAATTTAAATAAAATGTCACGAGATAGAATATAGGTTTAAATATGTTTTAAGTCTCTGCAAATATGGCTCTGTTTGGTTTTAGTCCTTGCAAAAAAATTTGTTATTTTTAGATTCCTGACATTTTCTTACTGTTCTTTTTTAGTCCTTATCATTAATTATAATTAATTTAGTGTTGACATGGTTAAAAAAATAAATAATATTAATTAAGATGATTAGATTATTTTTAGGTGTGTAATTTAATTAAGTAATATATTTGTTATTTTATATAAATAAGGTAATTACATATAATTCAATTTTATAATCTAAACATATTTTTATAGTTCTTTCTGACTAAAATCAGAAAGAACTATATTTGCAGGGATTTAAAACATATTTAAGCCTAGAATATAATAAGTGAGTTGTTGACACAACTTATATGTACCGAAAAATAACTGAGTGTGGAGGCTTAATTATAGCCTAAACGTTTCATGTAATTATAAAATATAAAAAATTATGTCTTCGAATTATTATTGCACGATAGTTTAATTTCTCTAATTATAAAATTATTAGTTCAATTCTCAAAATTATTTAATGACTGTAATTTTACTTCCTAATTTTATTAAAAATTACAATAAAATAATATTATTGTAAATTCAATGCAAATTTAATGTTATTAATATATTTTAAATGTAGAAGATTAATTTAATGCAATTCAAATATTATTGCAAATTTTAAATGAAATGTCAAAAGATAGAATATAATAAGTGAGCCGTTGATGCAACTTACATGCATCGAAAAACAATTATGTTAAACCTACAGAGTATGAAAACTTAATTATAGTCTAAACATTTCATGCAATTATAAAATATAAAAATTAGTTCTTCAAATTATTATTGCATAATAATTTAATCTCTATAATTATAAAATTATTAGTTTAGTTCTCAAAATTATTAAATGATTGTAATTTTACTTCCTAATTTTATTAAGAAATACAGTAAAATAAATTCAATGTTATTATTATATTTTAAATGTAGGAGACATATAATGGCTCAGTTAATGTAAATTTAAATAATTTGTAACCTTACACACCATATTAATTATATTAGTCTCTCATATTAATGCATATTTAAATAATATGTCAAAGGATAAAATATAATAAGTGAACAAAATTAATGCAAAATAATAAGTACGACAAGTTATACATAAGATTGCTTAAATTATAACTTAAATCATATGAAAAAAATTTAAATAAAAAATAATACGTGGAAAAATGAGCTTACAAAATATTTCTGATGAAAAATGCGCTTTTATACATTGAAAATTAAAGTATATTCATTTATATGTTGAAAATTAAAATAGAATTCTCTAATTATAGTATTTTCTTGGTGTTGTTTGATTAAATTTATAGCTTTCTTCTAAATTCTAACATATTATTTATTAAAATATATTCCTGTTGAATTTCAAATGATAGTTGGTGTTATTATTATATTTTAATAGTAAGAGATATATAATGCCTAATTCAATGCAATATGTTTCACATCAAACCCAAATAATAATATATAAGTTGTAGTGAAAACCATGACATGCAAAAACATTAAATTAAAATCTGACTAATAAGAGAGCAAAGCATGTGTTGCATACATAGAATCCCTCTGTTGACCAAGAGAGCAATGCATGATAGTTAGAGTCAGTTCCTATCTATATTTAAATAAAATTTAAATGTATTTTCAAATTCTCTAGCAATTTAAAAACTTCTAAAGTATCATAAAAGTTTCTTATTTTAAGGACTCTATGGTAATTTACATAAACTTACAACATTTTTTTAATTTGTTATTGTGTACATTGTGAAGTTTAATTAAAAATATAAATTTAAATGTATTTTCAAATTCTCTTTCAAATTACACACTTCTAAAATATGATAAAACTTTCTTATTTTAAGGACTCTCTCGAAAAGCCCTTTGTCTTCCCTATGGCTTTACCAAAATAAGTGAAGATGTTGTGATTCATGATTCATAACATACAAAAGCGCAAATTGGAAAGAAAAAAATTATGGATAGTAAAGTATCTCTTAAGAAGAGAATGATTGCTATACATCTAGTTGTATAGTCATAAATATGTTATAAATCCTCCATGTAATTGTCATTGTTGTCATGCGATTTGAATTTGAAATGATAAGTTTTCATAGAATACTTTGAAAACAAAAATAATACATAATTAATTCACGTTAAAAAAATATAAATTGTTCATATACCACCAACCACTTTGTAGGAGATTATTTTTAAAATTGTTCTTTTCTGCTCTAAGGGCTGCTTTGGATGCGGCTTTCACTACTAACTTTCTCTTTCTTTCCAAGGCATGCTTTGCTTTTGTAATATCCTCCTCTCTTTGCCTTTCGAAAAAAAATATATCCTCCTCTCTTTTCCTTTTTTTAGCTTTGCTGGACTAGTTTTTGGTTATTTGGCAGGGGTCTCCTATCCGGAATTTTCAAATTCACATATAAAAAAATATAAATTGTTCAAATACCAGCAACCACTTATATATAGGAGATTTTTAAAATTGTGCTTATGTGCTCTGAAGGCTACTTTGAATGCAGCTTTCTCTACTAACTTCCTCTTTCTTTGAGGGATTTATATTTTTAATTTTTAAAATATAAATTCTCTGCTTTAAAATTCTACACATCTGCCCCATTTGAAAACCAGAATGATGCATGCAGAGAAGAAACTTGATTGAACTGAAATTAACACATAAACAATTACACTCTCAATTTCACAATTCCATAATTCTACAATTTTGTTCGCAACGTAAGTCAGTTGCACTCTTCCTATGTCAATTTTGCTTATGTCTACGCTGTTGAAAACTAGAATGATGCGTGCATTTGCACCATGTACGTCAACTCTCATATAGTAGGGGGGATGATTTAGTAGTAGGGAGTTTTAATAGAAAGAAATGCAGAGAAATTGACATATAAGCAATTATGCTAATGTGGCAAAGATTAGTATAACAACATGGCAACATATGGTTATGTAGCTTAGGATTTATATATTATAAATAGATTCTTTTCCGTCTACGCAACTGACAATTAAATTCTTGTTAACATATTTGCATGAGTAATTATTTACCAGCCGTGTACAACTCTGTTAATTTGAGAAATGTTATTAATACTTTTTTAATGTAATATTTTGAATATATCTTTTATTATTAACAAAAATTTATTAAAAATCACACAATTTTGTAGTATTTGCTTCTTATTTAATAAAGTAATAATATTCGTTAACTCTAAAATGGAGTAGATTGGGATAGAAAGGGTAAAAATAGGGGGAACGGGGAGAATAAAGAAAAAAGGTGATAGATGTGATAGATGACATAATAAACTAGGAAGAGAGAGATAAGAAAAATAAAAAATAAAAAGTGGGATAAAAAAAAGTGAATAAATAATAAGTATTTTCTTATTTAATAAGCGTCACTCATATTTTTGTAATTTTTACTAAATTATAATTAATAATAGAAAGTATGTTAAAAAAGTGTATTAAAAAGTGTTTTATTTGTTAAACAGCTAATTTATTTAAAAATTAATTAACAAGGTTTTTAATATTTGAAAGACTATTTTAAAAGAATTTTAATATTTGAGAAATTATTTAGTATAATTTCCAATATTTATTACTTATATAATTCTTTTACTTTAACACCATTTAGAAGACAAAGTAATACTTCAAAGTTTATTCTTTTACTACCTGTACTCGTATTAATATTATATGGTGATTTGATTCGATGTGAAGTAAGTTCCAGCCATAAGCGTTACAGTCCCATTGGTGTTGATATGCGAAGCCTAGCCCAAAAGAACAGAGAAAAATGCCACAAATTAAAGTGAAAGATAAGATGTTGACGTTAGAAAATTTCAAGCAGACTTTGTGTGTGTGTGTCCTTGATCCGATGTTTCTCACTGAACCTCAACTTGTCTACACACTACATCGCCAGCAAACCCGCCGAGCTCTACATGCACGACACGTGTCTCTCTATACTCTCTTCACACTCACTTCATAAACCACCCTTTCTTTCATCCTCATCAATTGTAGATGCCATCAAACTCTCTCATGGGAAACACAACCACCCTTTTGCTCTTGCTCTTCGTTCTCTGCCATGGAGTCGCCACCGCAATGGGCTTCCTTGAAGGTGAAGATTGGTGGACAGAGTCATCAAACAGTTTGTTCTTGATGCACAACTCCAAGAGAGTGGTCAAGACTGATTTTGGGGAAATGAGAGTACTGAAAAGCCGTAGTGATATGATTTTGGATAGGCGCATGCACATTGGATTCATCACTATGGAACCAAAATCCTTGTTCGTTCCTCAGTACCTTGACTCCAATCTCATCATGTTTATCCGTAGAGGTATTAGCATCTCTCAAATCCCTCACTTCTCATGGTAAATCACACAAGCATTAAAGGAACTAGAAATAACAATAATATAAGGACTACCATGAATGAAAGAGAAAGAATCATGTGAAACACCAAGAGACAACCCCTCTTAAGTAATCTAGCTATAAGTTTGAGAAGGATTTAATTTTGATGCAAGGTTAGTGTGATAATATCATCTTTAAAGTACATATTATTAAAATGTCTTGAGGATACGTGACCATCATATCATAACTAGTCTAACTATTTTAATTACGCCCAAAACATTAGATTGAAAATGCACCAAAATTAACTCATTAGAGAAATTGGGATTTGAGTTTGAAATTGGTTGCAGGGGAAGCAAAGTTGGGATTCATATATGATGATGAACTAGCGGAAAGGTCGTTGAAGACAGGGGACGTGTATATGATTCCAGCCGGTACAGTATTCTATTTGGTGAATACAGGGGTAGGTCAGAGACTTCACATCATCTGCAGCATTGATCCCTCTACAAACTTGGGACTAGGTACCTTCCAGGTACATGCATCCATAATTTCTCATTTTCCACTTCATCGTCATTTGGGATTTGTGCCATCTTGTGACTAAGGTCTGACATTCTTTAATTTTACCTGTGCCATGCAGTCCTTCTATATTGGAGGAGGAGCCAATTCACCCTCAGTGCTTTCTGGATTCGAACCTGTGATCCTTGAAACTGCATTTAACGTAAGCTATAATAGTGATGAATTTAATTGTCATGCAAGGACAATGTGAATATTTTTTACATTGTTATTTAATTAAAAATTATTTTTAGAATGATTTTTAAAATAGTTATTATAAAATTCATCAAACTTGTTATACATAGCAATATGTGATTAGATGTTTGCGTAAAAAATATTTCTTTTATATTGTGATCAATAATTGATAACAGTGTAAAAATCACTTCTTTCAACCTTGAGTGCATTTTATTAAAGGACAAAATTTAGATACAACTTTATGAATGCTTTTGATGTTATTATCCAATTAAAATTGAAGTTTTATTTCAGTAACATATGTTGATCTTTAATACAAACCATTATTATCTCGAATTACTGAGATAAAACTCTAATTCTAATTGAAAAATAGTACCTACAGAACTTTCGTCCTTTATTAAATTCTATAGTGATATATATCACAGCATTTACATTATATAAAGCTAGCACTTGCATTATATTAAAACTAGCACTATACACAGAAATGCTAACAAATTTCTTTTATTAATTATCCCTTTAGAAATCAAGAACGGAGGTAGAGAAAATCTTCTCCGGGGAACTAGATGGTCCAATTGTGTACGTGGGTGATTCTCATGCACCTAGCTTATGGGCTAAATTTCTTCAACTGAAGAAGGAAGACAAAGTGCAACACCTGAAGAAAATGGTGCAAGACCAAGAAGAAGAAGAAGAAGAAGAAGATGAAGAAGAAGAAGAAGAGAAGCAAACAAGTAGATCATGGAGGACGCTCTTGGAAACTGTATTTGGGAACGTGAATGAGAAGATAGAGAACAAAGACACTGCTGGTTCCCCTGACTCTTACAATCTCTATGACAAAAATCCTGATTTCAAAAACGCTTATGGTTGGAGCAAGGCACTGCATGGAGGCGAGTATCCTCCACTCAAAAAACCTGACATTGGCATTTTTCATGTCAATCTCACTGCGGTATGCAAACAAGCCCTTCAATATTTAGGTGCAAAAACTTAGATAAGTACTTTTTTACAATCAAAATTGACGTTGATATCAAAATGAAATGCCAATTTTCGTTTAGTTTAGCATTTAAATATGGACAAAACTTAGATGCAATTCTGTAGGTACTGTTGGAGTTTTTTTTCAATTAGAATTGGAGTTTTATCTTGATAACTAGCGTAATAAAAGTTTACATTAGATGTTAATATAGGTTACTGAGACGAAGCATCAATTCTGATTGAATAATTGTACCAAAAGTACATAAGAAACTGTATATGAGTTTTGTTCTTTAAATATTACATTTGACATTCCATTAATTTGGACAATGCCAATTTTTTATTGGAGATAACACAAATATACTTATAGTACTATATTCAATTTTTGTCCTAATTAACAATTCATGCAAATTAATTTTGATTTGTCACATCCATTTTTGATGCACAGGGATCCATGATGGCACCTCATCTGAATCCAAGAGCAACTGAGTATACCATAGTGCTGAGGGGTTATGGGAGACTTCAAATAGTGTTTCCAAACGGAAGCAATGCAACGAACATTGAAATCAAACAAGGGGACGTGTTTGTTGTGCCGAGATACTTCCCCTTCTGTCAAATAGCATCAAGGGATGGACCCTTAGAGTTCTTTGGGTTCTCCACCTCTGCCAGGGAGAGCAAGCCACAGTTTCTGGCTGGTGCTGTGTCCCTTCTTAAGACCATGCTGGGGCCTGAGCTCGCGGCAGCGTTAGGGGTGAGTGAGGACACATTGCGGCGTGCCCTTGATGCTCAGCATGAGGTTGTGATACTGCCATCAGCATGGGCTGCACCACCGGGAAATGCAGGGAAGATGAAGATGGAAGAAGAGAAGGTGTACACGCAGCCTAAGGCTATTACAAGCTTTGTCAATGATGTGGTTATGGATGTTTTTTAATAGACATGATTTGATCTGGAACAGGCTTATTTGGTAGTGTTAGTGCCTAGTAGAATTCTGTTAGTTTTTTGTTCTTTTCATTTGGTTGAGATGTATGTTGTGTTCTTGAGTTCTCTTTGAGTTTAGAATAAAATCAACTTTCTTTGTGCCTTCAATTCATTCATGTGTGCTTTCTTCTTTGAAAGAGCTAGTTTTGCTTTTCTGTTGAAGGACTTGGATTTGGCTTTGAGAAATGTCTACTTGTGCACAATTTTTGTTTGTTTGATATAACTAACACCATCTCAATCTTGCTTGCTTAAGGCATTTATTTATGCTTATCTGCATAGGGGACACTTTGTGGTCAGAGAAAGTGAAGGGATAAATTTTAATGAGTACATACCGGTTTAAGAAATGGCGAATTAGCAGACATCCTCCACTGAATATTAGGTAATAGTCAACCTCGAATTAATGGTGGGGTTCTAAGAATAATTATATTTTGGTTCTTCCTTTTGTTCCATGAGTGTTTCTTCTGTCTTCTGAATCATAGAATATGGAATAATCACTCTTTTACTGAAATGCTTGTGCTCTTATGGATTAATTGAAAGTTTAATTTTGATTTAATTAAAGGCTGAAATTGCACCGGTTGCACGGGATATTATGATTATGTTCACTGTTTGGAGATATGTTATTTATACAACATTTTTGTTTATTTTTTACAATGTTTTCTGAAGCATTTTTTATTACATTAATCATTTTATCTAACATTTTTTATTTTTATCTTTCTTTTCATTATATATTTTGTTGAATTAAAAATTATATAAATACAATTTTTCTTGTGTTAAAAGCTGCAACTGAACCAGTTAAATGAACGATAACATTTTGCAGGTCCAATCCAATTTATTTGTTGTGCTTGAGTTTGAACCTGAATAATGTAAAGAGAGAAAATTTAGAAAAAATAAAAGTTAGGCCTATTTGTTCGATTTTGATATTTTGGTTCATCCATACTCGATGTTTAACAGAATCAATGTACTGATTTGGATCTGGAATGTTGACATGAATCTTAATTTTACTTGGTCAATTTTAGTCCTTATGTTCGTTAACGTGTAATTTGGTCTTTTTATTTTCCAAACATTCAACATTTGAGAAATATAAAAAAAATATTAATTTTCAGGTTTGAATTCATGATCACTTGTATGGACAAATAATAAAATATTTATACCACCTAATACATTTAGTATAAATATAACAATTATATGTAAGCTTCTTCTTTTTTTTTGATAAAGAAAAGTTTAGATTAGGGAAAGACATGCTCCCTTACTAGGTCAGGAAAGATCAGCAATCTCAACAAGAATTTATAGTAAAATTTCCATATCGCCTATTAACATGAGAAATCTGAAAATCAAACTCAAGTCACAATCAGTGTGAGCTGAAGACTAGACCAAAGGTGTCAACCTTTGTTGGCTTATATTTAAGCTTCTTAAGGAAGTTTTAGAGTGCAAACATTAGTAGACTATGTTATTGTTTTTGTATATTATAATTTTTAATTAATAATATTATTTTAAAAAATTTTAAGTGTTGTTTAAATAAATTAAAATTTTAAAAATATGTTTTGACTGAATAATTAATTAAGAAAAATATTAATATTGATTTACATTATAATGATATTAATATTAAACTTATGTTATTATGCAAAATATCTTGATAAATTGATCATTTTTAGTATAAAATTCTAAAATAATTAATCTTAATTAACATATCACTATTTTGGTAAAATTATTACTGATTTAAGTGTGGGAGTATTTTTGTAAGTACACACTTTTTTTTTGGGAATTCAAAAATTTAGGGTAAGAGATGGCGTCTCAGTCCAAAGCAAAGAAAGCTTTTCAATTCAAAGAGCGTTTATAAAAGTACTTATATTTACCTGACCTCAAAGAAATGAGTGGGGGTTCAAACTTGCGACCTATCAATTGCAAAATCTTGTTTTATTCTACTCTACCACCCGTTAGAGTTAGTACACGTTTCTTACTTACGGTATCTCTATCATGTGAAAGAGTTCCACTATCATTAGGGGATCTCAAATTTTAGTTTATGTAAAAGTATATTTCGCTCAATTTCGACTAAAATTCAGTCAAAGTCAATAGTAATATCTTGAATATATAATCTTTCATAAAAAATACCTATAATTTTTTTTTAAAAAAAGATAAATTTTGTCAAATATATTTCAATTTTAATCTTTATATATATTTGACCTGTTGGAAGAAAATTACATGCTCCACTCCCAGTTATGATAAAATTAACTGCTAACAAAAGTTTGATAATTCAGTAGTGATATTTTTACCTTTACCATAGCAACTCCTGTTTAATAATCATGGCGCCAGAAAGGGGAAGACAATTGAGAAAAACGGAACATTCGAGTTATGCACGTTCGGCTCAAAATCCTGTGGGGCACGGAATAGTTGCATACCTGCGTTCCGTTTGGATTCACATGCATGTCGCTATGTGACTAGGGTAGAGTGAATTTTAAATGGGCAAACGGTGCACGTGCTTTTTTCTTTTGTCTCTTATGCTGCCTCTAGAAAGCAGAGACCTTATCTTTTTTTTTTTTTTTTGGGTACAAAGCAGAGACCTTATCTTTAGAAGGTGCATCGAATCGAAATTTCTGTGCTGAAAATAATAATAATAAGGATACTATTGACCAAGGCATTTACACTGTGTTTGGTACTCGAGAAGTAACGTGAAAGTGCAGCGAAGATGAAAGAAGTGCGGAGAAGTGTATTATTTCCGTTCGTTTGGTAGAGCAAAAGTGGCGTAGAAATTTTTAAAATTAATGTGGGCCCCACGTCGAATTTGATCTGCTCAGTTTTGTGAAAAAATGCAAAGAAGTTATCTTTTTCTATTAAATGCCCCGAACTTTTTTATTTTATTTGTCTCCAACAATGCGATATATTCGAACATGAGTTTACCATATTCGAATATATGGCTCCCATATATTCGAATATGGTAAACCCATATTCAAATACATGTAGCATAATTGTATTTTGACGTCTTTTTGCAAATAATTTAATTAAAAAAAATAAGGATATAAGTGTAATTTTATTTTTTTATTTCAAATTCCCAAAAGTCAAAAAGCAAACTTCCATTCTATTTCTTCTCTACTTCTCTCCAACCAAACAATCTCTATTTCTACTCTATTTCTTACCTACTTATCTTCTCTCCTCTTCTCTTCTCTTCTACCTACTTTCTCTTCCTTTATTTCTCTCCTCTCTACCAAACACAGCGTTAACGTTAATGCAAATTTTTTATAATATTATATATATATTTTTGGTAAAGAACACAAATATCCTCTACAAAAGACAATAATGCTCGAGCTAAGTAAAACCGTTATAGGTGACAAACCTTTCCTTTTGAGCATTTAACATATTTGCATACCCAAGGTTTAAACTCAAGACCACTTGTTAAACTAGAATGATCCGCTTCAGTTGATTCACGTATTTGATGGTATAATATTATATTTTAAAATGTAGTTAACATTTTTTTTATTTTTCTCTAATAATATTACCTAATTTATATTTACTTATCAATTTAATTCTTATTACTTATTTTATCTTGTAAAATATAAAATATGATTTTTTACATTAATTTAAAAGTTCACTTAATTTAATCTTTTATATCAATTTAATGTTGAATATATTACATATTATAAAAAAAAAATATTTAATTATTATTAATCCAATCAGAGTTTAGTTAAGGTCAAATCAATAAATCAATAAATTGTTAACTTTGAAGATATGGTATAATTGAATAAAACAACATTTCACACCTAGTAAGTTATAAATTTGATTCCTTTTTATTTTTTAGAGGTAAGTAAAATATATATATTTTTATATTTTTTCTTTGGACCTTCCCTAAAATTTTAATAATAAAAAACAAATAATAAACTAATGCTTTTATGAATGCAATAACTAATTCAATTTTTTAAAAAAATAGATTTTCACTAAGCGTAATTAAGTGTGTGTTTAGAAACAGACCACGGATGTGATTTTTCACATCAAAGTGAACGCTACTAATTCTTCATGTGTTTGGTTGGGTGTTAGAAGATCTTGACGCACATCAATTTCAAAGCATATAATAATCGCTTCTATGTTATTGGTACAATTTGGACGTGAATTTACCTGTAGATGTGAATCTAAGACGTTAAACCAAACACATGTTTTAGTTTTTGCATTTTTCACATCATGAACGTAATTTTTTGGGTTTAGAACATGTTTTCAAACACGCTATAAGTAAAAGTGAAGGCAAAGTATAAATCGAGAAAACAATGACATGGTTTTCCTTTTTTTTTTCCACACCATTTTATGGAAATGGAAAGTATATATATATATATATATTTTGCATGTACTATTATGATTTTCTAATTAAGAAAGGTATTGATTTGGTCTGTCAAGTATAAAGGCAGAGGAACATGAGCATGAAATTTAATTAGTTGCCCTATCATGATGTAATATTTCCTCATATTTTATAATTTTATTTCAAAAATAACACATAAATTAAAAATGTAACTAATATTTTTATTTTTATTACAATTATTTTCAACTTCTTCATTTTTTGTCATTTATAATAAATATATAAATATTAAAAATTAAATAAAAACAAGCAAATAAAAGATAATACTTAATAGTATCTTAAATATTTAAATAAATTAAAAAAAATAAAAAGTACAGATAAAAAAATAATTGAAGTAAAACACTAAAATTTTCAATTTTGTCACATTTGATTCTTAAGCCAACCAACAAACATATAATGTAGTAGCATCTTATCTTATTTTACAGGAAAAACTAAAGAGAAGGAAAAACAATTCCTCATGCCCCGTGGTCCCAAATTACATTACAGATTTACATAATTACATCTGTACATTACAATTAATGTGATCCTTTTGTCATATGAAAACTGGGTGGACAGGACGAGAGAGACGTCACACAAGTGCTCACAAATCAAGAAGACAGTCCTTGTTTATTTCCCTTCCTTCAAATCAAAACAAACCAAAAAATGCAGGCCATGCTAAACCTGCGTGCTACTCACGGTGTTCCACTTTGTCTCTCCGGAATTACCAACCCTCTTGCTCTTTCTAAGGAGTATCTTAATTTTAACCCCCTCCTCTCACTTTCATCCCTGATCCCACTTAATTATTTTCTTTCTCTTCCTCTCTAACTCATCCTCTTAATTTGGTGGTGTAGGATGGCAGATCATGACCGTAGGAGGAAGGCCATGAAGAGGCAAAGAAGTGCAAATCAAGAAAAGGGTACCCACACAAACTTGGAAAAGATCATGGCTGAGGAAGGTGGAGATCTAGATGATGTCATGCTGCATGATTTGTTCCATTGTCACCTGGATTTAACAGCAAAAGCTGCATAGCGCCATAGCCTATTTTTCACCAAAATCGCTACTATTTCTGGACTCTATTATATATTTGTTTGTATTGTCATGTTTATGAGTACATATCTTCGTCTAAGTTGGCTTCTCTTTGTTATGTTTATATCTTTTTATTTTGTATAACTATGTGAAATTAATGTGGATCCTTTTATTTATTATTATTATTATTAATAATAATAATAATACGGTAATACCCCTGCTCCTATAAAGAATTAATTCTTCTAGTATTGTATTGCTTTTGTGTATATGTGCATCACTGAAATGTAACTTAGTAAATGGCGGAGTTCAATTTGACCTCAATGTCGTGATGTTAAATGTGTTCAATTTGTCAAATTTTCTCCAGTGGGGGCTATTTGTCTGCCTGTCTCTGTTGAAATTATAGTTGTATTGCCATTTGTAGGTCTCAGAGAGACGGCCCAAAATCTGAAGCATGTAGCTTTGAAACCGTAATTTTCGGGATCAAGCTACGCTCTTTTTTGTCCCATTTATTTTAAACATGACTGATTTTTAAGAAAACATTGAGAAAGTTGAGCTATGAAGACTATGAAAGGCTACAACAGAAATGATAAACTATATGTTACACGTTATCAAGCATATCTATTTAGCAGTTTTGCACGTAATTTGATTGGAAAAGTTAAAATAAAATTACTTTGATCTTTTTTTTAGAAACGATTATATTCCCATCCAAAATATAAACTAGGGGTGCAATTTAAAAATTAAGTATGAAATTATAACAGGTGATTGAACGATAATTAAGATTAGGACAAAATCCGTGTACATGTGCGCATGTGTGTATGAATAATAAATTATAAAGTTAAACATATAAATTACCAAACATTTGGGATGGTTTGAGGTTCAAGGCCAAGGAAAAAATTGGATGAATTACCGTCTCTCGGGTTAATCTCGACCCAAAATGAGATTTGACTCTTAAAGAAAAACAACCTTTTTCCTTACTGAAAGTTAAGATTCAAAATCATATTCAAATATATTTCATGAGTTTGCCAAATATATTCTTGTGAATATAACTTGAATTTAATTACTAGAATGTATTAATAGTATAAAAGTTTTTTACATAATTATCTAATTATAAATGAATATATATGGTAAGATTATTTACTTTTGTAACAATTATTTTAAAAACTACATATATTTAAAGTGATTTTTAATTAATTGACAAAGCAAAAAATCTTATATTGACAAAAATTAAACTCCATAACTTAATTAACATGTAGCAATAACATAATGGAATTAGGGATGAGCAAACTATAATTTATACCTCGCATCAAAACATAAAGAGTAAATTACACCAATACTCTTTGTGATTTTGTCAAATTTTGGTTGATATTTTTCTTTTTTTATTCTTACACTAATCTCTCTTAATTGTTTGATAAATATTACAATGACAACCCTTATATATTACGTTAAACCCTCTTCAATTGTTTGAAAAACATTATACGGTGTACCTTTATAAAGGATGTCATTGTAAACATTTTAAAAATAGATGTTAGATGTAATCTCAAAAAATTTCAAAACATAAACCACCAACAGCACAAGGTTACCATTGTCTGACCGAGAATGATAAAAACGGCTTCGGAATGATAATTTCGATGTGATTCTATAAACAAATTCATTCTGTAGTCATGTTTTTCACCCATGCATATTTTGATTCGATATTGTCCAATGGAAATGCAATTAATTCGTTTGATGAGAACGAAACAATGCCAGCGAGGTTACTTAAAAAACTACCCCATCTGAATCCGGAATTTTTATACGATGAGGACAGCATTTACAAATCGTAAATTGATGTCAATGAAATGGGGTTGTGAAACTTACTTCATATAAAAATAGGATTAAACAATTTCATAAAAAATGATTATTGCAATTCTTTATATATTTAAAGATAGCTGATACGATATAAAAAATTATATTAATTATCTTTGATGAAGTTGTTTAACCTCATTTTTACTTAAATTAAGTTAGACAACCCTAAATGAAATTAGTGTGACAATTCCAAAATTCATTCGGAAGCATTCCTTAGCAGTGTTCATGGGTTGATTTCGTTTGGGTTAAGATAAAATTAAATTTGAACCAATCATATTTAATTAGTTTGACTTGGTTCTAGTTTTAAAATTTTTTTGTTCAAATACCAAACTAAACCTATTAAGATCAAGTTGGTTAAGTTCGGGTCATTTGCTTATGATAAAAAAATATTATATTATATTTTAAGTTTTTATTTGCACTTATTATCTATTTTATATAGTTTTTTAATCTTATATTGATGCAAGAAAAAAAATTCCTTATTATTTAATATTTAATTTTTCTATAGTTATCACTTCATATATCTCATTAACTTTTTACATTAAATATGATTAAAAAAATTACATCATAAATATGATCAAATTAAGACACTTGAAAACATTAGATAAGATCATAAGGTCAAAATGAAAGAAAAGAAAAAAATAGAAGAAAAATTTAAGTACTAAAATCTAAAATGTATTAATGTAAAAGTTAAAAAACTATTAATTGAGTCATCGGGTTGGTTCAGGTCGAAAAAAATAAATTTGATAATCAAACCGATTATAATTAGTTTGGTTCGAATTTGAAGTGAAAAGAATTAATTAACCGAACCAAGCCGAACCAAATTAATTAGTTTGGTTTGGATTATTGAATTCATCGAATCAATCTGACCTAATAAACACTCCTAGCATTCATGTTTGAAATTGATATTGAAATAATGAATCTAATATAATTTAAGATGCAAAGAACGCAAATAGAATATTAGAGCAAAAAGCAAGAGAGTGGCCTTGGAGTTGAATGCGAACCTGGATCCTCTCCAACAAGATCCTTTCTAGCCCCTCTCTAGCGTCTTTATTTCTCTCTAATTTCTCTTTTTCTCTCTATCATCCAGCTTACTCTTCCCATTGTCTCTCTCTTTCTCTTTTTTCTTTTTTTCGGCTTGAGAGGTAGGGGGTTCTAATGTCATTGAATGCATAAGAGATAGCCTAGTACTCGTGATCCAAACAGAAAGACTGAAGAGGATAAATGATGAGAAATTATTTGAGCCTCATGGTGATAATGCCCCCAAAATAATTTTCATATGAGTACTGATTATTGTACATCTAAAAATTGTACAACTGGCATTCACCTAGCACGTGGTTAATCTCGTATATAAATATGGTTAATTTTGTTGCATAAGTAATTAACTATTATTAGACATTCCAATAACCTCGTAACATTATTAATCGTTTATGAGATAAAGTGAACCACAATTAGACATTTCAATAATCTTATGACACTATTAACCACATATCGGTAATCAATTCAACCACACTCATTTATACTCAATCACTTGTGAGATAAAATTAATCATATTTACATATGTAATTAACCACGTGTGACGATCAATAACCTCATAACACTATTAACCAATTGTGAGGTAAAATTAACCACATTTACGCATGTAGTTAACCACATGTGATGATCAATAATTTCATAACATTATTAACTACTTGTAAAACAAAATTAACCACCATTACACATTTCATTAACCTCATAATACTATTAATCATATATCAATAATGATATACAATTATTTTTATTTACTTTTTATTTACTTTTAATTACTTGTGAGATAACATTAACAATATTTATACATAGACATAAAATTAATGACATATCCAAGTGAATACCGGGTGTCAAATTTGCGGGTGTAAGTTAGCCTTTTTCTTTTATCATGAGACAAATTGCAGCCTTGGAAATTGGAAAACCCGTGGATTTTGTAGGAATCCTATCGCGCTACTTAAAACATAAACAATTTATTCTAAATAAATATTACCTTGATGAATAAGAATATTTTTGTGTTTAAATTTTAAGATAAAATTTAGATGTAATTAATTGAAATTTTGCTTTGTTAATGTGCAATAAAGATTTATATTAAAAGTCAGTATAAATTATCAACATAAAATTCTAATTTTAATTGGAAAATAATACTACAAATACCTAAAAAAAAACTGTATCTAAGGTTTTTCTTAAATTTTAATATGTTTAAATTATAACGTATTTAAAACCAGATGCAGTTTACGTAAACAAAATAAAAAATACAATGGAACAAAACCCATCCAATTTCGGGAAAAAGGTTGAGAGGGTGATGCTGTGAGTGGAACAAAACCAATCCAATCACATTTTTCCATAAACGTTGGGTTAAAGTAAAAGGTATGCAGATTTTCTTGCCGAGGGTGGTGTGAGGGACGTACCTAAGCTAATGTTTTGGACTCACCTTCCCACTGAATTAGTTCAACAACATCTATTGCTGATAGAATGAATCAAAGCAAGGTCTAAAAGTTCAACAAGGCCAAATGCTAAAAAAGTTTTCCCAAAACTGCATTTGCTCTAAGCAGAATGAAAACAACCAAATCAATAAATGAACTTTTACAAGCTGTACATTTCAGGCACCGTCCTTCAATATGTGTGTGTATGTATATATTGCTGTAGCACAGAATGCAAGGCGTGAACCATCCTACACAACCTTTGTGTTCTTCAACAATACTGCTTCATCAAAAGCTGGTGCAAGATCAATTTTCTGTCCTGACCAAGAAGGCAGCATCTGATAGAGAAAAGAGGGAACTCTCTTTGAAGGGAGTAGCCTCCTTAGAACAAAAATGTAACAGAGAACTGGGAGAAAATGAGTATTTTCATTCACTAGTTTCTCCATACATTGCATTACCTACATAAGCATAACCTCTCTAATGAAAAATACAACCCATTGGCAAGCAAGGAAACACAATACAACAATACAAAATAACCACCCTAACAAACTCCTTTCAGGACTCACTCCAAGTCTCCAACAACTCCTAACAGACAATATCTTTTATTCCAAATTCACCATTAAAACAAGTACTTCATAATCCTTCATTCATTAGGGCTCTAACCTATTTTTTTTGACTCTGGCATGAGGCACTTGATCCAATCCTTGATTGTCAACATTAGCCTCAGCATGCTCAGCTTTTGAGGCACTTGATTCAGGCCTTCATTGTCAACATTAGCCTCAGCATGCTCAGCTTTTGAGGCACTTGATTCAGGCCTTCATTGTCAACATTAGTCTCAGCATGTTCAGCTTCTTGGGCTGTTTGACCAGCCTCCCTCCTATCATCCAACAGCCCAAGAAGAGGGCAAGGTGATTGTGGAAAAGAAGAGGGATGATAGAAAGGATGCTGTTGAAACTGCCCAAGAAGTTATAGACCCACTGTTAATCACACAAAGTCCTTGCCCATTGGTTAGGATGTGTCATACTATACATGTGATGTGATATCAAAATGACATTATGAAACTTGGCACATAGCATGTAAAATTTTAAATATAACTCTTGGCTTTTGAACTAAAGAAACAGCCAACTATAGTGATAAAAGAATGGAAGATTGCAGCACCTGAATCAATTCTGCTCACTGAATTCCCACAGTCCCACTTACTGAATTCCCATAGTCATCTTCAAGCACATATAGAAGCTTCCTGTAAGCATGCCCATCTACAAGGTCCTTTTCTTGCAACTCCTGCAAAAACCTCATGCCCTCCTGAATCGTTCCTCGTCTACATATCTCATCCAGTACAGTCCTATATGTAATAAAATCAGCTGACCTTTGCTTATCAGTCATCTCCCATAGATAATTTACTGCTTCCTCAATCTCCCCACCGAGTGCCAAAGAATTGACAAGCGAGTTATAAGATTTACTACTTGGAACAAAACCTTTGGCCTTCATTTCATAACATAATTCTTTGGCATTATTTGTTCTGCCTTGGGCACACAAGCCGTGAATCAAGCAATCGTATGTTAACGTGTTGGGCAGGCAATCATAAACCACACCCATCTGATGAAATATCCTCAATGCATCATTAACATGAAGAGATAGCACATAACCTTTGATCATAGAATTCAATGAAAAAATATCAGGCTTGATCCCATCATTGACCATTTGCCTGAACAGACACCTAATTGTTTCCATATACACATGGTTTATATAGGAGTTGCTCCCTCTACCCAAAAATGCGGCAAAAAGAATATTATAGGTCCTAACAGAAGGCCTAAAACAGCAATTCAAATTATTCCTACTACTACTCTTCATGTGCTTAAACACATTGACAGCTCTAGTCAACTTCCGTGCCTGAGTGAAATAATATATAACCGTGTTGAACAATGCCTCCGAACCGATAAAAGGAACTGCAAGCAATTGGTTCACAATGTCATCCATTTCTTGGTACATCTTTGCAGCACCAAGCTTCTTTATGGTGACATGAAACGTGGACATGTCGTGCTGAAACCGGGGCTGCTGAGAAGCCCAGTGAAACAGTTCTAAGCAAACTAAAGGGTCATTTTGATGAGCAATCACATTGCAGAGTTCTTCAGGAGTGAACCTTGGGGGAAGTTGGGACAGTGCCAACTGAAATTGGGCTTGGTCTAGGGTAGGCTTGGAGGACTTTAACAACCTCTTTCGAGCTCGTCTTCTGTAAGATCTTGAAGGAGCCTTCGTTGAATAGTGGGAATTAAAGGGTGCAAATGGGACAGGGAATTGAGTGTAACTAGTGTTGATTTGGAATAATAAAAAGGGGTCAAGTTTGTGGGTATGGTGAAAGAAACGCGTATTGTGTGAATTTTTCCCAAAAGGGTCATTGAGGTTAGGAAATTTGTGCCAAAATGAGTTTGTGGAGAGTATGTTTTCACTGGAGGCATTCCTCCTGAAGTAAGTACTACGATATTTGAAGCAATTTCTAGCGAACGAGAACATTTATGTTTTGTTTTAGCAGGCAAAGTAAGTGTGGTTACTTGCTGACAACCTTAATCAAACCGATCCTTCTCAATCACGACATGATGGTGGCAGAGAAGCGTACCTGTTTCGCTGGCTATCCCTCGGACATACTTTGTGCCCCCAGTACACATTCGTCCAACAGACCAATACTAATGTTTTCGCTTATATGTTCGCCTGTGCAACTAACAATAAAGCCCTTTTTTGAATCCCAGAATAGGAGATGAGAGAAATACTTGCAGTAAGTTCCCAAGTGCTAAATTATAGGCATTGAAATGAAATCAATTCCAGCTCGCGTTTTAATATAGATTATGGGACTGAAATTAATTTAAATATGTATTTTAAACGCGTAGTTAATTCTATTAAAATTAATTTTATCGAACTCTAAAATAAATGGACAATAATTTTTCAGGATATAATTAAGGTTTGATTTGGTTTAGATATTTATATTTTTAAATATACAAATAATTTAAAAAGAAAGAAATAGAATGAAAAAAAGTATAAGGGAAGCGAAAATGAGAGAGAAAATGGGTAGAATTTTATGTTATTTGCATTAAGAGAAATAAAAAATGAAGGATAAGAAAATTTGAATTTTTTTACCACTTATTTGGTTTTATAAAATGAAAAAAAAAACAAAAAAAAATAATTATATTAGATGAAATTTAAATCTTTATAATAAAATAAAATTCAAGACATTTGGTGGCACAGAAATGGCCAAGAAATACTGTGGAGTGGAGAAAAATAAATTTTACTTTAAAAATTTCCTTAGTTTGGTACAAGAGAAATACAATAGAGAAATTTAAAAAATTGGTTGGTCCCATTAATTATTTCTACTCTATTTCTCATCTATTTCTATTCACCTATTTCTTTCTTTCTTATTTTTTTAAATTTATTTCTCTTAAACCAAACACTTTTATTTCTACTCTATTCCTCACATATTTCCATTCACTTTTTTTATTTTCATCTATCCTATTTCTTACTTATTTCTTTTCTTCCAACCAAATGAACCCTTAATGTGTATAGATGGCCCTTTACACGAAGTTCGATACACTCTAATGTGACTGAAGAAAATTATTACATTATAGATGTTCACTCTAACTACATTGAAGAAAATTGGTAGATTATTAGTGTTCAACATGTTTGCAACAGAAATCCAAACACACTAATTATCATTATTGCAAAACTTCATTTTCCTCCCACATTTCTCTTATCAAATTCACACATAATATCTTTGTTTTTTTTTATGTTGGTTAAATTAATCATTAGGTCTCTAAACTATTTGAAAAATTTTAATTAGATCCCTATACTAAAAAAGTTTGTAATTAGGTCCTTAATATTGTAAATTTTTGTAATTGAGTCCCTAGAGTTAGTGTATGGCATTTAAAACCGCCAAAAAATGGCAATTTATGACGATTATAAAAGTCCCTAGGATTCCAATTACAAAAAATTTACATAATCAAAAATTCAATTATATATATATTTTTTTTAATTTGAGGACCTAATTAAAATTTCCCAACTAACTCAGGATCTACAGATTAATTTAACATTTTATGTTTCTCACATGTTCTAAACGTATAAGTGAATATGCAAGTCAATCCGCCCCACATAGGTCTGTAATTAAATGGATCAGTTCGCGTAGATCCATATTTCGCATAGGCTGCCAGCCCGTGGGCCAGAAAGTTTTCGGCTTTTAACTTTTTTACTTATATTTTCCTTTTTCTACTTTAAAATAATTGACAAATATTAAAAAAATAATTTTTTGCAGGTTAATGATTTGACCCACCAACATGTGAGTTGAATTGTTTAACTCTATGTTATGAGAATTAACTAGCATTAACCCACAAACAATCTTGCAAGTCAAAAACTTTCTTTCTTATTTATTTCTTTAATGCAAAAATGAGCTTTTCCAAACAAAGACTTAATGATAAATAGAGCAAAGTGAAATGGAATAAAAAAAATAAAAAAATATATTATTTGAATACTTTATGATAAAATTAAATAAAATTTTCATTCTATTATTTAAAAATTGGATAAAATAATATGTTTTAACTCTATTTTCTTATTTTACTCTCTAAAATAAACGATACTAATTTTAGATGAGGCAAATCTTGGCAAGCTCAATGTGTGTTGTCAATTGACTCACACTTACAAACTCTAATCCCCTACTATTGTCATTTTTATGGTTGGGTCACACTACTGTTGCAAGATTGTTTATCAAATTAGCTAATCAAGAAGCTTTGCTAGTCAGTCAACTAATAACTTCTTTATTTATATGTGAATAATACGTACAGTATTTAAGTATGCACATGAATAGATACCAAAATTGTTAACCCACGTAGATTATAAATATGGGGATGGGTAATTTTTTACAATGTGGATATATTTATTACTCAAAAAAGATTTTAATAAATTTTATTACTTAAATTCTCAATAAGTAAAAGTTATTAAAAGTACAATTTTTTTTAAGGGAGGGGGGTGCAATGATATGGAGGCTTTAGGCAATTGCTTGCTCGAAGGCCTCACACGGCCCTAGTAGCTTCCTCTCTAAATAGTTGAACTACCATTACTGTGAAACAGATGTCAAGTCTACGAAAAATACAAATTCGCACCGGCTATTTCATTCCGCGCCCATTTAACACAATGAAGTAATATGTGGGAATTGGAAACCATTTCATATATCCATTTAAAATTCCAGTTTCATTTGGTTTCATATCCATCCAGTTACCACGAACCTTCAGCACCCACTGTTGGATTCTTGAAAGCAGAGAACTCCCAGTATGTTTTTAATGAGAATGGCGGGAACAAAGTAGCACCTTCTTCGGTCATTTTAGCTATCTGTAATTTCAACATAATAGATCCATTAAATATGATAAACCAATAAAGAATCTATTCAATCCAAATGAAATCATATTAAGAATCCAACACCGTATAATGGAACAAAAGTCATGATTCAGACAACATAAATGCATATGATAGAAAAAGGTGGGATAAACCATCCCTCACAAAAAAAAAAAAAGTAGCATGGTGGCAGTTGGCTGTCATAAGGACCACCGAGATGGAAAGAAAGGCAAAAACAAAGAAATGAAACCTATGCACCCAGATGAGAAAGTAGAAACAAATTGATATATATGACAATTCCATAAAAACATAGAACACTAGACATGGAACTATCAGAGAAGTGGGAACTGATTAGCAGCCATCTTCTAGGTGTTCTTGTCATCCAGTTAATTTTGGAAATAATTTATATTCGATTGGATTCCCTTTTTTATAGTTCCATAATAGGCTAATAAGCAAGTATACTGCTATTACTGTTGACCAACTTTTAAGGTCTAGTTCCATAATGTATCCACTGAAAGGAAACACAATCACGAACCAATAGCCACATTATATCAGATCTTCCTTTCCCTTTCTTTCCCACCAGTACAGGGTTCAATGGTAAAGCCTTCAATCCTTGTATGATCAAAGATTCTATGCTATGCTGTGACCAAAACAAGCCAGAGCAAATTATTCCTGCCCATGCTACGGAAAGGAAACCATACTAATTCAAATTCAAATATTTTACAGAAGATAAGTTATCTTCCTTCTGAAAAGCTTCAAACTTTTTTTTTTGGGCCAAGCGGGGGATAAGACCCATAAGGATCCAATCTTGAGTAGAGAAAAGGTACATGTGAGCTTTGGTTTGTCAGTGACCCCACTAGCTAAGTGTCTTAAAAAATGTTTTGGCTTATGCAATATCCGTTTCAAGGGGTTATGTTTGGAATCTAAAATTTCTAACTGAAAATAAATTAGCTTTTTAACAAAGATAGCAGTGCAAAAGAAACCAAGGAAACTACAGGGAAAATAAAATCCTAGCAGAAACCAAGAATAAAAATTCATTATTAAGTCCTCACCCCCCACCCCCCCTAAATTTCATTGATAACCCAAAAAATCCAAAACGAATAAAAGTTTTTGCAGTATCTTCATATCTTGAAAGATGTAAGAAAATTGCAAAGTATATGAGAGCTCTAACAGCCAGCTGAGAAAGGGATATAAGCACGCAATGCTGATGAAAGTGTGCCTTAACAATTATAGGTTTAGGACAATATTTAGGGATTTCACTTATATTACTATTGTAACTTTGTGGAGTTTCAATTTATGTTTAGATGATCATACTTTGATAGCTTGATTCCTTTCGCATGCTGTTACTTCATTTAGACCAGAGTACGGTGCATATTTCTGCAAACTCCATATGGATTATTGTCCTTTGCAACCTTTCTAAAGATTTACCTACCCATTTATTTTCTGTGCACTTGGGGGAACAGGAATTGAGGGAAGATGGATGCAAGAAGAAAAAGGAAAAACAACAAAACCTGTATCTTGTTGACCGCAGATCTATCACGATATAAAAGCACACGCATGCATTTTTCCAGCAACTTGACGCCTTCTTCAAAGGTCAAATTTTCATGCCACTCATCACGGAGAATTGGCCTAGCAAGATGATTTCCCAGCCCAGTGGCTATATGATTGTCTTCAAAATTAATTCCAATCATGTTAACCTGAATAAGATTCATAAGCACAAAAACTGAGTAAATTTGCAGGCTACACACTGTTGAACAAAATAAAAAGACAAACCAAGGCATACCATGCCAAGGTACTTTTGTCCATTCTTCACACCCCCAAGTACAAGGTTGTTCCACAAAGGGTTGAACTTGTTACGCCTGTTATACATAACTCGAGTTAAATAGTTGTGCACCTCCTTAGGCCCTAGAGAATTCCCATCATCCCACATGTTGTCATTAAGACTGCATCGGTCGAAATTCAAAATCAAGAGTTACAAGGGAACATTGAACCGAAGCAATCAATTCTGAAATCTGAAATGATTGGGGAGGGGGATACACAAGCGGACTCAGTTCCATGAAGTTTAAAATAAAATAAATCAAGCAAGGGAAACAAAAGCAAACGCATAGCGATTAACTAAGCAGATTCTTCTGTCCTTATCTGTTCAGAAATAACCAAGGCTTACATAAGCTTGTCAAGGTAGAGCAGAATCTCCTGAAAATCACTTATTTCCCCACTGGCACCAAGAAGGGAATGTTTCCCAATAGGCTTTACACGCTCAACACTCTTGTATCGCAGGGTAGACCCATAGGAACCTATCAGTGTAACCATCATTTACATAAGTCACAGAGTGAGGCCATTATTGGGGGGAGGGGGCGGTGAACTGCACATTGTTGACATTGACAAATCAGAACATGAATCACAATTTACTAAAAGTACAATATTCAACATAAATAAAGGCTCATCTATGTTTCTCTGAACAAAATAATTGAAAAGAAAATAAAACAATTGAAGAACACAATTCCACCAAATAAACTAACTAAACAATTTCTTGATCGGATTTTGGACAGTAAATACTGATTGGACCGTTCAAATACAAACTCAATGTGCAATCAACAACAACAAAAAATAAGGTTTATTATCCACACTACATAAATGAAATATGGAAAAATAGGGATAAGAGTTGAATTTGCATTTGACCTCCCATATCAGCAGCCATGAGAATCCCATTTTTGTATTTGATGGCGACCACGGAGGATCCGGTTACATACGGGTACCTAAACATCAAGCAACGAAAAAGACCAAAATATACGAGTTTAGGATGAATGTACGAAATTAACTTCCTCGGTTTTGACAACCTTAAACTCCGCACATAGAGATAAAAACGCACACACGCAGCAACGAGTGTAGAGAGAGAAAGAGAGAACATACAAAGTTCTCTCCGTTTCAGCTACAGAACCCATGACTTGTCAATGGAACTCCAGCAGAGAACAGTGGGATACTTCAGTTACGAGATCGCAATGGTACGCTGATATGAAAAACATTTTTGTTTTTGTTTTTATTATGTTTTTCCTCCCCATTGCTTGCCCTTTGTTCAAGAAAACTTTTTTTTTTCTTTCATTTTTTGTCAAAGTGTTTTTCTTTACCATTTTTGTAAGGAAGCAAAGCAAATAAATGAATAATGGGCTGCAATATAGCCAAAAATGAATAGTGGGCTTAGGTCTTCCACTGATTATGTTGGGCTGCTTGTATTTGGTTCAGGGCTTAAATCCTCTTCTCTTACTTCACTGTTTATATTTTCTTATTGCAAAATTTAAACAATTTTTTAAATGCTTATGGTGTTTTTCTTTTTTTGTCATCATAAACATTTTTTAACACTGATGTTAAAATCTATAACTTCATGTATACTCCAAACTCTCCCTATTAGGCCAATCTTAATGAGTTTTATGATGTTATTCTTTAATAAAAATAATATGTTTACTTGCCAAATAAATAAATAAAACATAATATGTTTTTATTTTGTATTCATGTGCTTTTTTATTTTCACAAATTACATATAAAAATGAAAAAAATGTTTTTTTAAATGAAACAAGTTGTTCTCTCTATGTACAACTTTGCCGTGACTTTTTTAATTAAATTTGGGAAAGTCGTATTTTTGGAATCCAGCACGCTATACACAGAATCGTCTAGCTAAAAGGTGAAACCCAGCACGCTATACACGAAATCATCACTTCTTCAACATATCAAGTTTTATGTAGAACATTCAATAGGCAAAACAATATTCTTTTTGAGAACTCTTTATGTATTCTTTTATAGAATCGTGACATACTTCAAACGGATCTTGCAACATTGAATGCAAGTTCATGCATGTGAAGTGTATAGTTTGGTTCAACATGAAGGACATGAGAGAATGTCTAGTAAAGTTATACTCGAAGAGTGCCTCTTGCCTAAACTTGATTTTAAAGAAACAAAAAATCAAGACAGAATCATACATAATGAGTACAACTTGCCTCATTTAATAAAACAAAGACATCATTCTAAGGTCATATTTAGTATACAAGACTTTCCTTTTAAAAATAATAATAAGCCGTATATTAATATCGTGATTTTACTTTTAAAAATCTACAACTCTATATATAACTTACTTTTTTTTTTTTTTCAAATAATTACTTTTCAAGTTACACTACTTCAACAAATTCCATTTTAAATTGCATATACAACGTGTTTGAATACATCTCTTTGAACATTTGATATAGACTAGAATCCTCTGCAATCATAAAGCAACAATAGGGTCCTATAGTCACAATCCTAAGGCCTATATTTTTTAGAATTATATTTTATTTTATTATTTAATATATATAATTTATTTGGAAGGCTAAGATTCCATGCAATCACTTTTGTGACAATAAGAAATTTCATTCCATATGCGTAATAGTAGAAGCTATAAATAGTAAATTTTGTGTTTTTCTTCTCGTTTAACACAATTTTATGAAAAACACATACATCTTCCATGTGAGTTCTAGTTCAAAAAGCCTATTATCGTATTTTTTTTATATGAAACCATGTATATTTTGATAAGAATAATCTTGTTCAAATCAAACAAAATCACTATAGATAATAAAAAGCCTATCATCACAATTGATTGATTAAAAATTAAATTTTTTAACAATTGTAATTAAGATTTTTGGTTTCTCGGTGGAACCACAAGATATCTTTACAAGTTTTGGTATTTTAAAGTGAGTAATTGAGTATGAAACTAATTCATAGACTAAGATTTAGTCACGCTTAAAATTACGCTCCTCTTTTTAAAGATAGGCTTAAATATAATTTTGGTTTCTGTAATATACTATTTTTTTAGTTTTGGTTCTTATAAAAATATTTTTTTAAAATGGTTCTTATAAAATTCTTTTTTTTTTAATTTTGGTTCCTATTATTTTGTTTTAGTTCTTGTAATATATATTTTTTTCGTTTTTATCCTTGTAATATGTAAATAATTTGCTTTTAGTCTTTACCAATTTTTTTTCAAAGAAACTAATTCAAAATAAACAAAATATTATAGGGACTAAAACAAAAAAAATAAATATATTAAAAGGATTAGAATAAATAAAAGGACCAAAGTCAAAAATAAAAAAATTTATAATTTAAATTTTTTTTCTTTTTACAGAAACCAAAAAAGAATATAATATTTTATAAAAATTAAAATCATATTTAAACCTTAAAATATGTTATGCGAGAATCAAACCCGATCCTCAATTTAGCATGTGCTTGCTATCCGGTTAATAGTATATTTTTTTTATTTTTTTCAATATGTAATGTAACATTGACGTAGGCGTCGTACACGTGAGCGCACCGAAACACAACCCGGACGTGTTACCGTAGAAAACTGGATTGGATAATCGGCGACAGGTCCGAATTTTGTAAGTGGAGAGAGATTGGTTCTGGTTTAGAGTCCTCCTCGGTCAAAAGAACACGCAAAGAAAACCAGCCACCCCAAACACAGCACAAACGTGTGCGAAGTCGGTGTGAAGCTCCCTCTACCCCAAACCCTAATCGCCACCCGCAACCTTCGTTTCTATGGTGACTCATTCCTATTCCCCTCCTTTTCCCATCGATCAATTACCGTTTCATTTTCAATTCGCTCAGTTCCATAATTCGCTTTTTTTTTTTTCATTGTTTTGTTTTTTTTAATTTGATTTGATTAGACCGAGTACTGTTGGGGCCAGCATGCGCTAGCTTCCTCGTCGATTTTCGGGTTGTTGATTGTCTTGATTCTTTTTGGGCCGAATTATCGGGTTTGACGACATGGATTTGGTAACAAGCATCAAGGTATACGATATGTCTTGAGTTTTCACTTTAGGGTCTGAATTGACGTATTTATAAACACTTTTTTCTCCTAGGGATTCTTTGTAACTCGTTAATTCTGCATGTGTTGCAAATTGACTTTGCCTTGCACTTTCCGTCAAAATATTGATGCAGAAAACACGTGTGATTTTTCTGGTGATCAGCAGTATATGAGGTTTAGAGATTAAACATGTTGGAAGAGCAAGGAAATTGTATTATGTTTTTAAAATTGGATTTGCACGGATAATGAAGGACCTTCAAATTTTTTATTTTTTATTTTTTGGTTATGTAACGGCGTGGTGTTCAGTACTGGTTTTATTTTTCCTGTGATTTTAACTACTCACTATTTTGGGCTTATTTATGATGTGATTATGTTATTATTGGATACTTTGTGGACAATGTGATTCCATGGTTGCATACTTTTTTAGTTAATTCGATTTTGATCCTGCACTATGGATCGCTGGGATATAACTACACTTGAATTTCATTTGCGTTACTTCTGCAAATGGTGGTATATTTGTTTTCTTCTTTTATTTTTAAAGTTTTTGTTTTAATATTGGGTATTGGTACTGTTGTATTGATCATTGGAATATGTTATTCTAGTTTCCTGATTTATTGACGTCTCTTGTAGGACAAACTGAACTATTTTCGTATAAAAGAGCTCAAAGATGTGCTCACTCAGTTGCAACTTTCAAAGCAGGGAAAGAAGCAGGTGAGATAATAAAACTATTACCTAGTCTGCCATCGTTATTTGTGAGGCTTTTTCTATGATGAAACCTTGAATGCTAGTACTGGTGCCCTGTTGAATATTATTATTTGCTTGATTACTGTTTCTTATTGATAATGAGAACCACTGTTTCTTCCTTAATTTGTTAATCATTTTCTCCTTTGTTTTCTCAACTTGTTACATACAATATGGATTATTGTATTTGGACCTTGTGTGGTTAGTCATCATACTTAGCAGTTAATAATACGAGTTTGCAACTCTTAAAATAGATGGATATACTCAATTTATGACATGCAGTTTCATTTCTTTGTTGTAGTATCTTTGGTTTGGACTCCATGTATTATTTCCTTTTTAATCTTGAATTTATTATACTGTCTTGGAGTTTTTGGATGATATAATGATGCCAGTGGTTCATCTTTTGTAGGATCTTGTTGATCGCATATTATCTGTTCTCTCAGATGAACCAGGTAAAATTATACACATACACACAGACACATAGGACTCAACCTTTGGGTCTAATTCACAATGTTTCTGATTGGGTTGTCATTGTGCCTGTACATTGGAAGTTTTTGCAATATCAGCATGTGGCAATGTGTATGGAATTGAATATTTGAGTTAGTAACTAAATTGAGAATATCTGCAAAATTTTCTCTTTGTCTTTCAATATGTTGTTGAAATTGACAATCGTAATTATTGTAATGATAGTTTAGATGGAAATCTTGAAATAAGGCCAAGAATTTTTTTTTTCATTTGCTCCAATGTAAACTCTGCTTGTTGATTGATAAATTTGAACTGCTTGCTGCTTGTTTTCCCTGGGCATGTATTTGTACCCCAAATTTCTGTTATTTCTCCCTTCTTTAACTTTTTATATTTGAAGCTGGCTTTCCATATTCTATCTATTCTGGGAATGATAGGCCATTTTGTGGGCATAGTTCATTGAATCATAAAGCATTTGGATTATTGTGCATCTAATTTAATTTTGTGATTTTAATATGTGGAATCATCTTACTTGTGTTTCTTCCTCCTTTTTCCTGTTAACTAAGCAATTTGTTGCTCTTTTCCTAGTTTCAAAAATGTGGGCTAAGAAGAATACTGTTGGAAAAGAACAGGTGGCAAAATTAGTGGATGATACATATAGGTCAGTGTTAGCAACAACACTCTTGATAATATTTTCTTCTAGCTTTGGTATGCTTCAGATGCATACAGTGACGTAACTTGGCTGAGTTCACATAAATGATCTGGTACCTTACTATTAGGTCTGGGTTAAGTTGATTATAGTGCTCCATATATGCTGTAATTTCTTGTCTTTGGCTTTGTTATCTTTATTGGCATTCTTGTATTTCCTTTTACCCAGGAAAATGCAGATATCTGGGGCCACTGATCTAGCATCTAAGGGACAGGGTGCATCAGATAGCAGTAGTGTAAAGGTTAAAGGTGAATTTGATGTAAAAGTTAAAGGTGAATTTGATGATTCTTTTCAACCAGATCCAAAGATTCGCTGTCTATGTGGAAGTAGATTGGAAACTGAGAATTTGGTCAAGGTGAACCATTAAATATGTTTTCTTCTTTCTTTATGATAAAGAGAATTATTTGCATCAGTTCATGCAGATACTACTTATTCAGTCAATTTATAATCTCATCCAGTTTTTTGGTGATAACATGCACTTTTCATTAGAGCTCCTATATGTTGCTTACATATTATAATTTTGGAATTTTAATTTTCCTCATCATATTGCAGTGTGATGATCCAAGATGCCATGTGTGGCAACACATCAGTTGCGTTATTATTCCGGAGAAACCTGCAGAAAGCATTCCACCAGTTCCGGATAAATTTTATTGTGAACTCTGTCGTCTCACTCGTGCAGACCCGTATGTCAAATCCCCTTCTTATTTTAGCTAATAGCTATATGTGGAGTGAGCAATAATAATTTGTTTGAATTTTTCCTTGTGATGAATTTTTATTTTTAAATTTTCTGTTAAAGGGTTTTGGTGTGCCATTTTTTCTACTAGGGTTGCATGGTTGACATTATTTGCTTGTGATTTACTATTTCTCTGCTACAATACTCTGTAGGTAGTTGGTACGGTGAACTGGGCTTTGTTGTTGTGAGATGATACGATGATTGCAATATTGTAATTTTTATTTTCAATACAATTATTACTTGATGTGGCCCAATAATAGTTGTGGAGTTGGTGAATTTGTTTATGCGCCTATTCAGTTATTCTTCTATGGTAACATTGTTATATCTTAGTGTGTTTAGATTAGTTGTGAAAAAAATATTATTTCAATAAGTTATAATCAATTATAGAAATAAGTTTTGTTTGGTAATACTAGCTAAAAAGTGATTTTAAGATAATGTTTCATTTGGATTGTCCAAAAAGATACCTTTTAATTTTTTAGTAAAATTACAAAAGGGCTATAAGTTATTTGTAGCAGTTAGTTTTATATTTAAAATAATAAATTGTTGAGAATAAAATGGGAAAACAAAAGTTAGCTAGAAAATAATCTGATAGCTTTTAATCATGAGCTCTAAAATTTTTCTTACAATTGAAAAGGTTTTTCCCTTAGAAAAAAGGCTTTTTCATTACTGATAAATTTCTTGATCATTCTAGATTTAAATAAATAGCTTTTAGCTTTTAAAAAACTTTTTCCCCCAACATTAATCATATCCAAACATGTACCTAATTTTTTAGTTAGAATAAAGATCAAGTCCACCCGGATTTTGTCCACCCGAAAATGTAGTTAACTATATGTGTAAATATAATTAACTTTGTCTTACAAGTGGTTAAAAGTAAATGAACATGATTGTATATAATTATCGATATGTGATTAATATTAACCATTTGTGAGACAAAGTTAACCACTATTAGACATTTTGATAACCTCATAATACTACTAACCACTTGTGAGGCAAAGTTAACAATCATTGGATATTTCAATAACCCCGTGACAATATTAACCACCTATTGATAATTGTATATAATGACGTTCATTTACTCTTAACCACTTACGAGGCAAAGTTAACCATATTTACATGTGTAGTTAACCACATATAATGTTCAATAACTGCATGACACTATTAACCACTTGCAAGGCACAGTTAACCATCATCAAACATTTCAATAACCTCATGAAACTATTAACCACATATCAATAATTATATATAACTGCGTTCATTTACTTTTAACCACTTGTAAGACAAGGTAAACCATACATGTACATGTAGTTAACTACATAAGCTGGGTGGATGTCGGGTGTAAAATCCCAGCGGGATGATTATCAGTACTCTTTTAGTTATGTCTAGAGATACTCATTATGGTGAGTTTCTGAATCACAAAGATGCTTTTGAGTCATATATTTTCTTTCACTTCATCTATTTAATTCTTTTGTTCTGTTTTATGTTGGGTTTTATTGAATGACTCTTCCCTCATTTTGTCTGTTATATTCTCTCATAATTGACCAGATAGTCTTTATATTCTATTATTTAGCATTTTTTTGCCACTCAACTTTGTATATTCTACTGTTCTCTGTTACAGATTTTGGGTTTCAGTGGCACACCCTTTGCATCCTGTGAAGTTGACCACAACCAGTAATCCAACTGATGGGTGAGTACATGATGTGGGTTTATTGAAATTAGACATGGTGTAATTGGGTTCATTTGTTTCTTTATAAATTGAATGTCTTGTTAATATATACTTGGAATTTAGATGTGTTTTTTGTTGCCTAATGTGCATGTAAGAGACTAAGATGTCCTTCATTCTGGTTTGGATGTGGGTGGGGCAATTGTCAATGAGTGCAAGTTCCGTTATTTGATGATAAGCTTTTTTATTGCTTTTTTTAGATGTTATATATACAGAGTTGTTATGCTATTTGCAGGGGTTGTAATGTTGATGCAGTGTACTATATACTTTTGTTAATCAAAATATTTTAGGTATTGAATTTTCTTTTCTGGGGTGTAATTTACTCGGGAAAATAACCTATTAGGAAGTGAAGGTTTTCTCCTTTTCTTCTCTCTGTATATCTCAATGTTTTCTTAAATCTTTATTAGGTGGAGCTAGGCTAGTAAACTTCATTTTCTTCCCATGACACAATCTAATGACCCTGTGCAAATAATGCTTAAAGCATAATTTCAATGTGGCTTTCTGCTTGAATGGCTTAACCATATTCCTGTTTTAATTGCTCAGGAACAACCCAGTGCAGAGTGTGGAGAGAAATTTTCAACTTACTAGAGCAGACAAGGACTTGGTATCAAAACCAGAATTTGATGTTGAGGTTGGTTTGGATTTTCAGTGCATGTAGATTAATGCATATACTTCTATGCATTGGTTTGCTTATTTATTGAAAAAATGACACGTAGGCTTGGTGTATGCTCCTAAATGACAAGGTTCCATTCAGGATGCAATGGCCACAGTATACAGACCTGCTGGTCAATGGTATGTTTTAAGTCATGTTCTCCTTGCTAATTTGGAATTAGTTTTCTTGTTGGCAGTCTGGTTTTAATTTTCATGGTATGTTGTGCAACTAGAAGCACATCATTTTAAAGGAAAACACCAAATATTTGTTTGTGATGAATGTGTTGTGGTTGTATTTGAAATTTATTCTCATTGATTTGATTATGATTATATAGGTGTTCCTGTTCGTGCAACTAACAGACCTGGTTCACAGTTGCTTGGTGCTAATGGTCGGGATGATGGTCCAATTGTAAGTTTCTTGTCATTTATATAGTTATCACTTGTCTAACTATTTGAAATTGTCAAACATGAGTTGATTTACTATTTGTATTGGTTTTATTAAATTTCTCATTGTATTTCTCCTTTGTCAGATCACGCCATATGCAAAAGACGGAGTTAATAAGATTTCCTTAACAGGATGTGATGCTCGCATTTTTTGTTTAGGGGTTCGTATTGTTCGAAGGCGCAGTATGCCACAGGTAGATTGCATTCTAAGCTTGATAAATTTATAAACAAACTATTTTGAATTGCTGTTGGTTCCTTAATCCAGCCTTGTGGTATTGGAATAATGAAGTTTTAAGTATCTCCCTGTATGATGTTTGGCCAATATTCCTGATGTTGGTCCCTTTTGGTTGATTTCTTAAAATTGAAACTTGACAAAACTTGGCATGCCTTTTTTATTATCATTCTTGTCAATTTTGAATAACACCTAACCACACTCAACCACAATGTTTCTTCTTCCACTATAAATTGGAAAGCACATGTATGGGCCTCCAAGTGTTTCTTCTATTCTAAAGTAAGTTAAAATATTCTAATATTTTTTCTTGTAGTTTCTTGGGCATTATTTTGGCTTAAGTTGTTTGGCTTGTGAGACTTTTTTTAAAATAAAAGAATGCTGAATTTTTTCAAATTTCACATAATAATAACTAGATGTGGTTTGGTTTTGACCAAGTTTGCTGGTTTTAATTGGTTGTGTCTAGTTCAACTCTCAATCCGGTTTTGGTTATTAACACAGACTGGAAGGCTGATTGTCAACTGTTGAACCAACCACCAGTCTGTTTTTAGATGTTGGTGTTGCATTTTTGTTGCTACTTTGTTGTGAACATGTTTACATACAACTGCTTCCCTTCCATTACTGTTATAAGCTTGTTAAATAGTTTAGTCTTTGTTATCTAGATCCTAAACTTAATTCCAAAGGAGTCTGATGGTGAGCAATTTGAAGACGCTCTTGCACGTGTCTGCCGTTGTGTTGGGGGTGGAAATGCAGCTGATGCTGCCGACAGTGACAGTGATTTGGAAGTGGTTTCAGATACTTTTAGTATCAACCTTCGTTGTCCTGTATGGCTTTCATCAATAGATGAATTATTATTGCAAATCATGTAGCCCTACTAATCACTACTAATCAACGTTTCTACATTTTGGTGCAATTTTTAGATGAGTGGTTCAAGAATGAAGGTTGCTGGAAGATTCAAACCCTGTATTCACATGGGCTGCTTTGATCTTGAAGTTTTTGTGGAGATTAATCAACGTTCAAGGAAGGTAAGGTTCTAACAAATGGTGCATGATTTGTCCACTCCCCTTCATTGTGATTTTTGTCTGATGATGAATTGGATTGTTTCTACAGTGGCAATGTCCTATATGTCTCAAAAACTATGCTTTGGAGAATATCATCATTGACCCTTATTTCAATCGCATCACTTCTATGGTAGTTATTTAAAAAATTAATAATAATTTCTAATGTTCATAAATCTTCTATTTGACAAATCTTAGTGTCATTATTTACATTGCTTTGGTGGTACAGATGATGAATTGTGGTGAAGAAATTACAGAGGTTGAGGTGAGGCCTGATGGTTCTTGGCGTGTTAAGGCAAAGAATGAAAGTGAACGCCTGGAATTAGGGAATCTAGCACAGTGGCACCTTCCAGATGGATCGCTGTGTGTTTCAGCTGATGGAGATGTCAAGAGATTGGATACATTGAAGCAGGTGAAACAGGAAGGTATTTCAGACAGTCCTACTGGTTTAAAACTTGGCATCAGGAAGAATCGCAATGGAATTTGGGAAGTCAGTAAACCTGAGGGCACAAACACCTCTTCTGGTACTAAATTGAAAGGGGTTTTTGGAAATCCTGAACAGGTTGTTATTCCAATGAGCAGCAGTGCCACTGGAAGTGACCGGGATGGTGACGATCCTAGTGTAAATCAGGGTGGTGGCGGGCATATTGACTACTCCACTACAAATGGGATGGAAATGGATTCGTTGTGTCTCAATAATGTTGATTTAGCATATGAATATACTGCACACAACATTTCTGCTCAGGTGGGTGGTGCAGAAGTTATTGTTCTTAGTGATTCTGAAGAAGACAATGATATTTTGGTATCCCCTGCAATTGCATATAAGAACAACCGAAATGATGCTACAGATGGTTACTCTGTACCACCACCTGTAATTGTCGATTCATATACTGAAGATCATAATCTTGGTGGAAATTCATGTTTAGGACTCTTCCCTAATGATGATGATTTTGGGATGCCTTCCCTGTGGTCATTGCCTTCTGGAACTCAGGCTGGTCCTGGATTCCAATTGTTTGGTTCTGATGCAGATGTGTCAGATGCATTGGTCCATCTGCAGCATGGTCCTATTGATTGCTCCTCGTCACTAAATGGTTATGCATTAGCTCCTGATGCTGCTTTGGGATCTGGTAATATCTTGCAAGATTCCAATGCTGGGCGGTCAGATGCTGATTTGAATGGTGGTTTGGTGGACAATCCATTGGCATTTGGTGGAGATGATCCCTCACTTCAGATTTTTCTCCCCACAAGACCAGCAGATTCATCCATGCAGAATGAATTGAGAGATCAAGCAAATATGGCTAACAGTGTCTGCACTGAAGAGGATTGGATATCCCTTAGTCTTGGAGGTGGTGCTGCTGGTAGCAATGGTGATGCTTCCACTCAAAATGGGTTGAATTCTAGACATCAAATCCCAACAAGAGAAGGCACCACGAATACTTTGGATGATACTGGTTTGTTGCTCTCTGACCTTACTGAATCAGAAATGTTCCTTATTTTTTAATGGAAATTACTCCTGTTGGAAACTTATTTTTATTACATGGTAGTGTGCAGTTGAGTGTGATGTTAGCTGGGAAGTGGAGCATTTTTTTCAATAGAGAGAGAATAATAAAATATATTTAATGAAGAGAAATTGAATATATTCTTTAAATTAATAAAAGTGCAAAAAAAAAAAAAAACAAATTTTTTATAGAATCAAAAGTGTCCTTTTTATATATGAAATACATCTCAATAAAGAAATATATTTTAGTTTAGATAGATGTAACAGATTTTATAATAAAAAGTATAAAATAATTTGATAAAATAACATGCTCTACAAAAATAGATCATCATGGCCTTAACAATTTCAAATTTTGGGACACATTAAGGAATGTTTATTACACATCCTAATTACTTAAAAGAACAAAATGTTTGATGCTTTTTGAATTTTCAAGATACTAAATGCATATAGTGCATGTTTGGATTTCAGTTAGAAGAGCTCAAAAGTACTTTTACTTCTAAAGCAACAATTTTTTTCTTCTTCATTTGTGCATTGAAATTCATGAATTTACATTGAAATTCACAAAGTACTTTTCCAATTTTAATCCAAACATAGCCATATTTGTCATGTAGTAGTTTCTACTATGATTACTTAACCTGAGTTCTAAGGGCGTGCATCAACAATACCTTGGTTACTGAAATACAAATTTTGTATTTTGTAAAGAAATCTATTATTTATATATCTTAAATATCTTAATTTAAAGAGTAGAGTTAGTTTATCCGTCTTCATTTGATACATATGTTATTACTCACTCTTCATTAGTGTTAGAAAAGTTATTTACTTTTCCTGTAATTTACTTTCACTGACAGCAAAAGCTGTTTTTCATCTACTTCTGATTGTGCCTATTTACTTTATGTATCCTAGGTTGTACTAGGCCCCTTTTTATTTTCTGTGTAAAAGTTAAAGATTGTACTTCTCCTTAATATAAAAAAAGTTTCTATCGAGTGGTTGAGACACTCAATCATTTTTACACAATATCTTCATTACAAGTTGGTATCAGAGCGGGTTCGGTCCTGCTTTGTGTTTCAAGTCAAGTTGTCGCTGGCAACTGCTTTTTGTCGCTAGCCGTTGTCAAGTCACTGGCGACTTAGTGGATCTGGTGCGTCTCCCTGTGCGCAACCCAACCCTGAAGGTATTGGAGTCAGAAACCTTGTCATGGGCCCTCGCGCAGGCTTTTTTGCATAGTCCTGACAGGTGCGTGCACCTCACACGTTGTCCTTTGGTCACCGGAAAGTCGTCACACAGTCGTCACACAGTCGTCATTTTACTCATCGACTCTTTCTGGCCCTTTTCCAAGTATCACCTTTAACATTTCCCCAGTTTAGAGAATGGGTCCACATCTTTCTCTCTCTTGGGTCTTCTTCTTCCTCTACCACAACATTATGACCACCCCTGGTCCAGTTTTCTCCATCTCCGACACTCCTACCATAGCCACAGAAAAACTCAATGGCAAAAATTATTTGTCTTGGTCTCCCTTTGTTGAACTTTGGTTTCTTGGTCAAGGCTACCATGACCACTTGGAATAGGACATCAGTGAAGTCTCATCGGACAACAAAGAACAATGGAAGAAGTTGGATTTTCAGCTTTGTGCTTTGTTGTGGTAGTTTGTGGAACCCAACATATTGGGAACTGTTAGAACATTCAACACTTGTAACTCTTTTTGGAAAAAGGCTTAGAGTATCTTTGCAAATGACATTCAAAGTCTCTATAATTTTGCCCAGAAGTTGGCTTCTCTCAAGCAAACTGATCATGATATGATCTCCTTTGTTGCTCACGCCCAATCTACTATTGAAGAACTGAAAATGTTCTTGGAAGTTGACTCATTGGATGAAATTAAAGAGACTGGACAAGCTATATATGGTGATGGTTCTTCGAGCTATGGATCCCGATTTTGACCATGTTCATGATCAAATCCTAACCAGTCAAGAAGTCCCTTCAATGGAGAATTTGCTGACACGACTTTGATGTGTTCCTACTCCTAAGAGTGGAAATCCTCTTGAGCTTGCTGAATCTTCAGCAATGGTTTCCACTTGTGGAAGAGGAGGTCATGGCAATCAAGGAGGACGTGGTGGTAGAGGTTGCCGTCCTTAGTGCTCGTACTGCAAGAGAATGGGTCATACTCAAGGGACTTGCTCTTCTTTGCATGGTTTTCCTAACAAGGTAGCAAATGTCTCCAAATTCAAGAAAGTTGAGCCTAAACTTTCTGATGAAGAATATCAGGAATATCTGAGATTAAAATCCAGCAACCAAGCTCAAACATCTTCAACCCCTAGTATTTCAATAGCTTGCATTTCTCAATCTGTGGACAGTCAAGGTCCATGGATAATTGATTTAGGTGCTTCAGATCATGATTCTCTATTCACCTTTATGTCTTCCCCAAAATTTCCTCATTTGATTACCATGGCAAATGGCTCTAAGGTTACTTCCAAGGGAGTTGGTCAAGTTTCTCTATCTCCTTCCTTAAACTTTGAGTTTGTCCTTTTTATTCCAAATTGTCCTTTCAATCTTATCTCTTTAAATCAATTAGCCAGATCATTAAATTGTTTTGTAACATTTGACGTTGATTCTTTTGTTATACACGAACATGCTACAGGTCGACTGATTGGCGTAGGACATGAATCCAAAGGACTTTTTTACCTTGAAACCAGCTCTTCTATGTCTTGTTTTGCAGCCCCATCTCCAAAACTTCTACATGATCGCTTGGGTCATCCAAACTTGTCAAAATTGAAGAAAATGGTTCTTGGACTCGACAAACTTTAGATATTAGAGTGAGTCATGTCAATTAGGGAAACATGTTAGGTTTTCTTTTCCAAAGCAAATTGAAACTAGATGTAAATATGCTTTTTCTATCATTCATTCAAATATTTGGGGTCCAAGCCATGTCACATCTTTTGGGTTCAGATATTTTGTCGCATTTATTGATGAATATTATTGATGTATTTGGGTATATTTAATGAAAGATTGATTTGAACTTTTGCCTATATTTATGTCCTTTTTCAATGAGATCGAGAATTAGTTTGGAAAGACAATTAAGATTCTCCAAAGTTATAATGCCAAAGAATATTTCTTTTGATCTCTTCGTTTTTTTTAATCCTAACAAGGCATCTTACATCAATCCACGGGCCCACATACACTATAACAAAATGGTATGGCAAAAAGGAAAAATAGACATTTAGTTGAAACAGCACGCACCTTGTTACTTAGTGCAAATGTTCCAATTCATTTTTGGGGTGATGCTATTCTCACTGCATGCTTTGTAATAAATAGAATGCCTTCATCACTTGATAATAAAATTCTTTTTCGAGGTGAACCCTTATATCATATTTCTCCTAGTATTTTTGGTTGTACCTGTTTTGTCCATAATGTGTCTCCAAGTCTAGATAAGCTCTCAGCAAAAGTCATCAAATGTGTTTTTCTTGGATACTCTCGTCTTCAGAAAGGGTACTACATGTCTGCTGATGTTACTTTCTTTGAGGAGACTCTTTTCTGCTCTTCTTCCATGCAAGACTTCAATTCTAGTCAACAGGTGTTACTTGTTCCTATCCTTGATTTGTCACTGTCTCCTACCCAAGAGACTTCTACTCAAGAAGTAAATCTAGCCTCATTGTCCAATCAGTAGTCCACCTAAATCATCTTCAACTCCTCTCATCACGTACCAGCTTAGGACACAAAGAACTAGTCCAACATTACATAAAGAGCCATTTGATTCATGTCCTTCCCCATCAGTCTCTCCTATGACGAATCCAAATGATGAGAACTCTGATTGGCCTATTGCTCTTAGGAAAGGTATTCGATCAACTTGAAATCCCCATCTTATTTATAATTTTTTGAGTTATCATCATTTGTCTCCTTCATATCTCTGTCTAATGTTACTATTCCCAAAAATATCTGTGAAGCACTTGATCATCCTGGATGGCGACAAGCCATAATTGTTGAAATGTAGGCTCTTGAAGATAGTGGCACGTGGGAGTCGGTTCCTCTTTCCCTTGGGAAGAAGATAGTTGGCTGCAAATGGGTCTATGCCATTAAAGTTGGTCCCAATGGTGAGGTTGATCTCTTTAAGGCCAGATTAGTGGCCAAGAGATACACTCAGATATATGGTCTTGATTACAATGACACTTTTTCTCCTGTAGCCAAGATTACTATAGTTTGCCTTTTTCTTGCTATGGCTTCTATTCGCCATTGGCCTCTCCATCAACTAGATATTAAAACTGCCTTTCTTCATGGTGAATTGGATAAGGAGATTTATATGGAGCAACCTCCTAGTTTTGTTGCTCAAGGGGCGTCTGATCTAGTTTGCAAACTTTGTCTCTCTCTTTATGGGCTCAAACAATCTCCACGAGCTAGTTTGGGAAATTTAGTCATATTGTGTAGAGTTTTGGATTGAAACATAGTGAAGCAGATCATTTAGTCTTTTATTGTCACACTTCTCCTAGAAAGTGTGTTTACTTAGTTGTCTATGTTGATGACATAGTCATTACAGGGAATGATGCTAATAAAATTTTCCAGCTGAAAGAGCACTTGTTCAGTCACTTTCAAACTAGAGAACTTGGCAGTTTAAAATACTTCCTTGGTATTGAAGTGACTCAATCAAAGGGAGGCATTGTGATCTCGCAAAGAAAGTATGCTTTGGACATTTTGAAGAAAACATGCATGACTGAATGTAGACCCATTGATAGCCCTATGGATCCAAATCAAAAGCTAATGGTAGATCAAGGTGAACCTTTCTCAGATCTAGAGAAATATAAGAGACTAGTGGGGAAACTCATTTACCTCACAATTACTAGACCTTACATCTCTTTTGCAGTTGGAGTTATTAGTCAATTCATGCAGGCTCCTCATATTGATCACTAGAATGTTGTAATTCGCATTCTTAGATACATCAAAAGGCTCTAGGACAAGGACTGTTGTATGAAGATAAGGAAAATACCCAAATTGCTGGGTATTGTGATGCTGACTAGGCAGGATCTCCTATAGATAGGCACTCTACCATTGGATACTGTGTATCCAATGGAGGAAATATCATCTCTTGGAAGAGCAAGAAACAGAATGTAGTTACCCGATCTAGTGCAAAAGCAGGGTATAGGGCTATGGCTTCAGTCACTTGTGAACTTGTATGGGTTAAACAACTTCTCCAAGAACTAAAGTTTTGTGAAATTCAGCAAATTAAGTTGTATTGTGATAATCAGGCAGCTCTTGACATTGCCTATAATCCAGTGTACCATGAGAGAACAAAACATATAAAAATTGATTGTCATTTTGTTTAGGAGAATTTGCTAGCCAAGGAGATTAGTACTGAATTTAGCAGCTCCAATGATCAACTTGCAGATATTTTGACCAAGTCTTTGAGAGGACCTCAGATTCAGTTTATATGTTCCAAGCTTGGTGCATACAATTTATATGCTCCAACTTGAGGGGGAGTATTAGAAAAGTTATTTACTTTTCTTGTATTTACTTCTGCTAACAGCAAAAGCTGTTTTTCATCTTCTTCTGATTGTGCCTATTTACTTTATGTATATCCTAGGCTGTACTGGGCCCCTTTTTATTTTCTGTGTAAAAGTTAAAGATTGTACTTCTCCTTAATATATAAAAAGGTTTCTGCTGAGTGGTTGAGACACTCAAGCATTTTTACACAAAATATCTTCATTTCAAATGTGTTCTTAAAGACTTATCTGTCTTTATTTAATACATGTTATTACTCACTCTTCATTAGAAAGCGTTTTTCTATTCTCTTGCTTTGTTAAATTTTGTGTTCTTAAACCAGTACATCGTATAAAATAAATGGTTAGAGAATGGTGCAAGAGTTTTCCTCTTATGAGTAATGAGTGTCAATTAATCCCAACCCATATTTACAAAGGGTGTTTATGGATTGGATTGGACTGGATTAAGAGCTGGCAAATTGGTCTGACGACCCAACGGATTAGGCTTGGCTGGGCCATAAAAACTTTGGCCAAAAATATGGGCCAACCCAAGAAAAAATTGGCCTGCATGGTACTGGGCCTATTTGGCCCAATGCTATATTTTTTGGTTGTCTTTTTTCGTAAAATATATAAAAATGTAAGAAAAAAGAGAGTCACAGGCAAAATGGCCCAGTTTGATGGGCTTGCCAGGCTAGGCTGGGCCCAAAAAACACAGCCAATTACGAATTTTGGCTGGCCCGTGCTGGCCCGCTTTTAATGCTTGACCCGTTAGGCTAGGCTGGCCCGTTTGACACCTCATTAGACTGGTTTTGAGGGAAAAAGACAATTGATCTAATCTAATTGGTTTTCTTATTTTATCATCTAATTGGTTAGGTTCAAAATATAAATCCAAACCAGTCCAAATTGATTTGGATTGAATTGATTTGCGTCATGATTTTTTAATTATAAAAATTTATCAAAATGTAAAAATCAAATTTTATCAAAGTATATTAAATACACGTTTTCACTAATTCTTCAAAGTACACCAAAATACAAATCTAAATCCTAAATATAAAGCTGAATTAATTGTCAAAAATACAACATAAATTCAAATCCCAAAAGGAAAATTAAGTTTGGCTTGGAGTATAATATGAAAGTTCATAATATAGATAATAATACAGGAAGTTTTAGGTATAATATCATTTTAAAATATGTATGTTCATAAAATTTTGATTTGGTTTGGATTGGTTGGGTTTTTAAATTTGGATTAAATCCAATTCATTTTTTCCCCCCTTTTTTGGCTTTTTGTTTTTCGGCTCAGATTTTTTAGTTTATACTGGATGTTTAGTATTCTTACATTTTCAAGCGAACAAAACAACCATTTACATTTTTCTACATATTATGAAGCATTCTTAAATTTTTGTTGGTATCTTTTCTTGGTTACCTGTCTCTGCTATCTCTGCGTCTCTACCGTAGATGAATATATTTTGTAAGCCTTTTTGAGATGGAGAGTTTTTAATTGTTTCACGCGTGATTTTTAGTACATTCCTAAGCTTCATATCAAGTTTATTTGGGAGGGACTATGAAGGAGGATTGGAAGCTGGGTATTTCTTTGCATCGAGAAGTGCTATACCTTCTGTTAAATGGTTAGAAACCTTCAAATGTTTAGTTGTGGATTTGTCAAGATACTCTATGGCTGTGTTAATCTGCTGCTGCATCATATCCTTGTGTCAGAAAAAGAAGTTTTAGAACTCTATTCCTAAAATCACCCAAATGCCCATAATTTGTTCACTTACATGGAAAGTATATATGGTTATTTTGATCACTTGAAAATGTGGAGGATGTTAAGTAGTTAACCTCTAAAAGTTGAGGAGGTTTGTGTTCCCTATATCTATAAGCTATATGCATTTTGCATCGTCCTCCTTTCTCCTCATCTTTTCCTCATTGTGTTTGGTTCTCCTTTTCTGCTCCCTATCAGATAATTGCATTTTGACTTCTGAGTTAGTGACCTTTAATGCAGTTTTGACATTTTATTTTTCCATTTTTTTTCTTGATTAGTTATTCCTCTTTTTGCAGCTTCTTTACTCCTTGGGATGAATGATGTTATATCTGACAAGGCAAGTAGGCAAAGATCAGATAGCCCTTTCTCATTTCCTCGCCAAAAACGTTCTGTAAGGCCCCGCTTGTACCTTTCTATTGATTCAGATTCAGAGTAAAGGTCAGACCTTGTGTCTCAAGAACTTTAGGTACTCTTCTTAACACCAGATTTTACATTTAGAAATTAAAGAAAGTTGAGAGGCATTTTTGGTCCTCATGAAATGGCAGTTAATACTTAATGTGGTCTGAGGCATCTCTGGTGGAACAGAGCTACAAATTACCCTGCCATAATGCTTGCACCTACCCCATTGTCAAAGATGTTGGCCGTGCTTGATATCTAAAATGTTCTTATGACAGAAGTTGATAGGTCAAGCTTGAGCTATTATTCCCGTCAATTTTCAATGAGGGTGTGCTGGGGTGGGGTTATAATGCTGTTTTATTGTATAGTTGATCATTCAAATCTGGTAGTTCAAACTTTAAAATTTGGTGGGACATTATATCTACATTTTTGTCTCTGCTGAGAGCAATAACATGTAAATGTTTTAGCCTTCAGATTCAACAGTGAAATCAAAGATATTGTTTCTCTTAAACCGGTCTTTTTTCCAGAATTTTATGTTGGCTTTCAGCATCATGCCTCATGATTGGCCGAGGTAGGCGCCCATTTTCATAATAGCTGGACGTTAATATTTATTTATTTATTTTAAATATTTAGTCATAAAAAATGCCTCCGCGTAAGGATCGATATTTCTTGACTGGCTACGTATGTTGCTCCAGCCGAGCTTGTCATTATTCTCTGTTTGCATAGTTGAGAGAGAAGAGCCCCTAAATGTGACGGATTATTAATTATTAACTAGACGCTGAAGGAACATGGTTTAGTTATGGCCACCATTGCTATACTGTTCATTTTGTACAGGTTTAATTATTAAAAATAATTAAATTCTTAAATTTAAATTATTATCTAACTTTTTGGTACTTAATTCAGCAAGAAAGGAAGAAGGATAGGCTTATAAAAAAACAAAAAAACAAAACACTAAGACAGATTAGAGGCACACCTGGATAATTAATCGGTTTAAGTATGTTTTCTTAATCTGCTTAATATATTTATATGTTGGTTTTAATCCTTCTAGAATTATTTTTTTAAACAGTTCCTATTATATTTAATTTTTTTGTGTAAGTTTCTGCTATTACTTGTTGAACATCCAAATACTCTTTGCATCAATGATCCACCACCTTTTACTTGGCATTTTAAACACCCAAAAAAAAATTAATACTTATGTGCAAAATCATAAAATCCACCCAAGACAAACAATAGTAGCAATATAATGAAGGGAAGAGAGGGAAAGCAAAAACGATTTTGGGGAAATCCAAAGCGTGTACAGAATGGAAGGTGCATGTTGATGAAGCTACCATGCTAATTAGCTAATAATCATAGTCTTGCTAGTGTTGATGAGGAATGTGATGAAATAGAATTATATGTGTCATTCGTAGAGGTGGAAACTCACAATAACTGCCTTGACCACTAGAAAGTGGGAGGGGAGAAGGGGAAGAGTTAGGGAGTTGAGGACTAAAATTAAAACTAAAATATATTTAGAGGGATTAAAACAAAAGACTAGAAGGAGAGAAAATTAGGGAGTCAAACAAATAAAAATAAGAAAAAATAGGTTATGCATTGACCATATAAAATAATTTTATACTGTCATTTAATTACAATTTACCATGTATGGTAAGTTTGTTGACTTTGATAATAATTATCTTAAAAGTCACTAAAACTGATTTTTGATTAGTTGATAGTGTAAAAAATTTTATACTGACAGTATATAACAATTAAACTTTAAAAATAATATATATTTAGAGACAAACAATAATTGTGTCATGTAAGTTGGTGGTCACGTATTAGGATAACCTTTCGTTAGTCACCTTAGTAATCAACGGTAAGAAATAACTACAAAAACATAGAATTGAATATAACGGTTTTAAAAAAATAATTTAAAAGAATTAAAATAAAAAATAGATATATTATAAAAACTAAAAATATTTTTAACTTAAAACAATTTTTGTTATACAACTTTTTATAAATTTAATCATAAAATTTATTGAAATAAGTTAAAAACTTAAGATATCTCAATTGTTTTAACGCGTAAAGTAAATTTTAGCGAAAAATTTTGCTCTAAAGTTATATAAATTTGACGCAAACAAATGCACTTATGCACTTGAGACCCACCCATTAGGACTACAATTTGTTATAAAAATAAGGTGTCAATATCATGTTAGAAACAGAAAAACGCAAATAAACACATTAAAATATGCAACTAACAAAATATGCTCCACTTTAGTTGCTGTTTGTTTAGTCTTGTCAACCAAATCACATGGCCCGGGACAAGTTTTCCCCAAGGAAAAATAGTGTATTTAGCGAACTGCATTTGGGGAGGGAGGGTATACAAAGAGACTTAATCTTTTGGTCATGAGCTATCCAAATTGGATTTTTTACAAAGTGCAATATCCCAGATACAGTGAAATCGTTGAGCCGGGCACTCTAGAATACAGGATACAGCATAATTCTAATCAACACTCAATCAGGAGGAGTTCACCTCCAGCATGTTCTTTTCTGCAATGTCTGACTTCCAGAAATGTGATTTATTGCAGAAATTGAAGTCAGCAGGCTGAATGTTGATAGAAGCAGAGTGGTTTGTCAATCATACAGAACTTAATCTTCAGATTCTGCTTCCATAACCGGGAGAATGCTTAAAGCTGAAGTACCTAGATGCATGCCCCTAATAACACCTCCATAACCAACCTTAATCTTATGGTACAGAAGCAAGATGGAATCCCAGAGCGCAGTTCTTCCCTGACATAAATCCAGAGCAGTTAGCAAACCAATATAAAAAAATAACATTGTACTGGTTGATAAGGGATCCATTGGCAAATCATGTGTAGTAGGCTACACTAAATGTATTGGAAATAACAGTATTAAAGGTTAAATAATAGCAGTATAAAAAAGGTTCAAAAGTATTTAATTTTAAGTTCATAACCTGGGGCTACACAGGCATTACCGACCTGAAGAGAAAACTGCAGTTTCTTATCCCAGTACAAGGCAAAAATCGGGGGACCCTGCTTTCCAACTGCTAGTATACATGCTCCAGGGTGTAGCACAGAAGGGACAGAAGACACTACAGCAATGTATTTCTCTGGAAACCTTTCCTTTGGGGGAAGGACTCCCAAGAATAATGGATTTTTGCCAGACTGAGCTCCAGCATATGACATAGCATCCACATGTAACATCCATTTTGGATGTTCTAGGAAAGTACAGAACAGATACAACAGCAAGTGAGAATCAGAAGGTAGCTCAAGTGTCCACTTTTTATTCTTTTTATCATAAACCTCCCCACTTCCAAGATACTCATAATTCTTCAAGCAGGTTCCTTCTGCAAGCTCTGAAAATTAAGACAAGATAACTAAAGTTAGATTACTTTGGTGTATGCTGGCCATGAAAGCAATCTTAGATTAATGATGCTCTGCTTCAATTTATTCAGGAAATCCGATGATGGTTAATGACTAATAAGAGCAATATATCCATAATTCTGTCTACCTCGGATCCTTTGCACAGTGTAATCAGCACGAACACTGCTTTGAGGTAGCAAACCTTTAACCCACTCTCCTTTAACCAAGGCTTGAAGCCTTTGGTGTTCAGTGATAGCATCCACACAATCCTGCATGATAGGAATTAAAGAAGTCTGCTGTGGGGACTGTTGCATATTAGATACAAGCAACTTGGCTGTATGCAAAATATAAACCAAGTGGAATTTGTCAGAACTCAGAAGCTATCAGCAAATATAATCAAATTTGGACAGAAAATCACATTTAATTGACTAATGTGAAGCAACATACATTTGGAAGAATCTATGGCCTGCACAAGAGTAGAATGTAACTGATGAAGTAATCCATCTTCATTGAGAGACAGTGCAGGTTGCCAGTCTTGAGTCTTATCAATTGATGGCAAAGCAGCAGGGGCTCCGGTTGACAGCATATCATTCCCCACTTGACTAATTGTGATTGAAATACCAAGTTTAGCAGCTGCTTGCATAACCTATGAATATGAAACCAGGGGAAATGAATTAAATTAGTTGATGCTCCAATCATGCTAGATGTTTTGGGCTTCTAACTAAGTACGAGTAAGAGCTCATTTGGACACAGTGCCAAAATGAGTTTTTGACTGGTTTTGCTTAGTTTGGGTGGCTCATCCTAACAATATTTGAGCTCCTTAGACTTTATGAACCAATATTTCAGCAAAAAATAAAAAATAAAAAAATTGAATGTTAACCTTTTGCAGTAGTATTACCAGCCACAATCCATGTTAGTCAAATAACGCAAAGTATACTTTATGCTCAATTTTTCTTGGTAATTACATACCAAACCATAAGTAATTTTTCCTAATTAACCAAACAAGATTCATTCTTCTTATAACATGTTTAGATAAAAACACACTAAAAAGTAACTTGGCCCAAAATCAATTCTCTGACCAAAACCAGCTCTACATGGTTATCTAAGCACACAAATGAGAGGTGTCCTGAAACCCTCCATGAAAATTTTACATCAAATACTACCTTGTTTGTTATTGAAAAGTATTGTTGCCGTCGCATATATTGAGTATTGACTTTCACGGTCAATATTTTTCTTCTTTGTTTAACCTTGCTTTGAACATAAAAGAAGAAATGAATAATAAAATGAACCTGAATGTGACTTGTCTCGATCTTGTTAAGCAAAGGTTTGAGCAGAACCGAAGAAAACCATTGCCTGAGTCGGTCATGCCACTGTTCAATTTGAGGATAGATGCCAAGATGTCCAAAAGCTTCAATAGATTCTTCCATGGACATTGGTGCAGGAAAGTCACCCTCACCCTTCTTAGGGGGGGTGTTAAACTTTTGTGAGCCCGGAGACATCCTCACAGGCCTCAATGGCATAAGCCTTGTAGTTCCAGACGTATTAGCCGAGCCTGTAACTGTACTAGGGCTCACTACGCCAAAACCAGGAACCGTAGGAGGTGGGGTAGACATCTTCCCTGCCGACTCATTGATCCTTTCATCCACTTTGGCTAAGAATTTCTCCAGCTTTTCCTCCGACGTTATCTTACTAGCAGAGGAGGCTCGCCTGTTAGACCAAGGGCTCGAAACCACCGAATCCACTCCAGCCAAACTCCTCGGGGGAGAAAATAAACCCGGTGCAAGATACAATGAGGCCGAACCTGGCGACCTCGAGGGAGTTCCAACAGAACGAGCAGCAGCACCCCTATTAGAATTTGAACCATCCGCATCAATGCGAGATCGAGTGGGGCTGGGAATTGGCTGATGAAGGGGAACCAGCAAATCTGAAGAAGGCACCTGGGGCTTAGACTTGGGGGGCTTCTTCGCCGAATCGGGTTGAGCCAAATCAACCTTTGGCTTCACTCCTAAAAGCTCGAGTTGATGTTTGGTTAGCAAAATCTCAGTTCTATTAACAGTGTTAGAATCAGACACGCTCTTAGCCGCAACTAAACCACCAGCATACCTAGCTCTACGCATAAACACAACTTTGATGAGTGCAGAAACAGTTCCAACGAAGATAAAACCCACTAAAGCTTGTAGCGTCTTGGCAAACCAATCTGAAGTTAAATAAATAGATCAGAAATTACAAATTACCTTAATTAAAAAAAAAAAGAAAAAAAATTGAGGTTGAGAACTTACAAGCTGTGACAGGGGAAACAGTTCCGAGGCTCAAAATGTGGATGAAGCCGTTTTCCCTGCAATGTGCGAATGTTACATGGAGTGAATTGTTAGTAGGGTGAAGAGAAGAGTGTGTACCTGAAGATGATAGCGAGAAAGGCGAATGCGGAGGCAGAGAAGAAGGAGAGGATGGAGAGGATCGTGAAATTCGAAGGTTGAATACTGTTGGAAGTGAGAACGGCGGAGAAAGAAGGGTTTTGATAGACACTGAACTTCGATTTCGACGACGAAGAAGAAGAAGAAGCCATGGGAAGCAACCTCGCTAGGGTTTTGGTTTGGGGTTTAAGGTTCGCTTACACCTTACAATACAATACAATACAATACAATTACAAACCCAGTCAGTTCTTCCCTCACCTCCCTCCTTTCCTTTGGTTTAAAATTTCACTCCTGATGATAATAAAATACAATACAATACAATACAATTGTTTGTATTTGATTAATATTAATATTAATTAAAGCTAAGGGATGGAAATTAAAATCAAATTAAGGGTGAGGTGACTAAAATTAAATTAAGTTTTAATTAGATAAGTTTTATTATAGTCAATTATCAATGAGTTTCAAGTTTCTTTATAATTAAATTCTAATTTAATTTAAGTCAATTGATATATCCACATTTTAATAAATCAATCAATCTATATATGTAAACTAGGTTGGACCTTTGATTTTAATAAATAAATTACGTGTGTGAACAAAAAAAAAAAACTTGGTAATTTTGAATTTACCTTGCGTTGGTATGAAAACATTCAATTATCTTTAAAATTCTCTCAACCTTTTTAAAAGGTTTAAAACAGTCAACTGTCATGATTCTACATTTTATTCTTATAAACCTCACTTTTCAAATATAAATGTATCATATTGATAAAATATACTAAAGAAATAACATTTCATGCAGTGGTAAAGTCAAGTAAATAATTATTTTTGTCCTTGAAAACTTAAAATTAGACATCGTAATCCCTAGAAAATGAAATTGCTCGAGATTTCTAAATTTTCAATATGTTTTTTTGGTTTTAGTTTATACATTGATAAGCAATAGTTAATACTAATGAAAATGTCAATGTGACACCTCAAGTGTTGCATATGCTTATGTGACAATAAAACACTGTTGTTTTGGTTTTTAAGAGATTATTTCCTTTTCAAAACCAATGACATTATTTTAGCATCTAAAAGATATTCTCCTTCTTCTCGAAATCACTATCAATGTTTTGGTCCCTAAAAAATCATTTCTTTCTTCTCTAAACCATTGGTTCACTACCTTTATCTTTCTCTTTATCATGAACATGTTTGAAAATGTACTTCCACTACAAACGAATGTGTTTCTCCCCATCACAATAAGAAATGGATCATTAGAAAATAAAATAAATTATTACAATGATGGGCCTCAATGGATTTTAGGTTTAAAAGTTCCTATGTCACAATTTAGAGGTATTGTGAGTTCAACAGTGGTATAACAATTGTTATAACATGGAGGATGTGTTAACAACATGATTGGTTTTTTGGTGACGACGTAATTGGTGTAATTTTGTCGCTGGGTAAAAGGCTTACTGCGCATGTTACAAAAATAGATGGCTTGTGATTATTGTAAGGGAGAAAAGCGAAAATTTATAGTGACATTTTGTGAGCCTAAGTGTGTGTGCTTGGTGACATTTTAGGAATGTTATGGTTCATTTGAAATAAGAGTTGTTTTCTTATGGTAGAGATATAGTTTTAAGTAAGGAAAAGGTGATTAATGACTTTAGAAAAAAAAGGAGGGACTAAAACGATATTAATACTTTCGAAAAAAGAATGATATTTCAATAAGGTATAAAAGCTTGGTAAAAAATATAAGGTATAAGAAACCTAAAAAATATGATTGCAATGTTGTCGAGGCATCGCTTCCAATGTCAGACCTAATTGATGAGGAAGAGATTTAGAGACACAAATGGAGCTACAAAAATATCATTGCAATGTTTGTTTCATCTCGTATTCTTTAATTGTTGTGTATTGAGGAAATGAAAAAAAAAATATCATTGCAATGTCTATCTCATATTTTAGTGTTAGGTGACTTTTTAAATAAATAAATCTAAGCCTTTAGATATGAGTAGAAATAAAGGGTTCAGATTACGAGTAACATTTTAAAGATTTTTGGGCGAACCCATGGCATCCCTTAGCCGAAAGCTAAGGACTACTCCCTTGAAGTACTAAGATTCATTTAAGGGATTGACTATTCTTAACAGATTTTTTTCATACACGTGGATTTGGGGATCAAACCCCGACCACATGTTTAAAGGATAAGGTTATTTGCCAACCATGCTATACCATGTTGGTATTTTAAAGTTAATCTTGAAGTAAATATATCTCTTCCCATCAAAATAATATCATTTTATTATCGCATATGCATCTTATGTGACACTTAATGTATCACATCAACATTTTTTTCATATAGATGGAAAACAAAAGAGCATTACAGCATAATCATGAGCAAAAAAAACCTGCCTCTAGCCTCAACTGAAAAAAATGAAGCTAACATAGGAGGAATGCCATTAAGAATAGTCCGATTGAAACTACCATCATAGTCCATTTCAGCCAAAAGATCAACACATTTATTGCATTCATGGTGGTTGTACATAAGAGAGCTGTTGGACCAGTCTTTCACGTTAAGCTGACTTATAATTTCCTTGACCAGAGGGATCAAATGTTGAGAATGGATGTCACCACTTTGAATGATTTGCACAACAACTAGGGTGTCTCTTTCAAAAATGACATGATGCATGGCAAGTCTTCTGCCTACTTGAATTCTAAGTCTAAGACCCCATAACTCAACTCACAACGAGTTACAAGCACCAAGGTTTGAGTAAAAACATTGAATCACCTTGTCAGACGAGTCCCTAATGATTTTGCCACATGCCGCCTAACCAGTAAAGACCTGGTAAGAGCCATCAACATTTATCTTATCAAAAGGAGGAAGGGGAGGGGTCTAAGCCCTGGCCACCTCTTGCTTGTGGGAATAACATCTAGCGAGCTTGGGGTTAAAAGAATATCTAAAAGTATAGTTTGCCTGTGTCAACACCTGGTCATAAAGACCATTTTTTAAGCCAAAATGGTATGAGAAAACATTTTATTTCGATCAACCCAAATATAATAAACCGCCACATCGAAGAAAGTGAACCAATTAGCGAAGGAGGATTGGATGTCTTTAGTCGTGAGATTAAAATGGATCTATTCATGCAATCCCAGACTGAAAAACTCAGCCCATTGTGTAGTGGGAATGACCTTGTTCTAAAAATCCTTAACAGCATCACAACCTTGAACAGTATGCATCACAGATTCTAGGTGTCGTTGATAGTGAGGGCAAGTATCTAACATGGACATAGTATGCTGTCTACGTTCACTATTAGTGAGGAGTTGACCATATAGTAGCTTCCAAAGGAACACATGGATTCTCTGGGGCCATGCCAATTCCAAGCCATAAGAAACATATCCGAGTTGTTTGCAGGACTTGTGTGTCGCTCGAAAGATAGCTATAAGCATCTTTAGTAGACAGCAGGCCATCACGCTAGATGGGGATATCTTCACTACTTGGATTAGGAGGATGAATGGAGGCAGTTTTAGCGCAGATGTTCGGAGGCAACAAATTTTGAATGACAACTTATCTCCATTTAGATTCACTGGCATACGTGAAACGAGCAAACTTCTTTCGTGTAAAGGAATAGCCTGTGAATCAAATCAGCAGGGTTTAAAACATCGAGATCCAACTACCTGGACCAAAATCTCATAGAATTCCGTTGTTGATACTAGCCTAGGCAACATTCTTCTTGATGTGAGGCCACACATTGGTAATAGAATAGCTCTCCTCTTTTATATATCACATGAACATTTTTGTAAATATCAACTTATGTTAATATATAAAAACTATTAATTAATGAACTGAAGTTGCAGAGCTCTTAAGAGTAATTTTTTTTCTTTTAAGAAATTAAATCCCTAACTTTTTAAGGTCAACAATAACTACTCACTCAGTAAAGTTTTCTCAAAGAGTATTGACTTCTTACCTCCATATATTAATTAACACCTTTTAAATATGATTGTCGTGTATTTTGTTTGTTATGATTAAAAATTAAGATTGTATCATCTTACTTAACATTCTGAAAATATTTGTTATCGAAAATAAAATATTTTCTCTATTAAAAAGTTTGATTATTAAAACATAGAAACAAGAATTTATAAATGATATTTACTTTTTATTTTTAATGTTATATAATAATTAATTAATGTTATATTATTTTTTAATATCATTATCATATTAAAATTTTAAAAATATTATTCAATGATGGGTCCCATTTATAAACATTCGTCCGGAGAATGGAGCTTTCGACTCGTACAAGGTAGAAACTTTCTGGCTCAACGTTTGCAAATTTATAATTTGGTAAAAATTTATTAAGTCGATTTTTATACATGTTACAAAAATTTTCAATTTGGTACTTTTCTATCATGATGCTATTTATACATTCTTAATTTAGTCTTATATATATAGCGTATTCTTAATTTAGTTCTTATAAGTACAACGTATTTTTAATTTAGTCTTATACATGTATTCTTAGTTTGGTTCATATATTATAAGGACAAAATTAAGAATATGCTGTATATATAAAATCAAATTAAGAATATACTATTATATAGAGATCAAATTAAGAATTTGTAAATGGCAGAGACCAAATTAAAAATTCATAACACGTATAAGAATCAATTTAATAATTTTTTCTTATATAGAGATTAAATTTAGAATCCACAATGAATAAGAACTAAATTATATGCTTAACCAAACTTTTTTCTGTGAAACGTTTCGTAATGAAATATCTCATACACACTCAGAGTCTGAAGATGATCCGTGGTGGCTACCACCTCCATCCTTATCTGAAACTGCCATCAGTATATTACTTCTTTTAGAATTTATTGTTATTATTATCATTATTATTATTTTTATCCTTGCACAGCACACAAAACGAATATATAAGCCATGCCGATGGAGAGTGGTAACAGCCGCCAAGTATTGGTGAAGTGAGAGAAAGCAATAATCAATCAATCCATTTTCATTTTCCAACGCGACCCATCTTTATTGCTGCCACCATGCATAGGATCGACACCGCAAGGTCCATTCTTTCTGCGCTTTTCAGAAGCAAATCTCAGCCTCACTCTGCTGCTTTCTCCACCTCCTTGCTCTTCGACAAAACTCAGATACAGGTCCATTCTTTGTTTCAAACCTTAGTCAAAATGTTTGACTTTTCCATCTCGCTTTTCTTCAAATCACTCTTACTTCAATCTGCTTTGCCTTTATTCTTCTGTGGAAGAAAATTGGAGTCTTGATGGAAATTATTATATTATATGATCAATAAAATAAGAAACATGAACTATTTTTTTAGTAGAAAGGAGTTTTTTTTTTTTTTTGGGGGGGGGTGGGGTGGTGTTCCTAGGTGTATGTTCTGTAGGAGACAATTCTGCTGGGCACATGGTTGAGCACTAAATGTGGATGTTTCTGGTCAATTATTCGTTTTCTCTTTAGTGTTTTCAATTGGTCTGTCGAAGATGTAGAAAAGGAAAATCCAATGAGTTTTAGCATGATGTTTGGCCTTGGTATGTGCTATTTGGCCGGGAATGCATGCCATTGGCATGAGGTTATGTATTTTGGCAACCTACAGAAGCTAGCTTGAGAATTTTGGTTGGCTGAAGAATATTATCCTTTTGGTTTACTCAATGGTCAAGTGGGTTGAAAATATTGAGAAGCCTCCCCCCACAAGCCCTCTCTGGCATCGAATTGTTTATTTTGTAATAACAACAAATTAGTGTGTGTTTGGTTTTCTGTTGGAATAAAGACTGACTGATGTTTTCTCGCTTGTAATGTGTGCAACAGCTTTCCAATGGGTAGGCAAACACAACTTTAATTTGGTTTTGGAATTTTTTAGTGGGAGGAAAATCTTGAGGTCCTTTTTCATTTTAAAATCTGTTTTATGCATCAAAACAGTTTAAAGAATGTTTTTATTGCTTAAGATGATTTTGTGTAGTAGCTTCTTAAAAGTTGAACTATGTCATCCTTGTAATGATCGGAAGGTTTTATTGCATGGTACAGTTTAAAGAAAGTGTTGCTCAGTTTGCAACGGAAAATATTGCCCCTCATGCTTCAAAAACAGACCACACGAATTATTTCCCAAAGGTCTGTATGAGGATCTATTTTAATCATGTCAATGAACACAACTCATAGTATATTACGCGTTCTGATTACATTTTGACGTAATTTTAGGAGGTGAACTTATGGAAAAGCATGGGGGAATTTAATCTCCTTGGGATTACTGCACCAGGTAGTTTTATTTTTCTTGCTTCACTGCTTCCATTTTTTGATATGTCAAAAGATTTCCTTTTTAGATTTGTAAGCTGTTGGTGTTATCTGCTATTGTGATTTCCATTTGACAGTTTTTATTCTCCATGTATGCCGTGTGATACGATTGTGAAGATAATAAATGCTAACAAAGCACAATTCTGATGCACATTACTTCTAATCACTGAAAAAAGGTGTCTGATATACCCCTCTCCAAAGAAAGGATATGTACCAGATACTATTTCATTTTGTAGGCTGAGAGTAGAAATTATGCATTTATTCACAAATCGTCATTCTTCTGTATTATTCAATAGATGGAGCCATATGGACGAGGGCCTGATTTTTTATGAAGTTGTTCTTAACTTCAGATTAGTATACTTGGAATTTTACAATATGGCCATGTCTTGTACGCCAACAAACTTTTCCAATTCTATTTCTGCTTATTTGCAGAGGAATATGGAGGGCTTGGCCTAGGTTACTTGTATCACTGTATAGCAATGGAAGAGATTAGCCGTGCTTCAGGATCTGTTGGTCTTTCTTATGGTGCGCATTCAAACTTGTGTATCAATCAGCTGGTAATTGAAGAGAACTTAAGTCTCTTTCAGTGTATGCTTTATGATCTTCCAATGAGTCTTCACAATTGCTACCTTCGGTTTTGTTTAGGTGAGGAATGGAAGCCCTGCTCAGAAACAGAAATATTTACCAAAGGTTCTAGTTCTGTGCAATTTAACCTTATTTATTTTCAGTAAAATGTTTGCTGCCTTGCCCTCTTGCCGATGATGTGTAAACGATTGACTTTATCAGCCAAAAATGCTCATAGCTTTCCACCTATTTCTTGTGCTCATTAGTAGTCTTTCTCAACTTTTCTGTGCCTATTTATTTATCTATTTCTAGGCTAAGTTGTTTTTTTTTTCTCTTCAATTTTGAAGCTTATTTCAGGGGATCATGTGGGAGCTTTGGCAATGAGCGAGCCCAATTGTAAGATATGTGAACTTGAACAATAATATCTTACATTTTTAGATATTCCAAGGACTTTGCAAAGTGAATTGAACTTTTCTGCAGCTGGTTCTGATGTTGTCAGCATGAAATGCAAGGCTGATCGTGTAGATGGGGGCTACATACTTAATGGGAACAAGATGTGGTGTACTAATGGGCCAGTTGCTCAAACATTAGTATGTTTCTTTAAATTTCATTGCATTTTCCTATGCTCTTTGTATTGACCTTATTCTTGTTTCATATGCCTTTGGAAAATTAAAAGGGCAGTGTTCCCTTAATTTGTAATTTCAATGGACTATTTTTACATGTAACAGCATATCATTATCATGATTTGAGGACCTGATTGCAAAATAATGAAGAAAAAGATCAATATGTCATAAGGATTTATTACATCATACAACAACAATAATAGCCTTATCTCATTAGGTGAGGTCAGCTACATGAATCACATGATGTCATTGGGCTTGGTCAAAAACCAAATTTTCCAGGATATTATTCACCATGAGTCTCTTTTTAATAATTTCTTCCAATGTCTTTCTTAGTCTCCCTCTACCCTTTTTCATAAAGCTAAAAGCAATGCAATCTACTTCTCACTTGTGCCTCCAATGATATTCTTTGCACATATCCAAACCACCTAAACTGATTTTGTATCATCTTCTCCTCGATAGGTGCCGCATTAATATCTCTTCGTATGTAATACTTTATTATGTCCTTTCTTGTGTGGCTACACACACATCCACCTTAACATTATCATTTCCACTACTTGTACTTTTCTCTCGTGTTGTCCTTTTAAACCCCAACATTCACTACCATAGAGTATAGTTAGTTGTATAGTTGTACGATAAAACTTCCTTTTGAGCTTGGTAAGTACTTGCTGTCACAAATAATCCCCAACCTTTTTCCATTTTAACCACCCAGCTTGTATCATGTGTGTGACATAATTAATTTCCCCATTTTTTTATAATATTAATCCCATAAACTTAAAAAACTTGTGGTATGACATTTTCTCTAATTTTTACCTACAAATCATTTTTCTCATGTTTCTTGCTAAAATTACTATGCATATCCTCTCTCTTGCTCCTACTCAAGCAAACTTCCTTTGATTCCAAAATCTATCTCTAAAGCTTAAGTTTAAAGTTAATCTCTTCCCTTGAATCCATAATTAGAACTATATCATATCTTAAAAAAAATGCATTTGGGGATAATTTTTTCTATTTCCTTGGTAAGCATGTTCAAGACTAGATTAAACAAGTAAGAATTTAAGGCTAAGCACTAATCTTGACCTTATAGAGAATTCCTTAGTTTCGTCTCCAAAAATTCTCATACTAGTAGTTATCCCATAATACATGTCTTGTATAGCCCAGATATAAGCCATGTGAATACCCTTCTTTTCCAAATCCTTCCACAACACTTTTGGCACTCTTTTTCTTTACTTTGGTACCTTTCCATCAACCCCCATAGAAGATAAATAGCTTCATTTGTAACCTTCTTGGCCTAAATCCAAATTGATTCTCCGCAATCCCAGTCTCTCATCTTAATCTATGCTCAATCCCTTTTTCCCATAATGCTAAATTGTAGAGAAGTCCTTATTACACCATGAATGGGTAAAAATGTAATGAAGAAAATGCTAAGCATGTATATCATACTGCCTGGGTTCCAAGTAAACCATCGGAATTGATATTTAATGTGGATCACAGTTTTATCTATTTAATATCCAGCAGATCTAAGAGAATCAATTTTTGTGTTCTTGACTAATTTCTTTACCTATGGCTTATATGAGGAAACAGGATGCTCATTTAATATAAAACTAGATCTTATAGTTCAGACATATGCTGGAAATGCATAGCATGTATTTGATTGTGTTGAATTGAATCAGGTTGTCTATGCTAAAACAGACATAACTGCTGGGTCAAAAGGCATTACTGCATTCATCATCGAGAAGGGAATGCCTGGGTAATTGCTCTAAATCTTGACAAGTTATATGATATTAAGTGGACAAACCCTTGGATTTCAACCTAGTTAATTCTTAGGCAATAATGTGACCACTTGCTATGGCCAATCAAACCATAGGTTGTTAATCTTTACTGGTATCACATGATTTTAAGCTATAATTTCACTTTGACAAGTGATGCTTCTCAAACTAATGGATATTAAATTGTACCTTAAACCTAGTTTCTCTCATGTATCATTCAACACTAGACTCGTTTAGTGGGACTTACCATGTGCTATGGCACTAATGCAGAATATTTTTAATGAAAAATAAAAAGTACTGGAACCTTTTAGCATCAAATAGTTCAAATTTGATTCCTGAGTGAGTCTATAACTTGAAAAAATTCTTCTCTGAAAATGATGGAGAAAGAAAGAGAGTCATGATCACTCATAAATAACATGCATGTATATGAGAAGAAAAAGCAATTCTCACATGGTTGAAAGGATGAGGCCTCCCTTAAATGATAAATCATTTGATTACAGTGAGAAAATTAGAGATGCAAGATGAAAATCTAACATTTATTTCTGTTTTGACTACAGATTCAGTACTGCCCAGAAATTGGATAAACTTGGGATGCGAGGAAGTGATACGTATGTATGCATGTTCTGAGAAATTTTCTATATATGATCCATTTCTAACCATTTTCCCTTTTACTGATAAAATGGAATTCTGTGGGCAGATGTGAGCTTGTCTTTGAGAATTGCTTTGTTCCAGAAGAAAATGTTCTTGGGAAAGAAGGGAAAGGTATTGCTTTTGTAGTCTTCTTTATTATTTTTAAAATGAAATTGTTTTTATGTTGCTAAAACGGGCTCGTTTGGATAGACTTATGAAAAAGAACTTAAGTTATTTCTTAAAGTCTTTTTAAAGAAAAATTTATTTTGCATTTGGATTTAATCTTTAAAAAGTACTTATATTAAAAACCACTAATATTGAAAAACACTTGTACTCTTACGTTCAGAAGCTGAGTATTATTAGCTTTTATAATAAGTGGTATGCAGATGCCAACGTTGATATTTCATATCAGGTTATCAGCCTGTCTTTTCTTTACTAGTAATGTAAAAACATTTAAAGAAATAAAGAAAAGAGCATATTTCTTATGTTCTTATATGTGTTACTTCTGAACCAGATTTTTGTTTTTCGTGGCACTATTTTCCAAACACAGTCAACACATAAATTTGTGCAAGTTAAAAGAAGCTCTCCAAAGTAGGGCCACTAGTTTTCCTTAATCTTTTTACAATGTAATACTGATAAAAAGAAAAAACAGTTATTTGTTGCATGTCAAATGTCAGCCATTACCACTTACTCTTTTGGTTCAGGAGTCTATGTCATGATGTCTGGGCTGGATCTGGAGAGACTTGTTTTGGCAGCTGGTCCTCTGGGTATTATGCAGGCATGTCTTGATGTTGCCCTTCCTTATGTTCGACAAAGAGAGCAGTTTGGTCGTCCTATTGGGGAGTTTCAGTTTATACAGGTATATTATGCATGGCATTTTTTTTGCAATTATCCTGCATATGTATTTTATGTGTACATGAATCTTAGCCATCATGTTGTCAATTGATCTTTGGTTACAGGGGAAAATTGCTGACATGTATACTTCATTACAGTCCTCAAGGTAGAAGATTCTAATGTCATGTTGCTCCTTTCTATTTCAAAATAAGTTTGCATAGCAGTAGATAACATTCTTCATTTCAGGTCTTATGTGTATTCCGTAGCTCGGGACTGTGACAATGGAAAAATTGACCCAAAGGTGCATCCACGTGTCTTTATCTTGTGGTTGAAATAGTACTATTAAGCTTCACCATTGGGTACTTTAAATGGACTTTTTTCTGTTTATGAAACTACATCCATATTTTTTCATGTATCACATGTATTGCATGAAAGGATTAATATTGGTTTTCTTTTCTTATTTTTTTTGGTGGTTGTTGGTGGTGGTGGTGTGTGCGTGCTCTTTTTTCACCCTGTTTATTTGTTTTGGGGTACATTTTTGCATGGTATAACATGAACGCAGTGTGCAGGGACATCTGTGAGTAGTAATATTATGAAGCTGTCATTACATGCTATTAAAAGTGTAAAATTATAATTCTTGAAATGTTTGTGTTTTCTGTATTTGTTTTAAACTCAATCATAAACTTAAGCTAAGATGTTGGTTCATTACAATTTTACTGGCCTCAATTTCAGCCTGGTCCTCAATCCAACAAACTTCTATTTTTCTGTTTCTCATCATGGTTGTTTGCCTATTCATTGTGTTGTAAAACATGCTGTCTTGGCTACTGATTTCAGGACTGTGCTGGAGTTATACTTTGTGCAGCTGAAAGAGCAACCCAGGTTGCTTTGCAGGTAAATAAACAAGTTGCTTGCATCGGTTATAGTTGCTGCTGTTGTTCTTTTATTCACATTTTTTAATGCTTATCTCCACCAAATTTTCAGGCCATACAATGTTTAGGTGGGAATGGCTATGTGAATGAGTATCCTACTGGTCGTCTCCTGAGAGATGCCAAACTCTACGAGATTGGGGCAGGAACTAGTGAGATCAGAAGAATGATTATTGGGCGTGAGCTCTTCAAGGAGCAATGACATGCCACAATACCTGAACATGCCAGTCCTTCGGATCTTGGATGGTGCTGATCCCCTTGGAAATTCCTTTGCAGATGTCTCTGAAACTAATGTTTCATTCATCAAACGAGAATTATAGTCACAAGAATTGACCATTGGTCCAAGGAATTAAAGTTTGCGCATTATATTTTTACAGACTTAGAAAATCTTCAAAGTGTCATTCCTCTTGGAAAACAATGTTGGAAAAAAAAAAATTCAGGTCTGACGTTCAATAATTTGATGCCTAAAGTAATGTGTAGATGCCTCATGCATCTAAAAAAAGGTTTAGGGGCATGCATTATGGATCACTCGTTAAGCTGAAATAATGTGATAGATATTGAATAATATTTATCTCATGTAGTTTTTATGATAATTTATACTAATTGATTCATAACTAGAGGGCATTTCTCAAGTTTCTACCAAAGTATATTCTGCATGTTCTTCTACGGCCACATTTTCGGACCTTCAAACCCGCATCACACCTCAAACAGTTTCCTAACAACGGGTAGCAATATTACGCAACCATGGTGGTATATTTGGAAACCATCACCATTATTCCAGAGTACGTAACTCAAGCCATAATGGCTTATTATATGATATGATGCCAAGACTAGCCCTTATTTAGCTAGTTTAGTGCACTTAATTGTCAGTCTTTCTAGCGCTAACCATGCAATTTTGCTGGGCCTACAAGCTCCAAGGGTAGTAGCCAAACATAGCACAAAAACATATGTAGATTAATCTTGTACAGAGACTGGAACAACATAACAAATATTGAAGACAACCCTGAAACTTAGACTCTAACTGCCGTTGGAGAATAATCTGGCTGACCCACCGAGGAAGACTTTGAAGCCTCCATAATCACTGGTGCCTCTTCCAAACAGCTATGAGTATCATCACTGATCATCCCAATTGTCATCTTTTCCACCTCTTCTTGGGTGTATATATGGATCTTGGACACCACATCACAAAACTCACTGCAGCATAGGAAAATTTTTTAGTGCCACCTAGAAAGTACATCACATTAATTTGACACTAGAATATAGCTTACATAGAATAGAGTACAAGAGATATCAGGTTCTATCCTATCAGTACATGTTGAGAAAGGTGATGATCATTGACAACTGATTAAAAGGTGGAAAAATAGCATTCTTTAAAGTGTTGATTTGAGTCCAGGAAGAATACTTACTGCCATGGGTCATCCCCCACAACCATTATGTCATTCTCACTGTCAGTATAGAGGACCCTCCATCCCTTATGAGGATCTTTTAGAAGGCCTTCCATGCCAAACAGTCTCTCTAGTTCACTCCGCAGATCATTGTAGCCGCTCAGTCTTGAAAGATCAATAGCTCTTCCAACTAAGCTGCCTTGCTTGTGAACCTTCATTTAGTGTATGTCATATCGGTGGGTAAAACATCAGAGAGAAAAAGGCATATCATAACATAATTTTGTTGTTATCATCCCTCACCTTTGTGCAGCTCCTTTTAGCGGAGTTCTGTAAATTTTGGGTAGTAGTTTCCCCAGACAAAGTAAACCCAAATAGTTTGCATGCATTTACCTTTCCCTGGACATTGTTGTCATTTGGAACCCCCATATTTGCTGGCCCTAATGAAGCAGCAGCAGAAATATTGTCCTGCAGCTTATGCTCATTTGGGAGATCTGATCGTCCAACTTCATTTACAATGATCCCTGCCTGAGTTGATGGCTTGTTAAATGGGACATTCTCTCTCTGGAAACTGGTGGATTTTGAGCAAAACAAGCTAGCTTGACCAGCTTGGTGAATATCCCCATAAGGAAAAAGTGCAGACTGAAAGTTGGGTTTCGTTGCCTGATGGAGGTTGAAAGTTGTGCAACTTAGATTGGGCATTCCCCAAGCACCAAGGTTCAAATCAACCTTTCCTGTCAGGGATTTCAGTGGACATATTTCTTGACCTTGCAAGACCCTTGGAAACCTGTTAGTTTCCACAAAGCCTGCATAACTGAAAGGGTGAATACTACTAAGCTCAGAAGAGGTAACCTTTCTTACTTCAGCTGATGCAAGATTTGGATGACTTGGAGAGCTCATCTCAAAACCTGGTGGCTTGGTTACTGTGTCACATCCATAGTAGAGTGACACAAAACCTGCATTTTCTTGACCTTGCAAGACCTTGGGTGATCTTACAGACTCCTCAAAGCCCACCAACCCACTGCCTCGTGCTGCTACATGAAACAAAGAAGAGGATTATTAGGATATATTTAGTTAACAAGCACTATGAACTTAGGTCTTGTTTGGATAAACTTCTCCACAAATATTTATAGAAGACAAAAATAAGAAAGTAAAACGAATTGAACTTTTCCCACAAGCTAAAATCAACTTATGTACTTAACTTTTATAGAAACTTTTTCATCTAACTTCTCCAAAAGCTAAGGTGCATGAGTTAATTTTGGCTTATGGGAATAGCTCTATATATTTTACTTTTTTATTTACTTCTCCTATAATATAAGTGTTTATGGAAAATTTTATCCAAATGGAGCCTTATTCTACTTTAGTGTTAGGACTCGTACCAGTGATGAGGTGACTAGGTGAGGCAACCTGTAGACCTGTCCGCAGTTTCTTCAGTCTTGGGGAAGACTGAATGCTCAAGGGGGGCAGAGGAGCAGAAGGATCAATCTCCCATGGAGATACTCGGTCTTGATGATTAGTCTCAATATCCTCATCCCATCTGACCTGTTGCATGTCACAGCAGGCTTACATTAATGAAGAGATCATCATGTGGTCATTAACTCAGTTCATAAATATTAGCTTTGTAGGTGGATTGCTAATGCAACCTTCATGTTAAAGACCATCACTTTGACATCATGATATGTAAAACAATTTAGCGCGAGACACGAAAAATGTGCAAGCAAATATTACGTAGAAAAGTTGGGGAAATGGGATTAGATTTCTACGTGAGGTTCACAAATAAAGTGACTTCGTCTATTTGAATAAAAATAATTATTTTTGTCAGCTTCTTTAATAGATTTTTGAATAAATAAGAATGATTATTGTATCAAAAATAATCTATTCCAAAACATGCACTTAATATTTCTTATCCTCAGTTCTTCATGTATTTCTCAAAACTGCAAACTACAGTATGAAGAGATAAAAACATAACATATAAACTCAGATTTAAGTGCTTCATTAATAAAAATCCGATTGCTAGAGCATTTGCTTCAATGAAAAAGTTGGGAAAACATACAAAGTCAAAGTAAATCCAATGCTAAACGTATAAATATGGTAAAAGGGTACTGCAAAGTAATAAAGCAAAATTGAAAATGTACCATCAAGCACCTCCATTTTGATTTAGGCCATCTATAGGGATCCAAATCGCTCGTTCCAATCAACGTGCCACTACTACACCTGCAAGATAGGAAAATGGCAATATGTCACACGCAAAAACCTTTTTGAAGGAGGACCTAGGAGTAAAGATTTATAATCATGTTGTAGTCTACCTTCTTTCTTGGGATTCGTCCATTTCGAATCTCATTTTGAATCTTGTCCCAATGCTCATTGGATTCTTGATGCTTTTAGCATATTTTTGGTAGGGAACAACAAAATCTGCGTGACTTGCTCTGTATTATATCAAATTCAAACACGTTACAGATTTATTGCCAGAGTCACATAGCAACCAAAGAGGAACAAAGCTAGTTAAGTAAGCTGCAAAGATATTATCATCTTAGTTTCTAGAAAGGACATGGCCATTTCTGTCCTAATCAAAGTGTTCCCTATTCTTCCATCCACACCATTGGAGTGCTTCACAATCCTTTCTTCAAAGTGTTTCATAGGCATAGTGCTGCTACCTACACACTGACAGACATGTCACCTCAATCTATGTATTTTTTACCATGTGATTGCGGTTGATGTCCCACATCATTTTTTGCATATTCAGACTTCGGTTGTGCCACCTCACATTATATGTGAAGTGATTTGCTGATTATTGTTATCATAGAAACCTAGTGGGAAGATCCCAACTCCTAAGAACATATTTGGATCCATGAACTCAATCAACTGTCACTCTGTCAGATAACTTTATTTAGGATCCATAACTGTCATATGATGTCACGGCCAAACTAACTGAAGCTGATGTAATTGAGTAATTCCAAGTGCAGTTGTGGCATCCTCTCTCCTTATGTTAGCTTTTGGAATTGAGTTAGCTCAACTCATTTCTAATATTGACCTTATTCATGTATGAAATTGATTGGGATGATAAGAAAATCAATGTTTAATTTATTTAGGGATTTTTATTTTTTTTTGGTATAATTTAGAGCTTTCTTTGGTACAATTATTTAGGGGATGTTTGGCTTAAGAAAATGTTTTCTGTTTTTTCATTTTTAATAGGAGAAGACCACCTTAATTTATTTTGTTTTTGTTTTCAAACATTTATACAAAAAGAAGAAAACAATAAAAATAAAGTGTCATTTATGTAAATAAAAGTAAAAATAAAAAATATTTTCTCAAAGTAAACATGCCCTATTGTTGCCACACCAAAATTAAAATCTAAGGATAAATAATTGCAGTGTGAGCTTCATACATCTTGCAAAACAAGAAGATATGATCAGTCAGTATTAATACCTTGGACTGTAGAAAACATGAAACTTGCTTTTGGTGGATATTGCATTTGCCACAGAAGAAATGACATTGGGATAGCAGTTCTGGCTACCGATAATTGATTCAGGAAGATCATTTCTAGGTCGAACAGCTCTTCTGATTCCCAATCTCAGTTCACCATTTTCACCCCTACAAAGGCATTGATAAGCTGTAAGATCTGAAAGGTACTATAATGATAGTCTCTTCTTTCTCTGAGATAGTTAGAATCTCAGGTTTGATTTAATTGGCTTCCAAAGATTATTATTACTCATTTTTCATGCTTTCAAAGTTTGGTAAGACTTAAATTCTTGATTCTCATGATAAAAAAGGCCATCGGTTTTGACTTTTTGAGGTATGTTTCTGCAAGTACATATTTCCTTCGTACTCCCTTTTTGGCACTCTACGGTCTCTAAGACAATGAAGCTCCTTAATATTAATTATACACAATAAAAAAAACTACTCCCTCTCGTCTTTAATATAAGACACTTGTAACAAAATTACACATACTAATAAAAATAGTTAAATTAGTTGGTTTTATTGATTTTTAAAAAAATAGATTATAATATATTAATTTTACCCTTGTTAATTATCATTAATTTGTTATAGGATAACATGAAGACATTAAAGTTTGAAAGTATTATGCACCACTATCAAATAAGACCACAAATACTCAAAGTCTTTAATAAGAGAAAATAATGAAAAAAAAATTAAATGCTTCATAGAAATTGTAAAATGCTTATAAAAAGACCATAATACTTTCTAAATAAAATAGTGTCTTATATTAAGGATTATCAATACCTTTTAGATAATGTCTTACATTAAAGATCGGGAGAATATTAATTATTCAAATAAAAAGACGAAAGTCACAAAACTAATAACATGACATCCATGCTTTTTGTTTGGCATTTGAATTGATAATTACTTTCTACTAAATTATTGGAAGACCATTATTAATAATTAACAATTGTAGGTGATATTAATCCACGTTTAGGAGCATGAGAGGTTGCTCCTCCTAGCCAATAGTATAGGAATTAATGTCAATTGAAACGTCCAGTTCAACACACACGTACACGCGAACGATTCTAATACGGAAAGAGATTTTAAGCTACAACATATATATTAAAAACATGATTAAGAAAGGAGAAAATCATGAATCACATAGCTGAGGTGATAGACATGTATACAAAAAGAAAAACATGCTTCGAGGGTAGCTAAATATTTCTCCGTACATAGATGCACACGTATATAATATATTGATAAATATATACCTTAAAAAGAGCACTGCATCACCAGAAACAAGATTCTTTTGGCTTACAAAAATACTCCAGCCAGTAGTGAGTAGATGCCGCCTTGGCTGACCTGACAAATTACCACATCGATTTTGTGTACACCAATTAGTCTTTGTTTATTATAGATTTTATATAGTTGAACATGATTGTATATCTAAATTAATTTTAACCAGAGATTTTATATTGGAACGTTGTACAGTGTGATAAATTGATTCTCAATGTCAACCAAACGGGGCCTTAGTCAATATATGAAGTCACTCACACCTCACACCTCACACCTAGTTTTTCTAATTACATTACCTCTGTAAATGTGACGAAATTTCCACTCCACACCATGCAGGTCTTTCGCAACAAGCTCTTGTGAGGGCCTCTGCTGCTTATAATCCTGCAGTAGTAAAAAGTAATAGGAATAGTTCAGCAATTTGAGCGAGGCTATACAATCAAACTTTGGTTTTATTTAGACAATCTTTTCTGTAAGCACTTATAAGAGAAGAAAATAAGAAGATAAAATGAATTAAATTTCTCTCAGAAGTTAGAATCAACTAATGCACTTTAACTTTTATAGAAATTCTCTTATCTAACCTTTCCAAAAGCTGAGGAGCATAAATTGATTTTATCTTATGGAAGAAGTATGATTCATTTTACCTTTCATTTTTTATTTTTTGTTCTATTAAGTGCTTATAATTAATATTATGCTGTGAAAGATGTCACACCAAAGGAGGAAAACAGTCTTCAGCAGCTCTACGAGGAACAGAAAAGCCCCCATGTGTGCTGGTATCAGAGGCTGTTAGTGTTTTGCAGAACATGTGAGGGGTTGATTTAGTTGGTGATCTTTCACCTCCCTCCTCTTCTGCTCCCAATTCCTCAAGTTCTTTTCCCTCTGAATGCATCCCTTCCAACTGAAAAGAGTCCAATGTATTCAGAATTACTTAATGTGATGCAACAAAGGAACAATTGGTACATCATTTAACACTTTTAAGCTCAGAGACAAATATTCCTTGTTCTAATTAAACAATGAAAGAAGCTATAATATTGTCTAACCCCCCTGAAGAAGCACCAATTTTCAACCCGTGACAAATTAGAAACACACCAAAACATAAATAACTACAAATGAAAACCAACCTCAGCCTGAGGAAGCAAAGTAACCTGTGTATAAACCTCATCATTCTCCTTGTTGGCCTGTTCCAGGAAGTGACAACTTAGCAAAACCAAGTGAACAATAGAGCCAATGCAAGGGCCAAGGAAATGGTGACATGTCACATGAAATTCAGTAAACACAAGTGAATCTAAGAGGAGAATTCAGTACTCACAAGTAGCTGGACATTGACAACCCTGCAAGAGATCTGTGGCTGAAGATCATAGGTGGGAATCTCCATTGGTGTGAAAGGAGAGAAAGAGGCAACTTGTTCTAAGTGACCTTGTGGAAAGTAGACCACCACATTTCCTTTCTTGGGAAGAGAGGTGAGGGGGCCAGCACAAGCATGCCAAAGCTCAAGGTAAGAAGAGGACACACGAGCTGCGGATGAGGAACTAGAAGATGAACAAGTTGAAGAGGACCAACAACTAACAACAGCACCTTTCTCACATTCCCTATCACAGAATGCATTCTTCTCAACCTCAGTCACTTCATGGTTCAGATCAATTTCCATGAACACCTAGTGGTGTAGGCTCTTGAGAGATTCAAATGGAAGCAAAAGAACAAGCAAGCAACCAAAACACCCCAGCAGAAAATTCACAACTTGAAAGGAGGCAAAGAGTGTGTCACCAAGTGGAATTAAGAAAAGGAAACCCCAGAAAGTGGAAAGTATAAATATCATGGAAAAGAGGTTAAATTATGGGAAAGAATTCATATCTGGAGGGTCACCACAGTGTTAAATCAAGGGGAGAGTGGAACTGGATGAACAGAAAACAACAAGAAAGTCATGTTCAGAAGGATACCCAGACAGGATTTAAAGATAAGAAAAGAAGGAAGAGAGAAGAATATTAAATAATAACAAGAAATTCAACGTATGATTCCACCCCCATTTGCAGGTACTGAGAAGGGGGAGCAGAAGCAGCAGACATAGACAATTGCATAGGAAGCACATAAACAAAAGGCAAGAAAAGCCAATGTGGTTGTGGCTTTTGGATTTAGACTGTTAAGAGTCATAGAGATAGAGTGAGAAAGAGAGAGAGAGTGTGTGTGTGTGTGTGTTGGGTGGGGGGGACAGGCTAAGACAGTACAGAACCCACACTCCCCCACTCTCAGTCTCCTTTGCTTTGCCTTAGCTTTTATTTTTATTTTTTTATCTCCTTCATTGATAATTTCTTTCACTGTGGTTGTGGGGATGATTGATTGAGGCCCTCCCCCCCTAGACAACATGAGTTAATGTTTAAGATAAATAAACAAACAATCATTAACAAGGTTTCTTTCTTTCTCTCCTTTTTCCCTCCTCCTTTGAATTTGTATATCATATATCCAAAAAAGACAATTCCAAGGAAAAACACAATCTGACAACTCAGCCTACAAGATAGGTTCGTGAATTTCAAGGCATGAGTAACAGAAATGTTGAGGTAAAATACTTAGGTGTATATTCTATATTCCATATTAGTATATTACATAAAATATGCATTAATAAGTTAGTAATGGTTTTCAGTTGATTTGATATGATTTGGAGGCGTGTAACATGAATATCCGACAAACAGAGCTATAGCTACAGGGGTTCATTTAATAACAAGAAAGTGAGAAAATGAGAGGGTTTGGGTGTGGCCTCTCTGGGACTGTGAAAATGCAGCGTGGTGTGTGGGTTTTGGCAGCAAATGTCCTGGACTTAGTTTAGTTGTCAAGGACTCACAACCCCCCTTTCCACTCAGCAGTGCACTCCTTTACAACACATCTCAATTCTCGAGTCTTATCACTCTTTCCTTCTTTGAACTACACTAGTGAAGCGATATTTTTTTTGGGGGTGAACTCAGGACATCTCCTATCGAGAATTAAGAATTAATTTTTTGAGATAGCTGTTTTTTCATACACACATGCCAGAAAATTAAATCCTTAACCATGTGTTTACGTTAAAAATTATCTGTTAATTATGTCACACCATGTTGATCTAGTGAAGTGCTATCTAGCACTCTCAAGTTGCAAGTTGAAACTAGGGACACTATCTCTTGAGCTCTTTAGGTACTTTGAGTTTGGACCTTCAGATGTATCAACTCTAAGGTAATGATCAGTAGTGTTTATAACTTTACTGATTTTTTAAATAAGTCCTGATAATTAAAAAAAAATGAATCCTTATACTTTTTCTTTTTTTTTCAATTAAGTCTTTACTCAAGTATCACCGTTAACATTCTGTTAACCTTTCATTTATCAAACAAATTTTTTTTTTTTTTGAGAAAGATTAATCTTTGTTAATTATAATGTTTATTCGAAAATTCAGAACTTATTTATTTATTTTTGTGTATACAATTGTGACATTGGAGTTAGAACTTAAGATTTTGCGGGAACTATCCAAATACCACCACTGTATTTGATGAAAATAACAATTGAGTAGTTTTTTTATATGTAATTTATTGATGTTTTTAATTAAATTTTTATAATCTAACAAAAATTAGCCACTATTAACAAGTAGTGATTTCTTTGAGAATTTCAAAAAGTGTAATGATTCAAAATAAATTTTTAACTTACAAGATTTAAAATTCAGTAAAATTATAAAGACTTACAAAATAATTTGACCCATTTTACGAAATCATTTGTATACTTTATACCGTAATTTTATAATTAACAAATTAACTATTGAGTTCCTTTTTTAATCTTGTCCAAAAACTTAAACTATATAATATAAAATTTTAAAGTTTAATTCTAATAGTGAACTTAAGTTTTGTGGGATTAGGCAAAAAATATTATTTGTTGTTTTTTTTTTTTTTGGTCAACATTTGTTGGTTAAAAATCGAGTCTTTTCTTTCTTCGGTCTGAACTGGGGTCCAAGTACTTTGACCTTGACTCTAACGTGACCCCAAAATGAAGGTTAAGAAATTAGCTAGTTTGCACCAATACGAATAACACATATAAGCCTAAATCAAAATTAAGGCATTAAACATTTAGTATATACTATTATTAACTGAAAAGTTCGATTTTATTAAATTTTTAACAATACAATGAAAAGATAAAAATATTTAACATATGAAAATAATTCATAGCATAAACAAACACATCATGTTTGTGATTTAATTTTTTTAATTGATTAATAATATATTAAGGGATTTATTTGGTATTTTATATTGAAGAAAGTAGCAAAACTTTTAACAACTAATGATTTCATCATGTGTCTCTTATTTAAAATATAATATTTTTTATATTTATATTTCAATGAATGATATGTAGTAGTAACAAACCACTAATTAAGAAGCATGAACTTCCAAAAAGTAAAGATACCGGCCAATAAAATTAAGCTCCTAAATATTATCAATTTTATTTTCAGTTTTTTTTAATTAAACATAATGTCATTTTGGCTATATTAAATTTGAGGCCCTTAACAAGTGTAACAACCATAATTTGTGGAGCATTACAATTTGGAGGAGTAAAACATTAATATTAATTAAAATTTATTAAAAACTATAAAATCTTAAATAGGGTTCAATAAATAAGAAATGAACCTTACATAATTTTATGATTTCTAACAAATTTAAATGAATAGTAGAGAATATATTAAAAGAGTATGTTAAAAGCATCTATCTTACAAATTGATTTATAAGCTAAGATGAAATCCAACAATCCAAATATATTTATAGGCTTAGTTTGGATTCAAGGACTTCCATTCCTCTAGTTGAAGTTCAAAGAGTTACACTGACACTAGTCGTAATTATCTACTTGTCATGTATGAATACAAAAAAAAGGCTATTGGACCACTAAAGAAGTTTCGTTAATTTTCTTTCTCCTTTTTCTAGCCCCTTCCACATAAATATGACAATTTTTTTGAATAAAAATAGTAACAAATTAAATTAGGTAAATATCATCTAACATAAACTACTCAATAATCAATATATGTATTTTTTTTTTTTAAGATAAGAACATATTTAATATAACTCTCATTACCTACACACATAACAATATATTTTCTTTAGTAACTATTTAAAATGTAGGGTAATTATGCCTCCTTTTCAGATAAGTAACATTCTAACCAGAACAATTATAAGGAACCTATTATGCTTTGAAAGATATATATATATATATATATATATATATATATATATATATATATATATATATATATATATATATTTATTTATTATTTATTTTTTATTATTATTATTATTATTTTTTAATTAGCACTAGTTGTTTTGAACTTATTCCATATCTCTAGGCTCAGCTGTCGTTTTGTGGTATTTGCTCTGCCTTGAACTTGAGTCTATCTATCTACACTTGTTGAACTTGGAATAGCGCGACAAATTCCGGCCTAATTAATTAACTACTAGAAGATTTTAGAACCACAATGCATATACTACTGCGATCCTTGCACCGTTACGTATGTTTAGGTTCTGTCTAGCCTCAGATGACTGAGTCACTTTGTAATATGACCTTGTATAATTAAGGGCAAGCCTATATACTTTCATTTTATCCATGTAATCATTGACTTGAGTCTCGAAGCTATCTACAAGTACTCTCCCTTTTATTCCATCATCTTTAGCTCTCTATTGCATGAAGGTAGGATTTACCGTTAAAGCATTATTTGCATCTAAGATCTTAGCATGTCCATTCATTGATCTAGATGTGAATGTACCATGCAGCTTACTTTTAAAAGAAAAAATCATTATGAAAATATAGATACAACTATATGTCATAATCAATTAATGGTTAAAAAAAATCATGGAAAAGATTCATAGTTTGCAACTTTATCTCACAAACACGCACATAAATGTATATACTATGCAGGTCCATTTTACAAAGAAACTCTCTTTTCTTAACGCGTTAACTTGTGAAAGATGTCCACTGAACAGTATTACATATGCATATATCTTCATATCTGTACAAATGGATAGAAAACAAATTGACATGGATGGACATCACCTAAAGGTTTGTCTGTCCTCGTGCTAAAGTCATACAAGTTTTTACTTACCCCCCCCCCCCCCCCAAAAAAAAGAATCATGCAAGTTTCAGACGAAGTTGGTTTAGTCCACATCAAAAGTGGTGATATACAGATTGAATGAAAACTCGGGGGTGGGATTGATTGTTTTCTTTTGGTGTGCGAATAAAAAAAAGAATAAATCGACTGCAGTTTAGCTTTATAATTTGTAACCAACAAGAAGTATCTTACTCTTTGCTTATAGTACATCAACTTGTGCTGTATTTATAAATCGATTAATTAGCATACATTAACTTTCAACAAATTCTCATTAATTTTTATATTTATGGGTCATTAATCCTTTCAATGCTTCCAGGTGTTGGCCTTAAGATATTCAACAAAGAACACCTCAAGACACTATCCAAGAGCAAATTTAGATATTAGATGTGTTGCCATGGAAATTTTTAATATAACTTTATTTAGCTCTTTAATGTATACGTAGAGAAATTTTGTTCGCCTGATCAGGATGACGACAATTAATAATATTCTTCTACCATACGGGAATGTTTCTAATTTACAAGTATTGGATCTCCATAATACCTTCTGTAACTTACAATTTGTTTATGGCCGGACATTCAAAATTGTTTACAAGATTTTTGTGTGTGTGTGCGTCAAGGTATCTTCTAACTGGACACTATTTTTTTTCAAGGCTTAGAAAATATTGAAATAATTTTTGCCTTTATTAATAAAGTATTTTTTTATACACATTCCAGGAATCAACCCTGATCGATATGTGTAAGAGATCTAACCTTGCAAAACGTCAAAATATGCCATACTTTAGCTTTTTTGAGTATGTCTACAAATTCACAGAATTTGGCTGCCTGACAATTGGGATGGGTGTGGAAAAAAAATATCATGAACTACAAAATATATCTGAAAGTGATGTTTATATATATATGGGTCAGATCCATTGACATCAGGTGTTAAAGTTAGTCAAATTACACCTTCAATAACTTTTTTGTAAAATGTAAATTTAACCAATCTAACCATTGAATTATATAATATTATCTTTATGATCATATATATCAAATTTCACATCATTTATAGTTTTTTAGATATGTTATCAAACATTGAATATTTACATATATTTTAATATTATATTGTACGTTAAAATAAAATGATGTGATAAACTATTAAATAATTTTGGAATTGTATGAAATTTTGTATACTTAATCTAATTAATAATAACATTAAATTCAACAGTTGGATTGGTTAAATTTGTATTCTACAAAAAATTATTAAAAGTGTAATTTGACTAACTTTAACACCTGGTGTCAACAAATCCTGACCCTATATATATATATATATATATAAGATGCAAGAGATATCAAATTAAAATTATAACATGTTAAAATTTAAAAACAATAAAAAATTTAGTGAAATAGGAAAAAAAAAATACTTAAGAATTCTGTATATTGAACTAGGCAAGGCATACTTAAATAGAAGCTCATATGACCTTCCGCCTGGTGGAGTTACTAAATCGTACATGACCCACCTTTTTGTTTTATAAAAATAATAGACATTCTTTATTGGACAAACGCTAGGGTGGACTATGGACTATAATTTTAAACTATTAGATTAATTTTGGTACCATAGGTCATTTCACACTGGATTATCCTAACAACCCCTCCAACCACAATTCGTTGTCACTGGAGGTGATTTATGGCAACAGCGTTTTGGTTTCCCCCCTTTTTCCATCGCTACTGCCCCTAGTGACAACAACCCAAACAAACGCTAAATGGGAGCACCTTCGATTTGGAAATAATAGCGGTTCTCCTCCACCTACTCATGTGAGCGTAATCTTCTTGCTCCTCCTCGCTATTTAGTGCAAAGAACAGAGTGCAAACCCTATAAATTAAGTAATAGAACACCAATATCGTGACCGCAAGAACAACTCTAATAGGGAGAAGAGTCACAATGCGAAACCTAGCATGGTGCTCATTTGTGGCCAACTCGTCGCGTCCCATGGTGCTATACACGTTGCAGGCAAACGAATGTGGGGAACTTCTTCTCCATCTTTGCGACGTTGTCAGCGGAGGAGGAGAGTGAAGGCTTTGACTTTAGAAGAGGATGGTCGTTGCGAACACTGGTGTCGTTCAAGGGCTTCAAATTTAGGGCTTTTAGTTCGAGCGTGCTCGACGATGATGTGCTGCGACAGTTTTGAAAAAAGCTCTTCCACAACTACGCCGCATAGTGCTCATTCCACAACCTTAAGTCGAGCATGATGATCTCGCACCACTGCAACCTGACGAATCTCCACCTTAAGCTGGTGTACATTGCGTTGTACCTTTTTGGTTTGGGGAGAGGTCGATAACCTTTGTTAAGAAAAATCAAAATGTCATAGCCAAAAATCGCCTCTGGCAATGACGACCGGTGGCCTGAGGGGTTGGGACATAATCTGGTGTGGAATGACCTATGATACTACGATTAATCTAATGGTTTAAAATTATGGTCCACCCTCGCCTTTGTCTCATTAGTGATTATGAGAACTACATTTAAAATATACAAAATGATGACATTTTTAATATTTATCTGTAAACTATATAATTTAATATAATAATTTTACACATTAAAACACACAAACATTTTTAAAATTGTGTCATTCCAAATTGTATTTCAAGTCAAACTCTAACTTTTAATTATTAAAAGTGGTGTGAATAGTGCAAGTTTAAGGAATCTTTTGCACGTGGATATGTTTAGTATTTAAGTGACATTCTTTTACTTAAAAAAAAAAAAAAAAACTCTTTTGTTATTAGAATTCAGTTTGTAATTTTTTAACAGCCACTTAATTTTTAGTATGCATTCATACTCTCTTTTGACTCCCAATTATATATTCTTGATTTATACAAAAAGTTTCCACTGTACCGTTTTAGTGGGTCTTTTAGGAAAAAAAATTGAATATAATAATTAATTCATTATTTCATAGTAGTAAATCTATCTTCTTCTTTTTTTTATAGAGATCACATGCATCCTACGTGGAAGACAATCTTGTTCAAGTTGGATAAAACCACGATAGACAGTAATACTAAAAATTAAATTTTTAGCAAATTCTATCTCAATATATATATATATATATACATATACATATACATATAGGGTAGGGATCAAGTTACTCTAAGAGTAACTCTTGGTAGAGTTATTTCACTCAATAACTTTTAATATGTATTAAATTTCAATGATCCAACCGTTGAATTAAAAGATTATATGTCAATGATCATCTACACCAAATTCTGGGTAAATCGGACATTTGCAGCTAGTTAATCTTATAATTGACATTTATTTATAATTTAGAAAAATATATTATATGTCAATTTGAATCTACTTAACGAAGTATCAAATAGTTTTCAAACTTTATAAAAATTTGTAGACTTGATCTACTTAATATAATCTTTTAATTCAACGGTTGGATCGTTGAAATTTAATACATATCAAGAGTTACTGAGTAGAGTAACTCTACTAAGAGTTACTCTTGAAGTAACTTGATCCCCACCCATATATATATATATATATATATATATATATATATATATATATATTAAAGTTATCTTCCATTTTATTGTGAAATTGAGACATAACAACTTCATAGAAAAACTCATTCTATAGATGTTGAAACCAGAAGTGTTAGCACAATATCAATCATTTTTTTTTGAAGTCAACATATCAATCATAATACCTTGGTTGGGACTAAAGCAAACATTGTTTAGTTACCAAAGTGAGCACAATTTTATAGAATTGCAAGACAATGAGAGGTTAAAAGAAATTGAAAATAAAAAATAAGAAAGTAGACACACAACAGGTCATAACGCGTTGAAGCAAATTAAATAACAAGAAATGGGGATGGATGCAGTATCCACTTCACCCACAACACAATCCAAGAGAGTTTAGGAAAAATAATTAAAAATAAGAAATAAGAAAAAATGTTAAAACTTAAAATTAAATTAAAAATAACACATATATAAAGATAAATACATATTAAGTGAAAAAGTTGTATAAAGATAATACTAATTTGCAGAATATTTGTGAAGTCAAATTAAGAGTTGACAAAATATTTTATGTGGAACTTACATAATTAATAAAAATTGAAAATTTTCTGTGCGGAATAGTGTTTTTTCTTAACCTTAATTCTTCGCATCCTATTTTTTATATGTACCCATCTCATTCTTTTTTTTTTTCTTCATCACATTAAATATTATATTTATAATTTTTCTTCTTCTTTTCCTATCTCTCTTCTCTCCCGATACTAGGGTGGTTTTTTTTATTTTTATTTTTGTAGAGAAACTAGGGTAATCTAAAGATCATTATTCATTTTTTCACTAGTATATTTGATTCATTGGCAGTTAAGTAAAATGATAATTAAAATAACTAGTGAAACTTTCATAAATAAAAATAAAGTTTTGTTGATATTCTGCAAACTTTTTTTTTCCTTTTTAATATTGAATATAAAAATATATTTAATGTCTTCAAATATTAAATTATTCAATATTTTTTATTGAATAATTAAACATTTTTGAAACTATCAGAAATTTAAAATTATTCATAAAAATAACGTTTGAAATTTGCTTGAAAACTGGTTAGATACTTAGATTTCTCTTCATCATCATAAAATTTGTCTAATAGAAATAACGTCATAAATTTAAATATTATAAATCTATATCATAGTATAAAATGCTGTACCAAAAATAGCTTTATTAATACAAAAAATAATATATATTCTCAATATATAATATTGTTAATATACAAATTTTTTATAATAACCGAAAGCCCACCTTTCTCTTTCTAACATGTTGGAGAAACAAAAAAAAATTATATATATTTTTGGAAAAAATTATTTATATTTATCTATTTATTTAAAATTTTAAGATAATATTAATTATTATATTTTCAATTATATCTTTATCTCTATTTAATTTTTAAATATTTTATACACTCATCATGAATGAAAGAATAATAATAATAATTATTATTATAAGCATGCATAGTATAAAAGTTTTTAAATTGTCAACCTAATTAGAAATTATTTTTATTTCTATAATATGATCTTTAAAATAAGAGAAAAAAAAGGTCATGTACTGACAGTGTAAAGTAGTTTTACACTATCAGTCTAATTACACACCATCATTTATTGTAAGTTTATTGACTTTTATAATAAATACTTTAAAAGTCATGTCAATAGTGATTTCTGATTGATTGATGGTATAAATTTTTTACACTGACAATGCATGACCATTAAACTCTTAAAATAATTATTATAAAAGTTAACAAATTTATCATACATGATAATTTGTTATTGGATGGCAATGTAATTTTTTTTCCAATAAAAATCATTACATATATTATTTTTTATTAAAAACTAAAATAATTTTGATATAGAAACATATTAATTATATTTCTTAATTTGTATGTTATCCTCTTAGGTAAATAGACAATTTTTTTTTTTAAAGAAGTACAATAATTTATACCTATTTAATATAACAACTCTGATACCTTTACATTCATTTCTTATAGTTTGATTTATAGTTACTTTCTTTATTGTAATTTTTTCTTTTTCTTTCTTTTTTATCTCTCTTTTCTTCACCCAACTCACATTCCATAATGGGACGTGAGAGAATAATTGTCCGTTTAATTAAAGAGCCATCGGTGGAAAAATTAAGTATAGTAAAAATGAATACTTTGATGCGGCACATTCCACAAACATCTATGATTACAAAGTTGAATCATGATTTGGGGACCTTTTCTTTCTTTCTTTTTTTCACGAAAATTAAGGATGTTTTCTTCCACAGGTCTTGTGAGTGCACGTGGGAGCAGGGGCAGTAAAATTCTCTTGTTTCTCCGTCCCCCGTGGTTTTCTCTGAACTCTTTTTTGGGGTAGAAACCAGAAAGCTGGTAAGATTGTGGCGCAGACAATGACATCTATAATGACTTTATTAAAGTCATAGCATAAGTGTCTATCCATCCATTGCAGTCTTGAACAGAGAGTCGGAGAGAGAAAGAGAGAGCGTTTTGTCTCTGTGTCCGTTTATGTTATAAAAACAACGGCCCTGGCTACCAAATACAGAGAAAGATAACTGTCATGTTGGATGAACCAATTTTAATTGAAGAAGTTACTTATTTTGAGTTTATTAGTGGAAAACTTCTTATACCCTAAGCTAATCAGAAATGACTTTTTCTTTTTATAATTTTAATGATATTTATTATAATAAATTTATTGTACAGAAAAATTCGTTTGTGATTGAATGATAATATTAAAAAAATTATTGTCATATATATTATCCATTTTATTTTTTTTCTAATTAATATTTTACTTATGCATTACGCAGAATAAATATTTAATTTATATAACTTAAATTTATAATAAATAAATACTTATGAGTGTATAAATTATATTGTAATTAAAGTTTGTAATAAATAAATATTTTTGAATATATATATTACATTTTAAATTTATAATAAACAATTAGTATATTACAATCTTAATTTTTATTTATTAATAATTTCTTTTAATAAAATATTAAAATCTAATTTAAAATTAAAAATATTGAAAATGATAAATTGAAAGAGATAAGAAGTTAAAAAATTTCTAAAATTGTTCTCATTGAAGAATGACAGTTAAAACTGCTCTCGTTAAAGAATAGTAATTAAAATACTCTCGTTCAAGATAGTTATTCTTATTTAATATATAGAGTGGATTTAATAAACATATATACAAAAGTTTTTATACTATTAATTATTTAAAATTATTGTTGGTATAGTTTTTGAGATAATTAATATAAAAGTAACAATTTATCATATATATATAGAGAGGGGGGGGGGGGGGGGGGGGGGGGGGAGAGAGAGAGAGTTTTTTGTTTCAGTTTCTTTTACAAAAAATTGCTTTAAATTTTTTTAATTTAAATTAAAAAAGAATACACAATTAAATTTCTAATTATTTTAAAAAGTCACTTTAAGCAACGTTCAAAAATTTAAAATTACTTTTAAAATAAAAATACTTTATATATTTGCTTTTAAAATTATACTTGCAATTTTAAATGATAAAACAACTTTCGTTTTACACTAAATTTTAAAAAAAATACTTTTTACACAACTTTTAATCATGTTTTAAACTTTCAACAAACAACCACAAATCACTAATTGGTCCGGTGATCGGATTTGGACCTAATTTTTACTTAAAAATAAATTAAGCTATCAATTGAAAAGATTATATTTACAATTTCAAATTGATTATAAATACAATTTAGTACATGTAAAAATAATTTATGAAATTATATGGTTTATTTTCATTCTATAAGTATAATATTCAGTACATATATATATGAGAGTAAGGCCACCCTTAGTGGTGCAAGGAGCTTTTCTCTTTCACCTGCGAGAAGATAATAAAGAAATAACAAAACTTACTTTTAAAACTAAAAATATGTTGCCTAGAAAGTAATGATTGTTATACGTAACTTTTATTTATGTACATAAATGAGGTAAGAAAGGAGTTAAACCACGAAGTTATTGATGTTGTAGGGGAAGGACCTTCCCACTGTCGAGACTCATGATGGTCACTTTCCTTCACCATCCACTCACTGGTCGACATACACAACACAATAATCCCTCTTCTTTCTCTTTCTCTCTAATCAATGGGACTTTGTCTCCTCCATTGATTTTGTCTTTTGCTTCTCAGTGGCCAGCTTTTCCCTGTTTCTTTTTTAGTCTTATTAATCGCCCGCATTCATCGTACCCCCATCATATGTCCATGTCTCCCTTCCCACATTGTTAACTTGCCCTTTGCTTTCCTTGCATACTCATTTTACGTAACAAAATTTAATCTAATATATTAATAAGTATTTACATACATGTCCTACTTCATATTTCAATTTAGAATTATATCTTTTTGGTTTTTCATAAATATTCTTCTTCAGAAATAATTCTGTTAAAAGATATTGTCAAACACTAAATATGGATACTTTTTTCAACAAAAATTTGAACATTAGTTCTCCACGCTGTGGAGTATTAGATCCTTCAATTACGCCCAACTCCCATTGGCATTTATTATCTAAAATTCTGTCTTTTAATGTTTGTAAATTGTAATATGTCTGGTTATTTGGAGTCAAATTAAAGAAACTGCATTGTCTCGTATCTATAAATATATGCTGATATTTAAATTTAGAATACATTAATGACATGATCTTAAAAATCTTTAGTTTGAAGAGTTTGTTTGACTGATATGGTGCGTTGGCTATGCTAATTAATATGTTTGATTAACATGGAATTCCCATAGCTCGGGTTAAATGCATTTCTTTTACGTAAAACGTTACGTGACGATATATGATTGGCTGGCTGACTACAACTTTAGTCCTATATTTTGCAATAAAAAAAGAAAGAAAAATAAACTAGTCTGGGGAAGGATGAGTAGATGCTGCATTAGTGAGTGTCTAATAAGGATTGTATGCCATGAAAAGTTGCCCTATGCTTTGCTTAGTTCCAAAAAGCAAAGAGTTGGTGGGTCCATGATAGGAGACAAAGGGTATCCCATGATCACTGACCTGCGATTGGGGCATCACGTACAGCTACAAGCAAGTGCTTTAATCAAAGTTGAGTTTGGGAAAAACATCAAGGGAAAAAAAAGAAAAAAAAAGGAGGTGCCCGTAGTCATTATCTTTTTGGGATATTAAATACTAGTTTCAGGAAGCATAATTATAGATGAAAGATTTTAGTTGAGGTTTAGATTTGTTTCAAGATCTTTCATTATCACTGAATCGTGATAAGGTTATCTTAATCAAACAGGCCGGACCTACTCATGCGGTTTTTTTAAGCTTAAAGATGTACTAAAAAGACTCCTAAGTCCTAAATCCTAATATTAGGTTGGGGAATTAGCACTAAATGCATCTACCATTTTAAAAGAGGATGCTAAAAAATATTAATACCTTAAACTATTTTCTTAAATTAAATTATATATATATATATATATATATTGACAAGATTATATATATCATAATATTTTTCCAACTTAGAGAAATTTTTGGGTTCGTAAGATTAGATTAGATAACCCATTGCAGCATAAAACTTTATGGTCAATGATGATTGAACACAAACACTCGGCATTTTGACAAAAAGACAAAAGAATATCTTTAGTATCTGAGATTAAGTAGAATTAAAAATTAAGACTAAAGTGTACTGATATTTGAGAATAAGAATCAAATAACCGTCTAGTGATAATATTTATAAATATAATATTATTTTAATCTGATCCTTCACTATATATAATTTTCCAATAAATGGTTATACTAATTCTCAAAAGTTATTGAGAAATTAATAATGATACCTACAATATTCACTATTTTGCTTAAAAGTCTAACTACATGCATTTGTGTAAAGGTAAGTAAGTTATATAAGTGAATTTGTAAAATCTAATATTGACAATTTATATATTAATTAAATGTAAATTAACAGAGTAAAAAAGAATTGTTGAAAAGGCAAAAAGAAAAAGACATGCTTTTAAAGTTGCGCACTCAAAAAAAAAAAGGGTTAACACCATATGTCTCTAATTTATAAGATAAAAATTTGCGCACACAGAAATGCAATCTCTTTATCCCCATTTTTTTTTCCTCTTGCAACAGAATCCTAGTCCTTCTGGATCAATACCATTAAGTGACTCACTGCCCCTGCCCACCATGTGGATGCTACTGCAATTTCAGAGTACTGCACTTGCAGGTGTTTGTAAAAGCCCACTAAAAGCATGCATAATTGGGGCTCATACGAGCCTGTTGATAGATCAGGTTCAAAATTTATAAAAGGTACGAAATAAAATGTAAATACACAAGATTATAATTATTTAGAAGTCCCAACTAATCGAGTGGTGGAGCTGTGCCAATTAATTTTTCAGCAGAAGGAAAGCAGTGAGATCTTACGTACCTTTTCATGTATTGCTGCCACCCTCCTCCTAAACAAGCTTCTATGATGAATTCCCTTAATTCCAGACACAAAAAGGAAAGGTGGCCCATTTTGTGAGAGATAATGAAAGGAATTAATTTTTCTTAAAAAAAAATAAATCTCACCGTGCAATCGTGAGTTGGTTGTTAGAAAATCAATTCCGGGTGTTAGACACATCTCAATCTCATCGGCAGAACCGCAGAACTATGTCCAAGTTCAAATATTGATCATTGTTCGTTATTGGGTCATAATCTTTTTCCACTATCAACTTTGTACGACCTTGAATGGATTGCTTGTTTTTGTTCACCCGATTGTTTAGGACTTTAGGGGTTTCCCAACAAGATAAACCCAACAAAATAAAGTAAATCTTTTTTGCTTTTAATTAGGGTGCATTTAATTTGTTAATTAGCATGTGGTAGGGTTCAATCTCTCAGGTTCATGTGTATGAAAAACATTTGTTAGAATAGGTCAACTCTTTAAATAGATCTCTATACCTAGAAGAATTAGTCTTTGACTTTTGGCCAAAGAATTCCTTAAACAACAACAAAAAAATATATTTTAAATTTAGTTTTAAAAATAAACACAAGACAAGACAAGACAATGAATTAGGAGTGTTTGCGGTTTGTATTGGATCATTTTGAGATAAAAAATCATTTGATTCAATCTCTTCGGTTTTATCACTTGATCATCCATTCGGTTTTGTTTTTTTTTTTTTCAAATCAAATCAAATCCAATCCAATCCAATGTACATCGGTTTAGATTGGATTAGTTTTCGGTTTTTCAAAGAGTCTGTAAATATTAAAGTAAATAATAAAATTCACAATACATCACATATTATAATGGAGTACATCCATTTTCCTCAAATTTTGTTAATAAAAAAATAAATTTAAAAAATTAATATTCACAATACTATGGTTGCTATTGGCACGTCTTAGGTAATATTGCATGTCTTAGTTATTGCAATCCTAGCAATTAGGACATAGACAAAATAGCACAATATTCTACATATTACAAAGCATGTACTAATCTTAGATGCATGTAAGCGTAACAAATAATCTATTTCAAAATGTTGATATGATGTAAGTACAAGACATTTTAACTATTAAGTATTATACAAATATTAAAAACATGCCACGCCCCTGCCTAACCATGCGTCAATCATTTTCATATAAAAACATGACAATAAAGAGCCTCTAAACATATATTTCAGTTCGGTTTGGATTGGATCAGTTCTCATAGGTAGAACTGAAATCCAATCTAATCAAAAATTTTGGTTTTTTGAGGTTTGCGGTTATTTTGGTTGTCGAATTTTTGGATCGATTGTTGCAGTTGACATCCATTTGGATTGGTTAATGAACACCCCTACAATGAATGAAATAATTTAGAAAAGTCTAAATATTTGTTATTCAATATTCTCATTTGTGTTAGAATTATTTACAATTTATAACATATCCTTATTTTTCTCATTTATTATTTGACATTTCATATAATTAAAATCATTATATTTCTCTTTTTGATAAAGGTATAATTAAGAAAATAATAATTAAAGCTATCTCGAAATTTTAAAATGACAGACAAATATAAAAAATTCTTATAAAGTGATAGATAAAAAGAAAATGAGGAAGTACTTAACTATATTATCTTCACACTTCATTAATGTTCTTTTATTCCACTTAGTCAAGATTTCAGAAAAGAAAAATAAAGTTAGAAAAAAAGTAATCACTACTTTTTTTAAATTTTCTAAAATTACAAATAATTTAAAATAAAATTGAAATTTTAATAAACTTGCTGTTAGTTCTCTTAATTATTGGAATATTAAATGATTAAAATATGTGTTAAATGACTTTTATATTCTTGATATAATAATTTTTTTTTAAAGTATCCATTTTTTGTATTTTAAACTACTGTCCTTAAAGACAGTGATAAGCCAAATCATTTTGTACATAATAAATACTTTCATTTTTATTTCCTTGTATTTTAAGAGAATTTTTGGCATTCTCTAAATCTCAAAAGTAATAATTGTTTTAAAACAGGAGTAGTATTGTATTTATTTAAAAAAGAAAAATTGTTAAATATAAAATAAAAGTATTTAATATGTTAAAAATAAAAATATATTTAATATTTTAAGAAATAATTTAGATGATATTTATTTTAAAGGGGGTTCATTTAGTTTCGTGGAATCTGGATGGACAAACCAGGGTTGGTAATGTGTCATCTCATTTCCATCTTTTGGTTTGCAGCAGGAAGGTTATTGAGTTGCGTCGTAACCCACAAGTGAATGGAGTGATGGGTCGAGAGTGTCGGAGGTACTTGTCAAAATGGTATGCAAAATTTTGACATCAAGGTCTCCTTAATGGGCCAAACATGCTCCTTAATCAATTTCATTTCTGGGATGTGATTTGATCCATGAAAATGCAGTCGTATATGGGTCAAGAGTTTCATTTGAAATTTCTACTCTCTCTCTCTCTCTCTAATAGTTAGATAGATAGAGAGACTATTAAATTATATTTAAATGATAAAAATTAAAAATTATATATATATATATGAGATTAATTAATTTAACTGTTAAATTATTTGATATTATTTTTATGATTATGCGCATCAACTTTCATATAAATTAGACCTTTGTTAATATGTTATCAAGTAATAAACATTTACTTATATTTTAAATAACTTATTATTTATTAAAATAAAGTAGTACAATAAAGTATCGATTAAATTTGATTTGCATATAATTTTATAAACTCAATCTAGTTAATTTATAAGAATATATATATATATATGGTGCAGAATCTATTGACACCAGGTGTAAAAATTAGTTAAATTATACCTTTAATAACTTTTTGTATAATGCAAATTTAACCAATCCAATCGTTGAATTTGATGTTCTTATTAATTAGATTAAGTATACAAAATTTCATACAATTCTAAAATTATTTAATAGTTCATTACATCACTTTATTTTAACGTACAATATGATATTAAAATATATGTAAATATTCAATATTAGATAACATATTTAGAAAAGTCTAAATGATGTGAAATTTGATATGCCTAATCATAAAGATAATATCATCAAATTCAACGGTTGGATTGGTTAAATTTGTATTATACAAAAAGTTATTCAATGTGTAATTTGACTAATTCTTACATCTGATGTCAACGGATCCTGCCCCTATATATATATATATATATATATATATATAAGAAACGACTTTTGTGAGAACACTTGCTTATGTGAGAACATAAGAACGATTAATAACAACCTTAGATCAAGATTAAAAATAATAAACTGCTATGATTAAAACCCTATTAAAAACATCTCTTATGAAACCACTAATGTCGTTGTCGTGGCTGTCACCACTCCTACTACCATTGCCCCCACCCCACCACCACCACCACCATTGTCGCGCCCACGATTGGGGTGTAGTGGTGGGGGTGCGGTGGCAGTGGCGGGGGTGGTGACATGGCAGTGATGGTTGTGACAGTGGTGGGGGTACAATGGCAATGGTGGTAGGGGTGGTGACGATAGTGGGGGTGGTGGTTTTGGCAGTGATGGGGGCTAGTGCGATAGCTGTGGTGATGGTAATGGTGTTAGGGTGGTGATGGGGCTAGCTATGGTGGACGCGATGATGGTAGGGGTGGTGGAGATGATTGTGAGGGCAGTGAAGGTGATGGTGGTAGGGGTGATGACGGTAGTAGCAATGACATTGATGGCCTCATAAGATGTTCTCATGTTTTCACATAAGCAAATGTTCTAATGTCGCTTCCTATATATATATATATATATATATATATATATAGAGAGAGAGAGAGAGAGAGAGAGAGAGAGAGAGAGAGAGAGAGAGAGTATTATAGCACTTTACATTTTTGGGTAAATTTTATGAACATCATAGTTATGACTTACTAAATTATTATTTTTAAAAATGTGTGTGTGTGTGTGTGTGTGTGTGTGTGTGTTAGTAACTAGAGTGATAATATACACTAACTTTTTTTAGAAAGAATATGTTAGCAAGTCACATCTTCAATATATTTTTAAAAAACCAAAATTATAACTTGTTAGCATACTTCTTTTTAAAAAAAGCAAATGAGTGTGTGCTAGCGTATATATTACTTATGGGTCAGAATCCGTTGACACCAGGTGTCAAAGTTAGCCAAATTACACCTTTAATAACTTTTTGTAAAATGTAAATTTATTTAATATAACCATTGAATTATGTGATATTATCTTCATGATCATGTATATCAAATTTCACATTATTTGGACTTTTCTAGATAAGTTATCAAACATGGAATATTTACATATATTTTAATATCATATTAGACGTTAAAATAAAGTAATGTGATGAACTATTAAATAATCTTGAAATTGTATGAAATTTTGTATACTTAATCTAATTAATAAGAACATCAAATTCAATGGTTGGATTGGTTAAATTTGTTTTCTACAGAAAACTATTAGAGGTGTTATTTGACTAACTTTGACACCTGGTGTCAATGGATCCTGACCCATTGCTTATATATTTATTTAAATGATCAATTGAAATAAGGTATCAAATTTGGTAATATAACATTTTAAATAATATTTTATAAATATTAAATTTTATCAATTCAGCTATTGAATTATATGATATTATCCTGATAATTGTGTATATCAAACTTTAAGATAATTTGGATATTTGTACATATATAATAAAATAGTAAAAATTAAGTTTTCTTTTAAATAGCATATTATCATGAAAATTATAAAATAGTGTAATGAAGAATAATTAGCGTTTAAATTATATGAAAATATGAAACTTGATCTATTTCATGAGAACCTCTTATGCAACGGTATCATTTCACATCTAGTGTCAAACTAGCAAAATGAAACCTTTAATAATATTTATAAATTTCATCAATCCAATCATTGCATTAATGTTCTCATGAAGTAGACCTAGCCTACCAAATTTTATACAATTTAAAACTAATTCATACTTTATCGTGCCATTTACTTAACGGTATAATATGATATTTGAAATATAAATAAGGTTTAAATATGTTTTTAATCCCTCAAATTTAGAGTAACTTTATTTTTGTCTCCCAAATTTAAAATTAATCTTTTTAGTTTCTATATTTGAAAAAATCATGTTTTAGTTCTTCTATCCAAATATCGTTAGTGAATCTACCATACAAAACCTACCTACTACTAAATCTATTACACAAAACTCATCTACTAGTGTCTCTATTAGTGAAAACATTATACCAAACTCAACTGATGGCCTGATCACAATCGACTTAATCTGTCTTTGTCAATGATGCTGCAAGTAGTCTTTAAGGATTAAAACAGAGTTTTTTCAAATTACAGTCATTAAAAAGATTGATTTTAAATTTAGGAGACAAAAAACAAACTTAATCCAAATTTGAGAGGCTAAAAACATATTTAAGCCTATAAATAAATATGTATTATTAGTATACACATATACAAATATTTGAATTATTTAAAATTTGACATACTAGACTATGTCAAGATAATGTCATGATTTAATGGTTGGATCGATGAATTTCAACTTTTATAAAAAGTTACTAATTAAATATATCATTTTACCGGATTTAATACTTAGTATTGATCAACTGATCATGTCCATGTGTGGAAAAGATATCCATTTACTTTAAGAGTAAGATTTTTACAATTACTTTGCCTGATAATATTTTATAAAATATAAATTTAACAAATATTGCCGTTGAATATTAGATACATGATATTTATCTTGACGATAATGCATACTTGATTTTAGATAATGTAAAGAAATATCGGTATGTAATCTCATGTCTTACATTTGTTTATATCTAAAAAGATATAATATTTGTTAAAAAAATTTGACTGGTGAAATATTAATTAATTTTTAAATTCTATAAAATTTTATAAATTTGGTCTATTTAATGAGAAGTTTAAATTTAATGGTTGAATTGATGAAATTCTATGTCCATGAAAAGGAATATAATAAGTTTGAGAAGAGTCACTCTTGAAATAAGTTATATATTCTTCTCCCTTCATCCTCACACGTAAAAAAATGCGTTTAGATAAACTTGTTCTTATTATATGAGACTTTATGTCATAAATTTGACCATAAAACTTATTAGAATAAGATAAAAATACTTTGTTTTGATAAGCCATATCAATAAGCTTACTGAAATGAGTTTGAAAGTGTTTATAAAAGTTGTAAACTATTTTCACAAGTACTTGTTAAATAAGTCCTTATCATGTCAACGCTTATATATAAGTTGTTTTTACAATCAACGAGAAAATATGGTCAAACTATTTTTATATAAGTTGTATTTTTTTTTATGAGGAATATGTAAGTTGTATATTCAAGTTATCATGGAAAACTTAATTATTGAAATTGAGTATATTATAAGTTATATATTTCTATAAATTCTTTCAAACACTTATACATAAATTCTCTCAAACACAAGTATTTATATTATAAGATAAGCCTAAATAAAAAGTAAACAAACTATTTCAAAATACGACCTAATTTTTCTAAATGCCCCATAGATATATAACCTACCCCTAGCTAACTTTCATATCGTGGTTTTGCTCCATACCTACGAGAAAAAGGACAAGTTCAACGGGAACTTGGTCAATTTGAAAACTTTTTCTTTTTGTTTATAATATTTATAAAATTCAAGCTATTATTTTTAAAGATTTTTCTAATTAGTATCTTCAAGATATTAATTAAGAAATAAATATTTTTTATTAATTAAAATTACACTGAGATGCATTATATATCATAATGAGAGTGTATTAATAAGACTTTTTAATATTTTTTATTTTTAATGTCCTTAAAGCTTTGGTTAGTATTACATTTGTTTAATTATCTAAAACTTGTGCACAAATTATATTTACACTTCTTAAATTTAAGTAATATTGCATTTGTTATTAATTTTTCTTTTTCTTGATCCTATGCAAGGCCCCTTCCCCCTTAATTAATAAACGACGGAAAAATTGTGTTACAGGATAGGTTAGTGTTAATAAAAAAGATACACTATTATATCGTTATGTAAATTAAAAGAGTCTTTACAAGGTCAAAAGAAGAAATATCAACCATAATTCAACTTGAGTTTAAAGGGTATTAATATAATTTCCCTAACAATTATTAAAACATGTACTTATTATAATAATAAATTTTAATTTTTTTAACATCCAAGTCAAATATAAGAAGAAAATAAATTTTTTATAGCCAATATTTACTTATACATTAAAAAAATATTTTAATTAAATTAAAAATGATTGATAAAGTATTAACCATTTTTTTAAATTATATAAATTTTTTTATACTTAATCTATTGAATTCTAATTAAATTGATGAAATCGAATATTAATAAAAACTTTTAAATGAAGCAAGTTTAATAGTACTTATTCTTAAAATAAGAAACTGCACATATACTAGCAAATATCTCGTGTATAATATGCGTTCTCTTAAGTACAAGTAACAAAAATACATAAAAGAAGATTAACTTAATTGATAAAGCGTTATTTTTTTCAATAGTGATATAAATTAAATTACAAAAATACATGTGTTTAAATTGTTTTAAGTTTGAAAAATTCTAAAATGGTTTAGTTAATAGAAGAGGACTTTATCGATGATTATAATTGTTTCATTGTATTTAATGTTGATTAAAAATTTTGAATATTAATTAAAAAAAAATAAAGAACATGTATTGTCATACAATGAGAAAGATACATGTCTTGTGAAAGAATCTCGTGTAAAAATTATCACACTAAGTAGTAAGGATGACAATTTGGTTTAAGAGCTAATGGGTGCCTGCAAAAATACTTATGGAGAGAAATTACTAATTAAAAAAGTATGGATTCGAATACCGATGTTTTTTGTTTTTAAACAAAAGTTTATGAGGATGTTTGTGGGTCACAGGGTCTAAGAACTTTAATACCCACTCAATCCCACGCCATCATATATTATTTAATATATTAAATTTAAAATTAAAGAATAATATTATATTTACATAAAATAAATGACTTGATGACAAATCACAATCTTCATATACTTCTCATCTTAGATCATTGTATATTTTTAAATTACGTTAGATGTATTTTTGGTGCATAACTTAGATGTATTTTTAAGTAATGCTCTTTATTTTGTTGATTTTTGTAGTTAATTTTTAAATTTAATTATTATTTTTATTTCACTAGTTTGTTAAAAAAGTATATTAAAAGGAAAATATGAATGAATGCTATAATATTTTATCCATTATCATTCTTGTATTATACTCTTGATAATTAGAACTTAAATTTATTGTATTAGAATAAATAAAAAATATTAATTAAGGAAAATTAATTTGTACCATTTATATAGAATTAAATAATTTAAATTAATTCCACTCAGTTTTTATGCTGTCGCTATTTTTTTGGTTCTTTTCTATCTTTTTTTTTTTTGGGGTACATTTCCATGTTTTTTTGGGTACATTGTTTCGGTACATTTCCATTTTTATGCTGCCGCTTGATTCAATTAGTAATTTCGTTAATATTTGACAATTCTTACCAGTTACACTATAGATTAACGTCATTTGACATGTTTAGAAGCAAGCGAGACTACGAACATCAAGCAGAAAGGTATAAAAGTATAGAACTGCAGTATCATTAATTAAATTCTTTAACCTTGACTCTCCCAAAAGGGCATTTGGTCTAGTGGTATGATTCTCGCTTAGGGTGCGAGAGGTCCCGAGTTCAATTCTCGGAATGCCCCGATCTTTAAAGTTTTAATCTATTCTATTTTGCATAGTGATTAATGAGGTTAAATAAATTAACTACGAACAAGAGCCAAATTTTAAGTCTTTTTATTTGTAATCAATCTTATACCAAACTAGCGGATAGACGTGTTTGTCTGTCTGATTTCTTATTTCTTAGAATAAAGACATAAAATAGAAGAGGAAGAGGGAGGAGACTAAATAGAAGATGGGAGAATGTGCAGTTATATATGTAACAATTAAAGGGTAAAATAAGTAAAATAAATGTGTATACCAAAATAAAATATTGTTTTTATTATTGTTATAGTTGATAGATTATAAATTATAAATTATAAATATAGATGATGGAACCAGATAAATAAAATAAGAAAAATTAAGTACCAATTATGAACTATCTATATTGTAGCTAAATGGATCTACCTGTCACAAACTACAAACTAGAGCTAAGTGAAGCCATGGAGGATCAAATCCATTCCACTAGTGTAGCGTAACTTTCCTATTATATCAGCTCGTATCACTTACATTTTTTGATTGATCAGTGCTTGAGTCCATTCCACCAGTGTTGCTTTCAAGCTTCGGTAGCCCATACCTAGCAGCAACTTCTCTCCATTCCTTCTGCTCCGATAGGTACCCATGACTTAACAAATATCTTCTAAGCTCGTTCCGGAGGTTCCTAATTGGCTACCCAACACACCAAACATCAAATATCAGGTTCAAAGTACTACTTCTTCTAAACCATAACACAAGTTACACACCAAATATTTGAAGACGGGAACAAAGTAATAACACTTCCAATTTTGAACATAAAATGTGTAGAGTGGTATATACTTTCTGTGCTAAAGTTTTACACTATTAATTAATCAAAAAATCATATTTAGTATGACTTTTAAAGTAATTATTATAAGAATTAACAAACTTATCATACATAATAACTTATGATTAAATGATAATATAACAAACTTTCAAATTGTCCATGCATATATTATTTATTCAATTTTGTGGCATTCATTCAACACAATACATCATTGCAAATTTTGTTAAATTCAAACACTTTACTAAGGGGGAAATTATTAGATGGTTCAAAACTATCATGGTCTTGACTAATTTCTACATAATTCTTAATCGAGTATTATTAATTCTTTCTTGTAAATTGAAAATTTTGAATACATGTCAGATATAAATTAGTTAAGACCATGGACATTGATATTCCATGTCTACCTTGGTTCTAAGGAGACATTTATTGTGAATGGTAAAGCACAAATAACTTTATTACCTCAGCCTGAGATTCCAAAGCAAGCCTAAAGAAGTTAGAGGCGATAAAATGCTTGCCCACAGACTCAGCCATTTTGATTTGGCCAATCCAATAATACGAGGTCTCAAGCCTATCAAAGCGGCACTTGCTACAATGAAGTGCAGTGTAGAATGGTGTGGATGACTTGGTTCTGACATGGGATGATGCTACTGGAGTTTTGGGCTCTGAAGCAGAACCCATCTCCTGGGAGTTGTTCTTCGATGTTTTTTCCGCAAGTCGGTGTGGGAATGTGTCACTTTTCTTGTTCAATCCGCGATTGACATTTTCTGTGGGTTTTTTATCATGTGTTTTAGCGCTGGTCTCAATGGGAAGTTGAATTGTGCGAATGGATTTGGGTTGTTTCTGTGGAACAGCAATTTTTGTTTTGGTAATTGACTTGTCCGACACGGGTTTTCCTGGGATAATGTTTGTGCTCCTTGCGGTACCAAAAACCCGGTTTTGTCTGAAACCAAAGCCGATAATGAAAAAAAAAAAAAACATGGTTACAGCAAGTGAAATTAAATTGGTGAATAAAACAGTCATGTTACCTTTGGGCTTCACCCGTGCCCATTTTCGCTACTTGATTGGTCTTTTGATTGATTTTTGGTTTCGAATCGTTGGCTTTGCCTGGTACGGGATATAAGAAAATTAGTTGCATAAAAGAGAGAGAGAGAGAGAGAGAAGAAAACATAATAATAGGATGAAAAAATTGTGTTGTAACCTGGAAGTGGCGTGAGAAGAGAATCCATGAAAAGATATCACAGGTGTCTGAGATTGTGGGTCGTATGCCATTACCACTAACTGTACTCGCTGAGTTGTAACCGTTAGAATGCACGAGCGGGAACAGGTTTTCCCACAAGTTCTTTTTTTTAAAATTTTTGGGTTTTAGGGTGAAAAAAAAGATAGGCTATTATGGGCCCGGGTTACGCTGAAAATTGGCCCAGTGACCCAACCACTGTATCATCTGTCATTTTCTCAAAACAGTGAAAAAAAATCACATTCTAGCTTTTAATTTGATCAGTTTCGAAACCCCATCGTATATCAATCTAGGGTCAACATTTCATACACAATTTCTCACTTGTCTATATTCTATATGTATTAGAGTTCTCTTTGCATTTTTCACCAAAAAAAAAAAAGAGAGTTCTCTTTCCAATTTCAAATTCTCAAATTGATTTGGTGAATTTGAGAATTGATTGTCCGGTTATCAAGTTGCCCTTCAGATTAAATATTTTGTGCTCATCCAGTTGGAATCAAGTATTGATGTAAACAACATAACTAAGAAGTAAGAAGTAGCGCGGACTGTGTATAGAGTAGATGTGTTATTCATACAAAATCTATACCACATCATTTTTTTATGTTTATTTCCATCATAATATTTATTACATCTCACGCTTGACTCTTTTTTTTTTTTTGTTTGTTATAAAATTTGTTGTACAATTGTAATACAAATAACATTTCTTTGTATAAAAATGCAGGAACCATATCATGGAGCCTTTGACTCAGTAGTCCTTTTCCTTTATGAAAAAAAGTGAAAAAAAAGAAAGTGAAAAGAAAAAAAGAGTAAGGAAAGAAAATGAGTAGAAAGTAATATGATTTTGTAGGTTGTTTGGTTATGTAAAAAGTAGAAGGAAAAAAAGAAGTATATATATATATATATATATAATAATAATAATACAAATATCCTAAAAAAAAAGAGATATATAAAAATAAGGTTTAATACATTAGTTGGTCCCTAAACTTTGAAGAATTTTTAATTAGGTTTCTAAACTTAAAAGTTTGTAATTAGGTCATTGATTTTCTACAATTTTTGTAATTAAGTCCGTAGAATTAGTTTGTGACAATTTGAAACCGTTAGAAAATTTACAATTTGTAACAGTTTTACTACCTCCAAAGACTCAATTACAAAAATTATAAAAGATCAAAAACTTAATTACAAATTTTTTTAGTTCAGAGACTTAATTAAAAATTCTTCTAAAATTTAGGGACCAATTAATGTATTAAACCTAATAATAAATATATTTATGTCTTTAACACCCATATAAACCCTTCTCTCTCCTTTTTTTTTTTCCAAAATGGAATTTCTTTTTTCTCCCTTCTCTATGTCCAACCAAACAAGAAAAAGATTAAATTTTTGCTTCTTTTCTTTCCTTTTTCATGATAACAAACGATTTATTCTTCGTAATATAAAAGTACTTTTTTTATGAGGGAGGCCAAACTAGAACCCACGAGGAAACATATTATCTGCATACTAAGAAAGAGCAATAAAATCTGGAGGAGAATTAAACACCCTAACGTTGTCTTTCCATCCAAATTTAGCCAAACAGTAAGTTGTTTGATTAGCCTCTCTATAAACGTGGTTCCATAAGAAGGAAGCTCCAATCTTAGAGAAGTGCTGGATCTGGCAAACTAGCGAGTAGGATGAATGAAGTCTATCAACACCATTAGATAACAAATGTATGGCAGCTAGTGAATCTGATTCAATGATAACATTATGATATCCACGTGACCAAACTAACCGAATGCCATAAAAAATTCCCCATAACTCTGCTTGGATCACCAAACAAGTGCCAGTACTTGAGGAAAATGCTAATAAAAATGTTCCCGTATGATCATGTAAAATACCTCCACAAAAAACTCTATGATTTCCTTGATCCACTGCTCTATCAGCAGGGACGGATCCACCGGGTGGACATTGGGGGCAATTGCCAAAACAAAGTTTTAATTTTTTCTTAATATAATGTATATGTGTAATTACAAATTGCCCCCATAGTTTAAAATACAGTATAAAAAGCTAATTCATAATACAAGTATTACTCCCACAAAATTATGTATATGAGTATTGTTTCCACAACATAAAATTCCTCAATCCATCACTGTCTATCAGAGTTAAGTTTCATCCAACCCAGCGTAGGTGGATGCCAACAAATAAAACTTAAATGTTGGTCCATATTGCTATAATGAGAAGTGGTGCACATGTTTGAAGAATCAGGGAAAAGTAACATAGCTTTTCAATAGTGGTTCACTTGGACAAGGTCACGATGCTTTGCTACAAGAGCATTAGACAACTTTGTCTCAAAAACAAACTCATTTCTTTGCTGCCAAATGAGATCTACAGTAAGTCCAAATTGAATACTACGAGTGCCCTCTTTAGAAATATTAGTGGCATCTCAGAAGGCTCCAGAGCATCACCCAAAATAGATATCCAAACTTGCGTAGCAATATAACACTCCCGCAATGAAAGCAAGCATGTTTCTTCATCAAATAAACATAATGGATATTTGTTATCTACATGGTTATGGTCATTCTCCTGCTGAAACAGAAGCTTTTTTTTTGTTTTTTGAAGGACTTGTTTTACTAGTCTCCACATTAGCATTCTAACTCTTTGTGGGCCATACCATCTCCAAATTAAAGCACATAAGCTATCTCTATTAATCCCATTAAATGGAATTAAATAATTATAAGCAGACGCTATTGAAAGCTTACGATCACTAGATGAGTTCCATACTAGTACATCATCATCAAGAAGACTAGTATAGGAGGGACCATTGCTTTAATTTTGTTGCAGATGTATTGCGGCAATCTTTGATTGAAGAGTTGAATATTCCACTCACACTTATCATTCACAAAATCCTTGAGAAATAGACTTTAATTTGGTCATAGGAGTAGTGGCATGACATAATAGAAAGCCTACATTGGGGAGCTAAGGGTCTAACCATAGAAGTTTCCATGTTGCACTCATGAAAAGACACGAAATCATTTCCTGAGCACTTCTCAAACCAAGACCTCCAACATTTTTAGGCTGACAAATTTGCTTCGAAGAGATTTGATGGCAGTGTTGATGATTATCATCGTCTCCCCAAAAGAAATTTCTGCATTTTGTATCAATGAAATGTTATCACGAAAGTTGATTGCATAGTGTATGTTGGCATTGCCTGCAACACTGATTGAACAGGAGTCAAATCTTGACCATTAAATATAAGCGACCAATATTAAAATATTAAATCGTGTAATTTCTTAAAGGTTTAAATATGTTGAAAATATTTTTTTTTTGGTTTTAGTCATGTAATTTTTTTTTTCAAAATGGTCTTTATAATTTTATTTTTTTCTCCTTTTGTTTTGCTCTAATCCTTTTAATATATCTATTTTTTTGTTTTAGTTCATATAATATTTTGTTTATTTTGAATTAGTCCATTTTAAAAAATTGATAGGGAGATTAAAATCAAATTATTTACATATTACAAGGACAAAAACGAAAAATAAATATATTATAACGACTAAAAAAAAAATAACAGGAACTAAAATTAAAAAAGAAATTTTACAGGGACTATTTTAAAAAAATAATTTTATAAGGACCAAAATAAAAAAAAACAATATATTATAGGGACCAAAAAATATTTATACTCTGTTTGGTAGAAAGAAAAGAAATAGATAAAAAATAAGATGGATATAAATAAAAAAGGTGAATAGAAATAAGTGAGAAATAGAATAAAAATAAAAATGTTTAGTTTAAAAGAAATAAATAAGAAATGAGGGAGAGATAAATAGGTGAATCGAAATAGTGAAAAATAAAGTAAAAATAACTAGTAGAACCCACCAATTTTTTAAATTTCTCCACTGTATTTCTCTTATAACAAACTATGACAATTTTTAAAATTTACTGTATTTTTTTGCTCTCCATGCTATTTCCTTACTATTTCTTAGCCAACCAACACAAGGTAAGCTTTTCTTAAACGATCATATGATCTTTTCTTTCCCTAAATTTTTATCTTTGGTGTATGATTTATTAGTCAAGATTGATTGTTCTTACATCTCACAGTCAATTTTTCGTCTCACTACACACATTTGTAAGGTTAGAGAACTTTTGCAAACTGCGTCAATAGTATTTATGTTATAGGATAAAAAAAAATTTATCGGTTAACCTTTTTTTTTGTTAAATCTTTTGGATTCATCTTCTAATTTATTTTGTTTTAATGATAAATTTTGTATATTTAAGTTAAGAGAATTAAATCATGTTCATTAAAATAAACAAAATTCAAGACATTAAATTTATACTTATATGTCATTTCATTTCTTTTGTTGTAAAATTTTATTAAATTAGAAATATTTAATAAAAGTAAATTATGTTATATTTCCTTTTCTTCTAAAACTTCACTCCTAAACATTTCATAAGTCATTAAATCAACACATACCTAACTGTCTTAATACTACTAACAGATTAAATCCTACATTTTTTTTCTAGGCTGCAAAAATACCTATTATTAAATGGGTATGAAATGAAACTATAAAAAGACCTCGTTTAGGCCTTGTTAATATATATATATATATATATATATATATATATATAAAGTTACTTTCGAAGAAAGATAGAAAGAAAGTCCACGCCGAGGTGCAATCTTGTCCTTCACGGTTTGGATTAAGTTACATCTCAAATTACAAAGAGATGTGTTATTTATACAACAATTTGTACAACATAATTGTGTTTATCTCTTTCCTTCACATTATTTATTATATATCATACTTCTTTTTCTCTTTCTTAATTGTAAAATTTGTTGTACAATTTATTGTACAAATAACATTTCTCATTTGTAAATAGGACTAATATATATATATATATGCACCGATTCAAGTTGCTCTGGTATATCAAAAATATTTAAAGAAAAAAATTGTATTAGGTTATCACTAACAAATGGAGGGGTAGGGATTCAAACTTTCAAATAGGAGTGAATATGGTTAGACAAGCAACATTCATATTTTCAATCTTACATATGCATTTGCCATTTCATACCGTGTGTATATTGTTGCCAAACCAAATGACATATGAACGATTTTTTTGTCACCTAAGATAATGACATTTATAGAATTAAATTTTAAGAAAGATGGAATTCGTGTCTGTTCATTTCTTCGTTCAATAAAGTACATAAAACATTGAGTGAAACAATAATTTTCTACTTTGGTGACTCTTTGAGATAGAACCAATCAAAGCCTTAAACACCTTAAACATTGAAAAGTATGCTTTATAACCTATTTTATTCACACCGTAATTACTGTTAGCAAATATGGTTGAGCCCAAAGAAAAAGTAAAAAAAGCGAATGAGAGAAATTGTCAAAGCTTATATAATACTAATATCCAAAGCTAAATTTTAATATTAATATTTCTGCTTTCATCATATAATATATTGCGCTTGTATGATATCGTCGCATGTTTTGGTCCAAGGCATGCTTGATCAAGTAAAATGTTATAATATACATTTTTAGGTTATCCTTGAGTGTCTAAGGACTTCAATTAGTATGTGTAATGCCATATGTCACTTATTAACCCGTATTTCCGTTAAGTCGAATTAAAGTTAAGACTTTATCATCGGGCCTTTTCCCATGTCTTAATAATGATATTTTGAAATTTATTCCGTAAAATAGTAAAATATACCAACTTTTAGACATTTTTTCTTTCCAATACAATGACATTTTTACTTCAATTAATTAAAGCAATACATTGTATATTATATGAGGCGTGATTTATTCTACGTAAGAAAATTTTATCTGTAGAAAGGCCAAGCAACTAACAAATGGTAATAGGGAATTGGGGTAGCTTACATAAGGTCATAGGTTCTAACCCCAGCATCGTCATTGTACACACACAAAAACAAAATAAAAAAATTAACCCCCTGCAAAAGTAAAATAAGAACACCTGATATAGTCTTACCCTTTTTTTAAAGGCAACACATTAGGTTGAAAATATATTTAATCCTAGCATTAATTTGGGCCAAAATTTTTTGGGGTGAACTCAAAGTATCCCCTAGCTGAAAGCAAAGGAATACTCTCTCGAGGTATTGAGATCCATTTAAGAAATTAACCTTTCTCAACAGATTTTTTTCATACACACGGAGTCGGTGATCAAACTCCTAACTACATGCTTAAGGAAGGTTATTTGTCAACTATGTCACACCATATTGATTGGGCCAAAATTTTTTACTTACATAAGATTCTACATTTTTATTTACTTAAGTTTTTTCTTGCGACATGTTAGTTTTCATTTAGGAGCTTGGGTCCTTTACAACAAAATCCTGTACTAACGAATATAATAAACTATTTGTCCATATAAATGAATAATTTCATATCATATCACATAAAATTCTACTAAATGTATTATTATTTATTGTGATAAAAAATATTTCAAAACAAGATTGAATTTAGTGTGATAAGGTATATAGTTATTTAATTATATAGATCAATAAACGGTTTACTACACTAAATATATATTGCATGATTTTACCATAGAATAGTCAAACTCTTCATTTAAATAATTAGAAAAAAATGAGTTTTAAGCACTATATATATATATATATATATATATATATATAATGTATTTAAATATAAAGAATTTAGTGCAAAATGTTTGCAAATACATAATTTATGAAGATAATATCAGATACAATTATTTTAATCATATCAAATTATTAGAAAAAAATATGCAGAAGTTATTTTAAACATTAAATTATATATGTAAGAATACAATTATAATATATATAATTGTAAAAATAAAAATTAAGGAATCTCTCCTGTTCTGTGTTAAATTTAAATCCAAATGATCTCCAACCAAAAATGAATTTTGTTAAACAAAAGTTATCAATAATTTTAATCTTTTAAAGATATAAATATTAATATTTTCAAGTAGTTTAGTCTTCTATCTATAAATAATTTAAAAATTATTTTAATTTCATTTACTATATCAAACTAATCTTAAAAAAACCTAACATAATGTTAGAATAATAATATCAATTTTGTTAAAGAAAAGTTATCAATAATTTTAATCTTCTAAAGATACAAACATAAATATTATCAATTAGTTTAGTCTTCTAACTATAAATTATTTTAATTTCATTTTTATATCAAATTAATCTTAAAAAAATACTAACATAATTTTAGAATAATAATATCAATTTTGTTAAACAAAATTTATCAATAATTTTAATCTTTTAAAGATACAAAGATTAATAATATCAATTAGTTTAATCTTCTAACTACAAATAATTTTAAAGCTTATTTAATTTCATTTATTATATCAATTTAATCCAAAAAAATAATACTAACATAATGTTAGAATATTAATATCAAAGGATTAAGAAGGCATTTAGAAAAGTTTATTTAAACTTTTAGAAATAACTTATAACATTCTTATAAAACCTTTTCACTTATTTTAATAACTTTGGGAAATTTTTTAAATTTATTTTAATAAATTTTATAGTTAAGTGTATTAATAACTTCTCATTTAATAGTCTATCAAAAATAAAAAAATTTCATTTAGTAGAATTTTATTGCATAGATACTCAATTAAGTTATTTACTTGTATATGCCTTAACATGAAAAATTAAAATAAAAATATCTAAAAAAATTAAAAATATTAATAGTGTGACTTTCTATTTGTAAAAGAATAATTAGTTGACTTGTTTATCTTAGATGTTAATTCTAAAAAAATAAGATGCTATTGCGGCCAGTAGTCAAATAAAAAATAACTTGTGTGTACGAATGAATGAAAAAGATGCCTGATGCCGTACGTGTTTTTTCTTTCTTTTTTTTTGATCTTTTTTATTTATTTTTTAAAAGACAGGACGATCTTCATGCTGTGCGGTAGCATCGTACATCGTGGCTATCGGTCAAAAAATAACACGACAATTTCATCACATTTTACTTTTAGCAGGGGTTTGAAAGTTTTCGAATATGGAAACCCGAAACACAATTAAAAAAAAAAGGTTGGCAAAGTCCAAACAGAACAACCGCCAGTCAAAAACGACTATAAAGTTATTTCTTTAATTTTAAGTATTTAGTTTATTTAGGGTTCCTGATTCAAAGCAGTAAGTTTTCTTTTTTTAACTCCTTATCGTTTTCATACTTTGCTGCGATTAAGGGTTTGTGATGTTTTAGTTAATTACGTGTATGAGTGATTAATTTCATCGACGTTTATACCGGGTATTTCAGGTGGTTTCTGATTATTGGCCACAAGTCACCTCGTACATACAGCAGTCACACACCCTGGAGAGAAAGAGAGATATTACGCTATTATTGACTTGCTATTTGTTAAACCACATTTTATTACTATTGTTATTAGGCTTAATTACATTTTGTACCACACAACTTTCATCATTTTACAAATTTCGTCACAATTTTTTTCTCTCGCATTTTGCCATCCTATTTTTGTAATCTTGTAAATGTTGTCCAACCGTCAATTGTTTGTTAAATAACAAATAAAGTGATGATATGTTAATAATGAGTTAGTATTAAACATCTATGTTAACTTTTTTTTTTGAAAAAAAATGTTTTTCAAAAATGTAAAAATTGTTTTAAAAAAGACTTAATTGCACTTTGTGCCAACCAGGTTTTATCATTTTGCAGATTTTGCCACCAATTTTTTTTCCTCGCATTTTGCTATCATATTTTTGAAATCTTACGAATTTTGTTCAATCATCAACTATCTGTTAAATGACAAACAAAGTGATGACGTATCAGTGATGAGTTAACATTAAACATCCACGCCAACTTTTTTTTGAAAAAAAAAATTCTAAAAAAATAAAAATTATTTGTACAAAAAAAATCCCTAAAAGTTACGTAGAGCATAGACTCGATATTTTTTTTCAGCTTAATTTCACTTTTTACCCTTATCATTTCATAATTTCATGAATTTCACCCCCAATTTTTTTCTTGCATTTTGACCCTATATTTTCAAATTTTCACAAATTCTACCATTTTGTTAGTTTGAGCATTCATTCTGCTAGTTGATTGTTGACGTGACAATGTTGACTGATGACGTGACATTTTGATGATGATGATGATATGATAGTACATATGACATTGACGTGGATTAATGATGTGGAATTGGTGTGATGGTGTGTGATTATGGGGAAAAATGTGCAATATTTTGAAAGTATAGGAGTAAAATGCGAGAAAAATAATAAATAATAGAAATGATAAAAATATTGGTATTTGTTGTCTTTGAACCTCTCTAAACCATTCTAACCTGCAAACATTACCTTTCACAAGCCAAACCATATATGTCATTATCAATTGTAAACCACCATTTGACCCCCTTTAACCCAATCATAGTTTGGGTTAAAGGGAGTCAAATGGTGGTTTGCAATTGACAATGACATGGTTTGGCTTATGAAAAGGTAATGTTTGCAGGTTAGGGTGGTTGAGGGAGGTTTCAAGACAATAAATACCAATATGTTTTTATCATTTTTACCATTATTATTTTTCTCTCATTTTGTCTCCTATACTTTCAAAATATTGCACATTTTGTCCCGTAATCAAATGTTATCATGCTAATGTTACATCATCGCCACTTCATCAATCCATGTTAGCACCATATGTATTGCCACATCATCATCAAAGTGTCATGTTAGTAGTCAACATTGTCACGTTAGCGATCAACTAATAGAATGGATGTTCAACTAACAAAAAGGCAAAATTTGTTAAAATTTGAAAATATAGGAGCAAAATGCTCAAAAAAAATTGGGATAAAATTTGCGAAATCATGAACTATGAGGCAAAAAGTACAATTAAGCCTTATTATTATGATTATTATTATTAACAAAGGGGCAAAGTCCATTAGAAAATTACATAGGAACTGTATTTTTCCTAGAAAACGTTATGGGTATGTTTGATTTGTTAAAAAGTATGATATTGGACAACATAAAAATAATCATTTCATGTTTGATTTGAAAAAGGATCATGGGACAACACAATTCAAATGATGATGGACAAGACAAAAACTTAATTTTTTTGTTACTTAATAAACCATGAGACAACTTTTTGTTTTAAGTACAAAATACCCAAAAGACAAAAATACCCCACCATCGTTGTCCCCACCGCCACCATCACCATAGTCATCTCCACCACCACTATCATTAATGCCACCACCACCACCACCATTGTCCCCCCTCCATCACCACCATAGGTGCCACCACTACTGTCGTTGTATTAATCTATTTAATATTAAAAAGGGTATTGTAATAAATTTCACACTATTTTACTTGTGTTGTCCATTGTCCACCAAACAATGTATAGGATAAAAAGTTGTCCCAAGTTATTCTCCTTGAATTGTACCTTAGTGCTTATCAAACACACCTTATATGTTCTTTTGGTGCAGAAGATCGATATGCATTATTAGTTGTTGGTCATTGGTTCATTTTTAGTATGGATGGCAATGGGTAATGAAGCTTGATGGATACCTACAAAAATTACCCATGATGGGTAAGTGAATTATCTGCTTAATGGGTACGGGTTTGAGTACACGTAATTACTCGCAAAATTTAATGGGTATGGGTAACTTAGTACCCAACCCTATCCATACCTGCACATATAATAATAATAATAATAATAATAATAATAATAATAATAATAATAATAATAAAACTAAGAGGTAGATTACGTATTTTTTATTTACTTATTTTCTCAATTTCTCCTATTTACTATGTCACTGTCGCCCTCACTCCACTGAACCCTTAACTTCATCCTTCTTGCAAAAGAATCCATATATTGCAACTGCTCTTGAACTTCTTTTTCATGGCTACTACTCCTTCTAGTTATCTTTTATTGGTGCAAAACAATTCCCAAGTACGATCTTTTTATATTATTCTACTTATGTAAAATTTTATTTTTCATCTAAAATTAGTATATATACTGCTATTTGTTATGAAAATTAACATTAAAATATAGAAATTTAGAAGTAGAAAACATAAAAGATAGAACATAGAAAGAATGAGAAAATGGCCATAATGGAAAGTTCCTTATATCATTTCTAGTAATGGAGTAGCCTATTTATAGGTACAGACTGTAACTAAACTGTTACAAATGATTTAATAATATTAAGGCGAAATATAAATAGTTAAAATTTACAATGAATATGGACAGCTACTATTAAATATTCATAACACTCCTCCTTGGATGTCCATTATTTGAGAATGTGCCTCATTAAAACCTTATTAAAAAAAAACCCTGTGGAACAAAAATCTAGTGAAGGTAAAAGAGTATATCATTCTTTAATACGTTGTTATATATTACCTCATTGAAAACCCTGCCAAGAAAACCCAATGGGACAAAACCATAGTGACGGGAAAAAGAGTGTAGAACATATTTATTTCTCTTCCTCATGCAAATAACCATCTGTAAGACAATGAAGGCCAATCTTTTATACTTGTTACTCAAAATTTTGCTTGCTTATTTTGGTTTGTTTTACAGATTTCCAAGAAATTGTCGTACCACTGCATGCAAACAAATATCTTGTTTATGATATATCATTATGAGGATTTGACAAATAACCTCTAAGATAACGAAGTATATGTTTGACTTTATTCCGATATTTTCATGTAGGTGAAGAATTATATCTTGCTAATAAACTCACAATAAATGATATAGTAGGACATGTATAATTAGCGAGATACATTTGTGCTCTGATAGCACTAATATATGGTATTTCAGGACCAAGTAATTCTCCATCATTTTCTCGAGGTCTAAAAGCATCTCTGTTCACATCTAGAGACCTTACAAACATTAGAGTGCACAACAGATGTGATATATCTATATAGAACCTTTTTAGCATTTTTGCTATATAAGCTTCTTGACACTTAAGAATTCCATTCTCTAAATATTCAATTTGAAATCCTAGGCAAAACTTTATCCTTCGTAAGACATTCATCTCAAATTTTTCTTTAAGTAATCCATAGTTTTTGGAATCTCTTCAGGAGTTTCGATAATAATTATGTCATCTACATAAATATCAATTATGACAAATTCATTTCTAGATCTTTTCATAAAAATACATGGACAAATGGTTTCATTTTTATATCCTTATTTTATCAAATACTCATTGAGATGACTACACCACATGCGTTCATATTGTTTTAGTTCATAAAGAGACTTATTCATTTTCATTGAGTAATCTTCTTGAAAACCTGCATTAGAGGGGAAATTAAATCCTTTAGGGAGTTTTATATAAATATCATTATCGAGACAATCATACAAATATAGGTTGTAACAATATCCATCAGATGTAAATTGATCCTTTCATGTGCATCTAGATTGATTAAGCATTGAAAAATATTTGCATCCATTACAAGTGGAAATGTTTGTTTAACATCAATGTTAGGGCTTTGCGAAAATCTTTAAGCAACAACTCATGCTTTATATCTCATAATTTCAACATTCTCATTTCATTTTTTGCACAAAAACTCATTTGTATCCAATTGGTTTTACATCTTTAGATGTATAAACTACAAGTCCAAAAGTCTAACTAGTTTTACATATTCAAGTGTATAAATTATGAGTCCAAAAAACTAATTAGTTTTACATCTTCAGATGTACAGACTATAGGTTCAAAAGACTAATTGGTTTACTTCTTCAGGAAGGACTACATGTTCAAAAACCTTTCACTTGGCAAGCGAGTCTAATTTTGCCTTAATTGAGTCTTTCTATTTTGGCTAATCATTTCTTTGTCTACAATCCTTAATAGACTTTGGATCTTGATCCTCATGATCATTAACTACATTTAGCGCTACAATATTTGCAAACACATTGTTAACGTTGACTTTATTTTGGTTCTATTGTATTCCATTCATGACATACTTTGAGATCTCTTTATTTTCACTAATTTCAGGTACCTGAGTTCTTCTGAAACTAAAATATTATGTCAAAAGAATCTTTTGAAATTTCCATATCCTCAATTTGGTCATCTTGTCTTTTAGCTCCTTTTCTTATTTGAGGATTTTTATCTTTGGAATTGATGGGTCTGTCATTCTTCATGCATGTTTAATGTAACACCTTGTTTTCTTAAATGCATGATTAAGTGTTTTAATAATTAAAAAGTGGAAACTAAATATGTAATCTAGGTGATTAAAAGAAATAAATGAACTGTTGGTATATGGTTTATTGTATATGATGTTGGTTGTGTGTTGTTTGTTTGAAATTCGAGTTTGAATTTATGAAACTTGAGATATGTGCTTGAGCCAATATGGGTATGCTGTGAGTGTGATGTTGGTTTTGAGAGAAAAACAGTTGAGTAAACCAGTTTTGAGATAAGAAAAGTGGTTTGGTGAGGTTTGGGCCTTAATTGACCAAAAGTCTGTATGAGAGTGCCGAAGGAGTCAAATATATAAGGAGAGGGAAGGAGTTTTTTTCCTCATTTTTCCTTTCTCTTTCCTTCTCTACGCTCATTTTCTCTCTCTATCTCTCTAGATTTTATCGAGTGTGTGAGGCTATAATAGAGTTGTGAGCTTGGTTTAACGGTTGTGGTACGTAACGGAACAATTCTAGCTAATTTTGGCTCAAGAACATCGGATTCTCAAGGAATCTGAATATGGATTCAGAGACTTTTAGAGGTAAGGGAAGCTTACTCATGGTTAATTTGGTGTTTGTGTTTGTGTATGTTGATATGTTGATTAAATACTTTGGAATCGGTTGAATTTTGATGAAGATTGTCATTTGGTTGGTTTTTTTGGTAAAAATGAGTTTTGAAAAGGGAATTTGTGATTGGTGAATGATTTGCGGATAATATTGTTATATAATCGATTAGAAAGGTATTAGAAGTGATTAAAATTGTTTTGTGATGTTTGTTGTTGATTGATTTGGTCAAAAATGGGTGTTGGTGAGTGATTTGAGAAGAAAAAGACCGAAAATCTCACCCAATGATGGATAGCTCGCTTAGCGACAAAATTTTTTGCTTAGCGATAGATCTTGAGGTCGCTAGAAGTCTGTCACTTGCTTAGCGATAGAAATGCTCGCTTAGCGATGGTCACTTAGTAACGAATGCTGATGGCTCTTTGTAAGTCATTCGCTTAGCAATGGAAATCTAGCTTAGCGAAAGGAAAACAAAGTTTTTTCTTCTTTCTTATTATTTTTATTGGTTGTTGATGACTTTATTGATTTCCATGAATGTCAAATGTATATTTTAAGTTAAGTGGATGTTTAAATAGTTTTCTAAACTAGTTTTTGGGTTTTTCTTTATCATTATTGTTGAAGGATTGTGTGATAAGTTGTAAGTGTTTCATTGAGCGAAACATGTGTTCGTTGAGCGAGAATTCTTCCTGAGACTTGGTTTCTCTCTGGACTTGATCTCACTAAGCAAGGACCTTCAAAGAGAGATTGTGCTCTCTGTATGAAAGGTATTCACTGAGTGAGCACATGGATCGTTGAGAGAGCGTGTAATTTTGTTTTGTTGTGTGAGAATTTTCAAAGGTATGTATTGCTTGGACATTGTCTTACCTATTGACCATGCAAGAGGCCAATTTAGGCATGCATGGGGTTGATTTGTGGTTAATGGTGACTATTGGACACAGGTGGTGCTGAGTAGGCCACGTGGTGATATGTTGATACATATGTACATGATATGATGACTGTTGTGGTTGAGTTGATAGTTGTGGTGATATGTTAATACATATATGTATGATATGATGATTGTTGTGGTTGAGTTCCTTGTTGTGGTGACTCATACATTTGCATGCATATGTTGTTGCCTGAGGTTGTGTGGGCCTCAAGTCATATGCGAGTAGGCATGGAAGTTGAGCCTCCAATCTAGTGCCTGGATAAGAAGTGGGGTCTAAAAAATTGGGACCTAGGGGATAAGTGAATGGGTAATCCGTAGGAGGCCAAGGCAGTGCAGGCTTTGTGTCGCGGTATACCACCACCCACATACACTTATCCTGACAACCATAATATTATCCAACGGATCGGAGTTTTGGCAATTCCTGAATGGTGCTAGATGGCCATGGTAGGGGATAAGACCTGATTGATCGCTCGGAATGTTGAAAATCTCTCGAGGGTCATGTCATTCATACATTGACATATGAGGTTGATAGCATAGTGTGTGACGTTGTATGTGATATACTGTAATGTGTGTAAACCCATTTGTGGACAAATTTGGTTTTCATATTGGTGTGATTAATGATTTTGATTATGTTGGATTAAACATTATATATTGGTTTTTGTTTCGTAAGCTTACCCTTGCCTTGTTTTGTTGTTGGTTGGATGTCTTATTGCTATTGTTGTGACTGTGATGATCACGTCATTTTGGCATGGGAGCAGAGGGAGAGGCATCCACAGATCCAGCTGCTCAGAGATAATGGAGGAAGTCTTAGATTGAGGCTTTTGGATGCCCTTTTTAGGTGGAGCTTTTCTGGAAGCTCTTTTTTTTTTTTTTGGATTTGATGTCTCTGTTGTATAGTTGACCAGCTATAGGGAGTTTTTTTGTTGTATAGAACCTTATTTGTATATTATATCATTGGATTTGTATATATTTTATACTTATGAATGGTGATATAATCATGCTTATGTTTAATGACTAAACATATGGGTAATGTATGAGGAATGTGAGTAGTACTGTAGCGACAGAGGGTCGTTACATTTAAGACTCGTTTTAAAATATTAGATTGTCCAACAGGAGTATCAATTTTTATTGGAACATTAGCAGTTAGGAAATGAATTATCTTTTGAACTTCGGGTTCACATTATTTCATTCGAGGATCAAGATGATAATTCATTTTGACTAATCTCCTTTTCCAACTGCTTATTCTCTCTCCCTAATGTTGCAAAAGTTATTCAAATGACAATTAACAAATTGAGTCATAAATAAATATTTTGCTGATATTCAACATATTTTATTATAGATAGAAATTCATATCCAACATATATTCACAACCTTCTTTGAGGACTTATCTTAGTGCGTTGTGGTGCAACAATTAAAAAACATACAACACATCTATAAACTTAAATGGAAAATCTTAGGTTGCTTACCAAAAATCAATTGCAAAGGGGAAGACTTATGATAACTTGTTGGCATGTGTAATTGTTTTCCTTTAAATAAAAACATATTAACTCTTCCAGAGCCTTCAATTATCTTTTTAGTACCAAATATAGTACTAACATTAACTTATTGCATTAATAAATAAGAGAAATATATTATTGGGTGTCAGTTACAAAACATTGGAATGATTATATTAAAAATGAATTTAATTGTAATTAATTTAAAATTAAAATCATTGACCATTTAATAGTTATGAAATTATAATTTCAAATTAATTTAGAACATTCAAATCACAAATAACAAGTGTTAATCATATCTAATAAAATTGGTAACATTGGCAATAATGATTAAAACTCATATATTAAAAATCAATTATTCGAATAATTATTTTATAAAAATACATACGTTGCTACATTCACTTTAGGGAATGGAGCAGTGCCAATTGAATGAGTCTTATGATTTTTCATAAAAACCATTATTTTGTTTATCCACAAGGAGATAAGAAATCAACTTAGAATATAACTTAAATTCTTTTTTCTCAATATTGCTACTGCAAGAGCACATTTGATGCATGAAAAACGAAAAATATTTTTCTAACATATCATCATCGATATTTTTCTTTTACATAATTTTAATTGAGAAATGATTCTAAATATCACAAAATTATACCCACTTACTGCTTTACATATTTATGTAAAGGTAAATGCATTCAATCATAAAAGCTTTTGTAAGAATCACAATTTTTTTTTAATAATAATACAAGTGATAACATCTTACTATTTTCTAAAAACAAAGGTCATATACTTGTAAGTAGGTGGACTATTAGGATAAAAAAAAATAAAAATTCTAAAACACTTTTTTAGTCAATAAAACTCTCTAAAATAGTACAATCAATTATTCACTTATAGAATTAATATTGGTAAAGTGTTATGTGAGTGTAACTAAAATTTCCATGATTATGATTTAATATATGTATAACTAAAATTAATTGCATTCACAATTATACATATATATAACTTAGTCACTCACATATAATATCAAACCAATGCAAATTTTAATTTAGCAATGTTGATTAATAAACATTGTAATTGAATAATATGCCTTGTAACATAAACAAAAAAATATGGAAGCATATTAACATAGACAATTCTAGCGTACTAACTAATAACATATTCAATATAAAATAATTAATAAACAATCAATGAGAATGGGAATATGTATCAAATTGTATGTAATATAATATAACAAATGAATTGATTGCTTATTAACGCTTATTATAATTCAATTATAGTTATTTTAGATAACTAAAAGCACTAATGTATAGCATATAAATATATTAGTGTATACCAAATAAATACTAATGTAATGTATGCCAAATACATAATAGAAACAATAATATATTAATGACAAAGATAAGAATTTTAGAAATTAGAAGTATTATTAATCCAATATAATAAAATAATATAATTAAACATGTCACAATTTTTTAATTACTTTAAAAGGATTTAATTCTTTATGATTAATTTATGTTATTTAGTAAATAGCTTGCATGATAAGTTTGTCCATGACAAGTTTGTATCTACAATTAGAGTTCATAGTTTTTCCCATTTCAATTCTTATTATAGCAAATAGTTGATAATTGGCTTTATACAATATAGCAACCAACCAACATAATATCTTGTGACCTCACTGGATGAATTGGTAACTTTAAATAGTGGTTGTAGGTACAAAAATAAAAGACAATTAAGAAAAAATAATAATAATAATAAACATAATAATTGAGCAAATACTTAGTGCTCTATGCAATATTGAAGGATCAAACATAATATAATCATATTTGTTGCTTTGTCTATTTTTTTTTCTTTTTACAATACTTTTTCACTTCTAGTGAGATTTTTTTTTCACTTTTGCATTATTTTCTCATTTCAGGTGAGAAAAAATATTCTTAAAATTTCATTCTTTGATAGTGTCTTCAAGACCCATTGCAAAAATATTATTAGAATTTTTTTATTTGATAGTATCTTTAGGACACACTGCATCTAAATAAATTTTACATTCACATAAACAATACAACAATATATTAATAAACATATAGTACGGATAATATGACTAGAGAGAAAGAAGCTGACCTTGAAATATGAAATCAAAAATATGATTTTTTTTCCCAGCGGAATCCTTTACAAGGATTTTTCTTGCAGCTTGCAATGTCAAGAGTGAATATAACTAAGAGAAGAAAGACAATCGTGCTGATAATATGTTATGAAAATTAACATAAAAATATAAAAATTCAAAAGTAGAAAAGATAAAAGATAGAACATAAAAAGAATGAGAGAATGACTAGAATGGAGAGTTCCCTGTATCATTTCCAGTAATGGAGTAGCCTATTTATAGGTACAAACTGTAACTGAATGGTTACAAATGATTTAATAATATTAAAACGAAATATAAATAGTCATAATTTACAATGAAATGGACAGCCACTAGTAAATATTCATAACACTATCGTATTTTTAATCAATAGTTTTTATTTATTGATTTTTTATAGTTAATTAAAATACGGGTAACAGGTAAGGATATGGGCATTTAGGTACCCAACAGAAAATGGCACAAATATTAAAGTTATTACCCATGTGAGTATGGGTTCAAGTACGAATTTTTTTTCAAAGAACGAATATAGAGACAAATACTATAATAACCAAACTCTAACCACTGTGATCCCTAATTTTTAAGGATCTTATTTAATGGAGCCATTTTTGTTATTGTTGGGCATTCAAGGGTCTCGAGCCATTAAAGGGAAATTAATGGTAGTAAGGTTTGACAAAGTAATTAATTATTAGAAGTTGAATAAAGCCTTTACGATGCTGTTACAGTTCCTTGAGCTTTCTGGAAGAATTAGTCAATATCTGAACTGTTAGAAGTGTGAAAGTGTGTTAGACGAAAGAAACTCATTTACAATGCTTTACTTAATAGCTTATGTTTTTGGAAAGTCAACATTTATCGATTGTTATGGTACAAAGGATTTGTTGACAAAGTAATTAGCGAAGTTCAATCAAGCCCTTTTGCATGAGTGGGATGTTAAAACTGTGATCTAGTGGAAGAATTGCCAATATCTGAACTGTTAAAAGTGTGATCCTTGTTGCACACAAAGTAACCTAGACTTTTGCAATGTATATGCTTCAAACTCAAAGGAATCTTGTGTATATGTTCAACGGCGGAGCTTCTAAGGGGCAGAGGGGAGCCATGGTCCCCCCTCTCACAACTTTTTACAACTATATATTTATATATATTACTTTTAATGACATTTTCTAAATATTTAAAACTATATATTAAAAATTATTTATATTTGTCGAAATTGTATAGAAATTAGAATTATAATTAGTACTTCGCTATAAAAAATGTCACACGTTAAATATTCGACGTTGTATTTACCTTGGTTAATATAATTTTTATTTAATTATATTTCAATTATTAATATAAATTTTGTAAATCTACATTATATTAATAGTATAATATATATATATATATATATATATATATATATATATATATATATATATAAACTATTAATTATGTTGACATTTTTCTATCGCTATTTTTATTGCAAAAAAAGTTATATAATTATATAGTACAAATATAATTTCTCTTCTTCTATGTTCGGTTGGCAGCCAATAAAATTAATACGTTTGTTTTGTATTATTTGTGTGAAAGGATGATAGGAATTTTGTAATTTGCAGGCTCTGAAAGACCCAAAAGAGAAATTATCAAAATGTCAACGGGGTTTTGTATCGAAAAATCAAAAAGTTAAAAAAATGTCTAGGCGATTGCGTAATACGTACGTTGACGTAGGATTAAAAAACGATGAAGATTTTTTGTTTTGTTTTTTTTTTTAATCACCATGAATCGTACGAACTGCATTTTTTTTTTTAAATTAAAGGTTGTTTGGTATTGGGCAGGCATTACAATTAAAGTGGTATTTAAATGAGTATTAAAGAACATAAGAAAAAAGAGAGAAGGAAAATTTTAAAAAAAAAATTAATAATGAAATATTGAATCACTTACCAGAAATTTATTAAACAAAAAATTCAACTAAATTAGCTCAACATTGTATTTATTTGAATTGTGCAATTCATTCTAGCATTAATAATTAGTAATTCGCACACAAAATGATTGTCTTCCTTATCAACGTAATTATGTTTGGCTATTTTACATTTAAAATTAAAAATAATATCGTCATAAATAAAATAGAAATTGTTTCACAATTTTTATTTTTTTAGATTAGAAGTGGTTAGTTAGGAGACATAAAAAAATTACTATTACTATTACTATTATTATTATTATTATTATTATTATTATTATTATTACCGAAAATATTTTACCATTAGCCTAGAGACTCCCAATAATGTTGTTCATTATCGTCGGCCAAGTTGTAGGCAGTAATTTCATCACATAACCATTGACTTAGACTTCAATAATTTTACCATTGGCTTAATTGACAATAATTATAAATTTTTTATTTTAATTTTTTTTTTCTTGTGCAGATTTATTACCAAAGACTAAGCACTCAGTATTTACTTTTTGGACATCTAGACTCAAAACACAAGATAGTAGTTAGAGTGGAATAAGCCCTCGCAATATTTCGTTTAAATCACAATAGGTTAAACCTTCGACAATTTATAATGGATTAAGCTCTTGGTAATTATCAAGGATCAAACCTTTGATAATCCCTTTTCTAGACATCAAGGTAATTCGTTTAAATTATAGTGGGTTAAGCTCTTGGTAATTCGTTTAAGTTATAGTGGGGTAGGCCTTTGATAATCTATAATGAGTTAAGCCTTTGATAATTAATGGGGTTCAAACCTTTGTTAATCCCTTCTCTATTTACTAGACATGCTCAAATCACGATACAACCCATTGTAGATTATGGGCTATAGTGGGTTGAGGCAAAAAAGCCAAAATTTAATTTGAGCTTCTAAAATGAAACCCAAGCTCAATAAAAGCTCAATTTTTGGGTGACTTTTGTAGGCTAAGCCTAGATCAGACTAAAAAGGCTTGTGTTTAATCCGGGCTCAAAATTTAAAACCAAAATCCTACATTTTATCGAGGCACGGTTCAAGTCAGATTAGTTGACCTGACCCATTTTGCTACCTCTACCTCCATATCTATTTTGTCTCTGCCATCCACTCCTCATGCCCCTTAGTTGTGTTGTTGCCCATTCTTGACAACCACTCCAGATCCTATCTTCGTTAACTCGATGTCATTCATTAACTCATGCACATGACGACAACTCTTGATCTGTGTGACTTGGTCCAGCAACACTTTTTTTTCTTTCTTTTTTTATCTCTCTTTGATACATACATAGACATATTTGACATCTTTCTCTTCCTCCTTTAGGTCCATAAGCTTGAACTTGTTCTTCATAAACATACTTGAAACGTAACTAGCGACACTAATGCTCTTTCCTTCTGTAGAAAGAGAGTAAAGGACTTATCATAATGGGGATTCTAACCACTTTGATGAAATCATAGATGAACTTTGATTTATTGTGGTGGTTAACTAGATATCATAATAATGATTCTTTATAGTCGTAAATTGTTGAACGACTCAAAATATGGTTATGGGAACTATAGAGGGTTTAGCTTCAATAATTCACCAATGACTTAGTCTTCAATAAGTCATAGATAATTAGTCTACTTGAGTGACATTTATTGTTGGATTATCGAAGGTTAAACACTTAATATTATCGAGGACTTTTTCTTGGTCAATGTTAATATTTACTAACAAATTTATTTTTAACAATATTGTGGTTGTTGATAATTCGCCATTAATGTCAAATTACAATAAACTTTTTTACATTTTGAGGAGTTTTGGCCTTTGACAATGACGATAATTCTTGTAATAAAAGTGAGGAGAGAATAGGAAGAGAGACAACAAGGAGAAAGAGAGGAAAGAAAACATGATGAGAGAGGGAAGAGAGTCGGTGAGAGAGAGATGAGAAAGTGAGAAGAGAGAGAGCAAGGAGAGAGATATCACAAGCAAATTTTTTTTCTTTCTAAAAGTACTTTTACTTACTTTTTTTTTAAATACTACTTTTATTTATATATAAAAAATAAATTGCTTAATTTTTTAGAACTTTTCAAAGAATATATTTGTCTTCGCTTCTTCCTTTATGGAGAAGTAAAATTAAAAAAAAATTAAGTTACCTAAATCTAAATAGAAATAGTTAATTTCTCACAAAATAATAAATGACTTGTTTAGGTATGTCAAAAAGTCTTACATCGCTTAAAAGTTAATGTCAAGGATAATTTATAAATACATTCCTCTCTTTAACTCACCGAAACACATTTTTAAAACAAAATCGTGACAGTCCACCTAATGCCAAAACAAACAATACCTGTACTAACCTAGAGATCATAACATTATTATTTAAACTTTTACTAACAAGTCATCCACATTTAATATAAATAACCTTAATTTTAACAGGACTATCTATCATAAAAGATATTGTAAGAAAACAGAGAAGTGAAAAAAAAGTACAAGAGACGACCATCTGTCTACGCGTTTTCCATTTTACATGTCAAAGTCTAGAGTAAGACCCTTAAAGTTATTTTTGAGACAAAAAGAAAGTAGAAAGCGCTGATAATTAAATACTCCTTTTTCTCTCAAAAGTTTTATAAGGTATAACAAGCTATAGTAACAAAAAAAAAAGTATAATAGGCTATAAAGCGCCCTTGCTTCCCCGAAACCGCACTTCAATAATTAATAGAAGTTGAGCATAGAGTACCGGCTGCTTAACTCCTCCTCCACCCCCTCGTATCTCTTAAAACTTCTCTGTTCAATTTTTGTAGAACTTTTTCCTCTGCTTCTACCCATCATCGTTCATCTATTTATTACGAACGCTTGAAACCAAAAACCCAGTATCGCAGTTGCCAAATTCAGAAGAAGCCATGGCAGGAGGAAGCGGAGGAAGAAACTTGGAGGAAACCCCCACATGGGCCGTGTCCGCTGTTTGTTTTGTTTTGATCTTAATATCTATAATCATCGAGCACATCATCCATCTCATAGGAAAGGTATATACATATGAAGCTTTCTTATTTGTACAACAATTTTTGAACATCGACACCGAATTTTTATACTCCATACAGCTTGATACATTTTGTCGAATCTTCCGCTTATAGTAGTTGTATTTGACTTCAATTTTCAGATTTTTTTTATTGATAAATGATATATAAATTTCACTATAAATCTTTGTTGAGATTAGTAGTATTCTCTTGTCTTGCAAAAAGCATGTCTTTTCTTAATCTAAACTTTTAATTACAAAAAAAAAGTTTAATTATTCATTTGATTTTTATAATTACAAAACTTTTTCCTTTTAGTCCATATACTTAAAAACATTCTATTTTAGTCTTATACATATTATTTTTAATCTCTTTTAATCCTTACCGTAAGGACTAAAAAGAATTAAAATAATGTGTAGAAACTAAAAAAAATAAAAAATAATATGTGTAGGAACTAAAGAGGGATGTTTTAAGTATAGAGATTGAAAGAGACAGTTTTTGTAATTATTAGTACTAAATGAGTAATTAAACAAAAAAAAAAAAAAACTCCACAGGTTGTCCTCAATGTTGTCTAAAATAAGTTGTTTGTGAGTGTGCGATTATTTATTTAATCGTTTTAATTTGTGAACGAATTAAGAAGCTAATATATATTATACACATATATAAGATTGATTAATAATATGTGCATGTGAGCAGTGGTTGAAGAAGAAGCACAAAGAGCTCTGTACGAGTCACTTGAAAAGATCAAATCAGGTTTGAGTTCGAGCCCACCATATTTAATTTAACGTGTTGAACTATTAAAAATAGAGAAAAGCTTAATGATTAATTAGTATATGAAAACTTTGTGGTTAATTAAATGGTGGGTTGTTGCAGAGCTTATGTTACTAGGGTTCCTATCGTTGCTTCTAACGGTAGGTCAAGGTCTAATATCAAGGATATGTATATCAGAAAAAATTGCAGGGACATGGCACCCCTGCAGCGAGGATGAGAGTAGCACCCACGAGTCAGATAGTGAAGAATCAGAAGACGGAACCAACAGTCACAGGTTGTTAGCAGCGTTTTATGGCTCAGACGGGGTAAATCCGCGACGTGTTTTGGCGGGAGGAGGAAGCGACAAGTGTGGTGAGGTTCGTTGGATTTTATTATTGTTCTCACGCCATACGCAATTTTTACCATATTTCCCTTCACAAAGTTTCTATGGTTTATAGGATCTATTTCCATTTGGTTTGTATGATTTTGGACTAATTATGATTTGCTATTGTTATTTTGTTTTGTTATACATGCACACGGGGATGAAAAGTTTAATAGAGGTTGAGTGCGATATTTGTTGACTCGTATGATTGAGTAGGATATACTTTATTGTGTTTGTTTATTTTTCTATATATCTTTCCAAATCACTACAATTTTTTTTTTTAATTTTTATTAGTATAAGTTTTTTTAACAGAAATTGAATAGTTAATATAAATATTAAGTTTATATACCAATACAAAAATTATATTATACTAATAATAATATATATATATATATATATATATTATTTTTTTATATTAATGAAATTATTGATTATTAAAATAATTTGTATTATTAGTAAAGACTTATAATATCTATATTAATAATTTAATTTAATAATTATTAGATAAAATATATATAAACAAAGATAAGTCTAACGACAAATAGTTAATAAATAGTTTTTTTAGTGAAGTGCAAAATATGCTTAAATAAAGAGACAAGAAGAAGATTTAATTTACTTTTTAAAAATTGGAATAACATTGATAACATGTCAATTTTTAATTGAAAAGACTGACAATATAAATCGGAAAAAAACTACAGACTATTAACGTCAATCCAAATTATGTCAAGGTTTCTTTACTGTTTTAGAACAAGTCGTTTCTATATTTAAATATACGACAATGATACGTATTATCGTTGTGTATTCTTCTATGGCTGTGCCACTGAAGTCAAAGGTGTACTAATGTCTTGGGGGCCAGTATTTGAAAAGCCTTTATGGATAAGAAGGAAGGACAAAATGCTAATCAAATGGAATCAAATTGTGAAAACAGCAGCAGACTTTCAGCTCCACCACATATATAAGCCAATTAGCCAAGAAAGTTGAAGGGGTAGTAAATAGTATAGGATTAGAACATTATTGCGACCATGTTAGGCAATCTGAATCTTTTACATAGGTGTCCTTTTTTATTTTATTTTTCTTAACTTGTTTTCGTCATCTACCGACGAGACGATTTTATTTAGAAAAAGATTAGAACATTAATTAGAGTTGAAAAGTTGAAGTTTCTGTGGATGTCAATACTTGCACGGAAAGAGCCATTAATAACAGAAATTAAAAAGGGAAAACGAAATGAAAGTGATTAAGAACATACCTACATAAGCGCATATGCAATAATAAAAATATGAATTTTGTTGCTGAGAAATAATGAAAATGTATTTTATTGTTTTTATTCACTTATCACCATGAAACCTATTAAACAAAGGCCACATGCACAAAAAATAATGGCATATCCCAACAGACCAAAACCGTTATTATTCTCACTGGTCCTGTTTTAATATTATTATAATTCTTGTTTAATAAAAATTTATCTATTAATTTAGGTATTGTAGTTTTTTCTCCCAACAAATTTTCTCATGTGCCTGGTTAAACCATGACTTGTCGACTTGCCTGTACTAGTTTAACCCAATTTCACTTTTTTTCTTAAAAAAATTACTTATAAATTTGAATATTAATTAACAGTTAAGTATATAATTATTAATGGATAATTTTATTAATATAAAAAATTGATGTATATTATTAATGTATAATACCATTAGCATAAATCTACAATATTTATACTAATGCATTTAAACAACGATTTTATTACAAGAGCAAGTTTAACAACTAACATTTTTTTGTCAGTTGATATATATGTATATATTTTATTTTTATTTTTTTATTTTTTTTTCTGCACTGATTTGTTTCTTTTAATACATACAAAATGTGCAGGGTAAAGTCCCGTTTGTGTCATCGGATGGCATTCATCAACTCCATATATTTATCTTCGTGCTGGCAGTTTTTCATGTCCTTTACTGCATTATCACTATGGCTCTGGGCAGAGCAAAGGTTATTTAAGACATATTTTAATTTTCTTTTACGAAATTATAATTACCCTCCCTCTCCATATATATATATATATCTCCGAGTTACTACTTACTTGGTTTAATTGTGACTCAATAGATGAAAAGGTGGAAGCGATGGGAAGAGGAAACCAAGACACATGAGTACCAATTTTCACACGGTTAGTCGTTTTGTTTGTGCGTGAATAAATATACACATACAGTATAGAATTATGGTATATGTATATGCGCATAATGTATATTTTGTATGAATGGAATTATGTTACATATATGCACATAAATTTATATTATGGCAGTTTCATGTATCTGCATATATACGTTAGGTAACTCATTTAATTTATATTGTCCGTAATGTGTGTACATCACAGATCCTGAGCGATTCAGATTTGCGAGGGAGACGTCGTTTGGAAGAAGGCACTTGAGTTTCTGGACCAAAAATCCTGTCCTCATGTGGATTGTAAGCCAAATCCTTTTTATTTATTTATTTATTTTGATAACTTAAGCCAAATCCATCTTAATTAAGCCCCACTCATTTAACATATTTTATAATTTTTTTTATAAACTCATTTATTAACTCTCTGACTTTGTAGAAAGCATTTTATTTTAGTTTTTCTCATTTCACTCCATTTTTTAATGACATTAAAGTAAATGACTTTTTTATAAAGATGGAACTAAATGAAGATTTAAAAAATTAGAGACTAACATAGTGTTTGGTTGGAGGAGAGGGAGAGGGGACACATTTTTATAAACTTTAACTGTTTGGTTCAATTTTTAGAAAAGAAACAAAATTCCTCCAAATCTTATTTTTGCTCTCCTCTAATATTGGGGGGATTTTGAGGATAGGGGAAGAAATTTAAAACATTTCAAATATAATTATTAAAACATTCCTTATTTATGTTTTAAAATTCGAAATTATAAAGGTGTAAATTAATTTTTAAAATCCCTCCCATTTTCTTGTGAACCAAACAAGAAAAGGATTTACCTTCCTTTCTTCTATTAAAATTCCTTTCCTTCTCTTTTCTCTTCTTAACCAAACAAAATGTCTAATCATAATTTCTTCCCTTCTTTCCCCTTCCATCCCTTCTCCTTTATTAAAATCTCTCCCCTAATCAAACAAATCCTAAAGTGACCAACACTTGTAAACTAATGTGAAAGATTACTTCGGACTGGTCCTTGTTCACGACTTCCTGAATTGGACATTTCTTTCGTGAAAATTCTTGCCTAAGGACCACTTCGCCAATGGTGCTGGAATTTCCAGGAAACAACTAGCAGTAGTTTCTCCTGACATAGTTATCTTCTTCTTAATTACCAGAGAAAATAGATATTTCTTTATTTAACTTTTGTTTTAAGAAAGACACAAGAGTCTGTACTCTGTAGATATTCAAAGTAAATGCTTAATTTGTCTGTCACTCTCGTTACGTATTTGCTGAGCTCAGTCGTTTCTTTCTCTTAATCCTGATTGCATCTGCAGGTTTGTTTCTTTAGGCAGTTTGTGCGGTCAGTTCCAAAAGTGGATTACTTGACCTTGAGACATGGATTTATCATGGTAAAATACCATTCTCCTTTCTTGGTAGTTTCACTTGCCATTTTCTTCAGTTAAAAGACCATCAATTAATGTTACTCTTTTTGATTTTTTTATTTATTTAGCTTTCTTAGACAAAATATCTGAAATTTTCATTTCAACAATTTTAAATCCTCCGACAATGCATTTTAAATTTCTCCTAATTATTGAATGAAAAAAAAAATCAGCTAATTATTGAATGAACAAATATTAAATGATTTTTAAAATGTTAAGATATTAAATAGTTTATTTTAAATCCTGTTTTCAAGTGTCCTAAAAGAAATGATGAAAGAATTAATAAATAAAAATATTTATTAAAATTTGTGTTAAAGATATATTAAAAACCATAGTAGGATGCATTAGTAAGATTTTTCTATAAAAACTTCTTATTTTTAATTCTTTAAACAATCTTCTAAAGACATTTGTTAGTAATCTACTTTATTTAGTACTTTTTTTTTCCGGTTTTGCTATTAATTTTAGAACAATGGTTAAAGAATTAAAAAAATAAAAAAATTAACATTTTATGTCTATCACATATTTCTTTGATGATTTTTATTTTTTTTTCTATTTATTAATTTCTTATTAATCATAACATAAGATGGAAAAACCATTTTTTTTATATACTTTAATACTCGTTTCAAGAATCCACTTAGAAAAATATCTCTTATGTTCCTTTTTATTTGTCAATTTTTTAGAAAATTTTTATTTCTGTTTATCTGTCATTTTCAAAATTTAAGATAACATTAATTATTTCTTTGTCAAATATACCCTTACTTCTCATCTAATTTTTAATTAATTTATACATTTACAACTATTATGTATTTATTGTAGAGTATAAATTAGAAAATATATAATAGGAAACTTCAAAACTATTTTATGAAAAATAAGAAAATTTATTGCATTTCTTAATTTGTGTATAAAAATCTTAAATGACACTTGAAAAGGAATTTAACACATATTAAGAAATGTAATAGATGTACATATTTATATTGAAATTATTTTTAATTTTGTAATATAACGTAAAATATTATTTCTCTTTAATTTATGATAAATGTGTAAAATACTTAAGAATTAGTAGAAATACGAAAATAAATAAATTAATAGTGTTTAAATTTCTAATTGGACAGATAAATATACATAAACTCTTCTTCATTAAAAATGTAGGTAAATTAAAAAAATGGATGAAATAAGTTAAAACGAAAGATAAATATTTCTAATACATTTTCCTCAAATTTTTAATTAAAAACCTTTATTATGAATTTCTTAATTATTATCTTAAAAATGTTACTATCTCTGTTGCTAAATATAAGACTCTTTTACCTAATTCACACCCATTAAGAAAATTAGTGAATTTAGTTAGTAGCATTAAATTTGTTAATAATTTGTATGATTTTTTCAAAATTATCCTTAAAATTATTGGAACTCATTATCTCATTTTTTCACTTAATTACTTTTTGCCTAATTAATTAATGTGTACTAATCATCTTTTCCAATTCTCACAAAAAAATGATGAATTTATCTTATTAGAATTTTTGTAAAGTAATTAATAATATTTTGTGTCCTTCATTAAAACTTGATATGAAGAATAAATGATATCATATAATTCTACTAATCACAATCAAAAAATAAACTTTTGTGTCCTTCATTGAAACTTGATACGAAGAATAAAAAAGAGTTATTGAAAATAGAATCTCAATTAATTGAAGGATATTTTTGAGATAGTATCATTAAATAGGGTAAAAGCAGTTAAAATTTATTTATTTTTGAGTCCATTAAACTTTTTTTTATTGCTTATATTTGAGTGTGGAGTAATTAATGCAAAAAAATGATTTAAAAAATTATAAAAAACGAACAAATTTCAAAAAAGAATCTTATGCATACAGACGAAAGAATCTATTTCCCTCGAAACACGGCATGCTTGGGGATTATACTACATTTTCCATATGTAATAAATGACTTGGAATTTTACCTTGATGTCAGGCACATTTGGCTCCTCAAAGTCACTCGAAATTTGATTTTCGGAAATATATAAAACGATCACTGGATGAGGATTTCAAAGTCGTTGTTGGAATCAGGTTTTGTGCAGTTGTCATTTTGTATTTTCGAATTGCATAATTTTATTACTTTCGTTTTATATTGATGTTTAAGATTAATATGGATAAATTAAGGAGGATTTAATAGATATAAAATATTGTTATGTTTGAATTAAAATATTCTTATTTAACATCTTATTATTTGTGATAAATTACTGTTGTAACAATTCTTAAATAGAGATATAAATGAAAAAAAAAACTAACTAACGAGAATTTGAGTTTGTAAAATACTATAATAGCTTAAAAGAAAAAGTCAAAACATCAATAAATATAGAGCAAACATAATAATACTATCTTCTTATAAATCTTTATATTTATTAAATGATGAAATAATTGAATGTATTTATATTTTTAAAATATTAAATATAGTCATTTTTAAAATATTATATAACCGGATCCCTAAATAAATTAATCTATTCCTGGGTAAAGTTTGGTATGAAATCTACTAATAATATGTAAAGTCATTGATATTTTTATCCCTTTACCAGTCTCCCCTATAACAAGAGAATAGTCTACATCCTTGATTAAGGCATTAAAATAAAAATATTAAATACAATAAGCATTTACTACCTGTGCTGATAATATTATAATATTATAAATCTTACATTAAATAAAATAAAAAATTTAATGTAATACTTAAGTTGTGAGATACTCTCATTTAATAGATTAATATTTTGAGTTAGATTCTACTCGTCTATATTATGATTTGACTGCTCTTTTTTTAATTTTTCAGTCCACCATTCTGGTTCTTCGCAGTGATCTTTCTCCTCTTGAACACTCATGGTAAGCACCTACTACATCCTTCTAACGCGCTGCCGACATATTTGACTCATTATTTTATTTTATTTTATTTTTTGGTGGACTCGTTATAATTTTTATACTTACTACGACGTGACTCAATTATGCATGGACAGGCTGGTACTCGTATCTGTGGCGGCCATTTATTCCTTTGATTGTGAGCCCATGCCATACCTCCTTTAATTAATTTGGGTCCAAATGACAGATAATGATATCCATCTAATTTAAACTTCTAATGTTTCGTAAAATGTAGATCATCCTGTTAGTGGGAACCAAGCTGCAAGTGATCATAACCGAGATGGGACTTAGAATTCAACAAAGAGGAGAGGTCCTGAAGGGCGTGCCGTTGGTACAGCCAGGGGATCACTTGTTCTGGTTTAATCGACCAGGCCTTATTCTTAACCTCATCAATTTTGTGCTCTTTCAGGTAGTACTTATGTTGCTTTTCTTACGCAATTAATAATAATTGAATGAGTAATAACCTACTCCTACATCGGAGATAATGATGACTTTTTGCATGGTGAGGACATTTATTGGTAGTTACTTTTTTCTGTTTCTTTTTGTTGTTCAAGATTATTACACATAAATTAAGAAAAATAGTTAATTACAAGTAATTTCTTTGTTTTTATTAAAATAATTTATAATTTTTTATATATTATTTATTTCTCTTCTTTATTATTTTTACATTTTATATTTATAAGGGTATAATTGAAAAAATAATAATTAATTTCACCTTACAAATGATGGAAACAAGTTTGATATATTAAAAAAATATGAAAGTGGTATTACTAATATTTAATGTTATATTTTTCAATAAAAAATAATGATTAATTTTATCTTAACATTTTTAAATAAAAGATAAATAGAAAAAATGTTTAAAAGTGATAAATAAAAAAAAATGAAAGTAGTATTAGTAATATTAAATATGTTATATATTTTTAATAAACAAATTATTTTGAATTCCTTAACAATGTGTAAAGACAATGATGAACTAAAACCGTTATACTACGTGTTAAGTCGTGTACTAGTATAACGTGAATTTATGAGTTTTTTTTTTTTTTCGCTGAATGATTTTTTCTTATTATTGTCCCCTCACCATGGTGATGATTAATTAATCGTTGTCTCCCTGCGTTTCTTGTCTGTTTTTTAATCCGAACAGAATGCTTTCCAGCTGGCTTTCTTTGCGTGGTCTGCGGTAAGTCATCCAAAATACAGCAATTTTTTTCACTTACATTGCTTCTGCTCTGGTCGTTAGAAACTTAGAATTGAAATTACCTTCATGAACTTACATTAAAATATGATTAAGGCTTATTAGTGCGTTTATTATCATCTTAATAAATGCTGGTAATGTACGTTTGGGGGGTAATTTTTTTCCTCTTGCTGAATGAAACTATCTTGGTTTATATTTCGTTTTTTAATTTTTATCCGATATTATGAAGCTTTGTTTGATTTTTATTTTATTTTTTAAATCCCAGCTACAATTTGGGATTAAATCCTGTTTCCATTCGCATACGGAGGATGTGGTGATCAGAATCACAATGGGGTGAGTGCCATTACATTTCATCTTAACTCGAACTGTACATCTTTACCTGTATTAAAATGTCAATTAGCTTAATCATTGCAAGCCAATTAACATGGATGACGTTGTCAGGGTCCTCATTCAAATCCTCTGCAGCTATGTTACTCTTCCTCTCTATGCTCTAGTGACACAGGTAATTTAATTATCACTAAAGCCATATATATCCCTATTTTATTTTACTTTTCCTTTCCATTTGTCACAAATAATCATATATCAAAGCCAACAATCTTTCTAACATTGCTAAATATGCTCACTTGCTAATATACATTTACCTCTTTCTTTCTTTTTTTTAAATTTAAAAGATAAAATTTATAGAAAAACACATAAAATATTCTCACATTTATTTAATTTAAATAAAAATGTTGAATTCCCTTGAAAATAAAGTCATAGCTAAGTAACTCTACAGAATATACATTCACCAAAAAAAAAAACTCTACAGAACATCCTCTTCTGTTGTGTTTATATTAATTTGGACTCTTTTTTTAAACGTTTTCTTAATAACTAAAACATATAAAAAAATTAACAATTTAAAGTACTTACCTTAGTCTTTAGTTACATTTAAAATATTCATTATGTGAGAATATTAATATCAAAATAATCATAAGTGCATGAAAGTTTATTTAAGAGCATGTTTGAATTACCTTATTTTAAAGTAATTTTATTTTGAGTTTAATAATTATACATTGTCAGATAAAAGTTTACATTATTAATCAATTAAAAATTATTTTTTATATGATTCTTAAGATAATTATTATTAAAGTAAATAAACTTATCGATGACAATGTAAAAATTCTTTACATTGTGAATGCATACTATTTATTCTTTTATTTTTACAATTCCAAATTAAAAAAGCTAAAAAGTAATAGTAGTAATGGTTTATCCTAAATAAGCTACAGATAAGGATGCTTCTTCCATGGAAAGATAAGTGAGCTAGCAATAGTAGAGCCTACAATTAATGACAAAAATTGATTCTGGACATAACAGATGGGTTCGACGATGAAGCCAACAATTTTCAACGAGAGAGTAGCGGGGGCTCTGCGAAATTGGCACCAGACTGCGAAGAAGCACATAAGACAGAATCGTGTGGGCCCGTTATCCTTGTCGGGGACCCCAGCGTCGAGCAGACCCACAACCCCAAGTCACCACATGTCCCCACTGCACCTCTTGCGATACTACCGTTCCGAAATCGATAGCTTCCCTGCGTCTCCACGAAGGTCAAACTTCGACGCAGACCAGACCCAGCCCTGGGATATGGAGTCTCCTTCCCCTTCCTACTCGCACCACCACGAAATGGAAATGGGTCACTTGCCCCGTGATCAGCAACAGACCAACAATGACCCCATATTGGGTGGTAACACAACCCACCATGAGATTGTTGTAGCACACAGCAAGGAATTTTCATTTGATAAAAGACCTACCGGTAATTCGTAAAATCAAATGAAAAAATCTAAGGACAAGGATGATCATTATGCTTCTCGATCGTCTCGTTTGGAGGCCAGCAGAAATCTTATTGAATTTGTTTTAGGTGTTTCATTTGTATAAATGGATCATTGTGTTAAATTGATTATTAATTATTCATGAAGCTATAGCATAAGTTTATGTTTTCTTTTCTTGGTAACATTGGGTTGCCTATCAATAGTTGGCATCTTATGTTAAAAAATGATACAGTCTAAATATCATTGTCATCTGAAATTCCATACTTGCTAGTCTTTCTAATGAATTGAGCTAAGACTCGCAGTGCAGTATGGGTCTCGCAATGGTGTTGTGATCCTCTTAGTGGGTGATGATTATTTCCTTCCTTGAGTGTTGATTTTTGGACACCCCAAAAATACGAACAACCTATTGACACTTTTTTTTTTCTTTCTTCTTGTCACATTACATTACCTATTATATCAATCATTTATCTCTCTTCTCTTTCTATCTCTTTGTAGGTATAGACACCATTTGGGTGTCCAAGTATATTTTTCCTATTTCCTTTATGTAGTATAATGATTATTTCATAACTTAAATGCATAAGATTCAGGGTGTGGAGATCGTTTGGAATAAACATGTATTTACGTTGACATACTTGTGGTTAATGTATCACAGCCATGTGTAGAAATTTATTATTAGGGATATTTAATGTAATATAAATTATTAATTGATTTTTATATTATTTTTGTAATTTTTTAAGTCGTAAAATTATTTATCTAATTTACGTAATAAAGGCTATATTTGACAAATACTTTCAACTAGTTTCTAGCTTTTTTATTAGCTTAAAAACTTGTTTGACTTTATTAATAATATTTGTTAAACAAGTTTTTTTTAGTAGTATGTATTGCATTTTTTAATATGCTACTTCAAATAACATTTTTTAAAATGCTTGTATTCTAAATCTTTATATTTTATTTTTTTACCCTTAAAATATTTATTAAATTTTCTTATTACTTTTTTTTTACATAAGGTACAGTTTTATTATTTATTTTTTGTTTCTCTTCTTTTACATTATTTATTTTAACCATTTCACTATTTATTATTATATTTTAACATTATACTTCAAGATATTTTAACTGTTACACTAATCAACATAATGAAAATATAACATTTACACAAGTATATGTTAATTTATTTTAATTTAAATTTGGTTGAAAATATTTTAAGATATGATATAAGATTAATAGTGGAATGCATAATATGAAAAAATAATAATAATTGAAAACTAAAAAATGAAATTAAAATAATTGATCTACAAATAAAAAATTACAAAAGTTTAAAATTAATTAAAAGCTAATTTATAATTACCTCAAAATATATTTTATCAATAAAATAAAATTAAAATTTATGTAAAAATATCATATAAATATGTCTATTTTTGTCATTTTATATTTGTCAGCTACTTTAGTAGTTAATTTTACCAAATACTAATAATTTAATAAGTTAGTTTAACAGTTTTTAGCTAGCTTTTCAACTTTCAGTTAGCTTTGCAGCTACTTTTGCTAAACATAGATAAAGTAATTTTAACTTTTTTTTGTCAAAAAAAGAAGTAACTTTAACTTTACTCTTAACAAATAATATGATTAATTTAAGATGTTTAAATAAAATTATTTACAAGCACTTATAGAAGATGAAAATAAGAAGGTAAAATGAATTTAACTTTTCTCATAAGCTAAAATTAACTTTTATAAAATCTCTTTCATGTAACTTCTCCAAAAAATGAGGTATATAAGTTAATTCTAACTTATGAGAGAAACTTAGTTTATTTTATCTTCTTATTTTCTTCTCCTATAATAAGTGTTTATAGATAAGTTTATCCAAACAAAACCTTATTTAATTTATCTTATAATACAATTGATTGTTGACAAGATTTAACCAATTTTAATTAAAAAAACTTTTTAGAACCGTTATAACCATTACTAGCATTGTTTAATAATATGCTATAAATTATATGCTTTTATATCTGATTTTATCGCTAACATTTCATCAAAATGTCATTTTTATGAACCATATATATTTTTTTCACCAAATTTAGGTTTTATGTATATTTCAATAGCTATTTTTCTTACGTTGATTTTCTCTAGAATTTTTTAAATAAGCATTGTGCCTTTCAAATAATCAATACCGACATCTATGTACCATAGGGTAATAATGTATAAATTACCATTGGAGTCTTTAGACTCTTCATTTTTCAAAAACAAAACATTTTACTCATATTAACTAATGAGAATTTCTTCTTTAAGGAATATGCTAACCAACTGGCAACTAATGACTATGAAAAACACATTTATAGAAAATGTGGCTTGGAATAAATTGGAAAGCTTAAGGCAATTGTCTTAATTTTACTTCCTATATACACTTCCTGAGATCCACATTTTACAATTGCCTACCCATATATAGCAAGTGCTCCTATTTTGAAACTTTGCCTACTAACGTGCTATTTATTTTGACCAACAAGAATGTCATTTAATTTTGGACCTACAGAGAGTTTGATAAGGCCCCACTTTCATTTGATTTTGGGCCTAAAGAGAGTTTGATATGTATCCTCTGGAGCTTCTCAATAAACATTTTTTCTCCAGCTAAAATCAAGACTATGCATCACATTATTTTTCTTCCCTGATTATTGTGCAATAATCATTCAAGGATTGAGCTTTTACAAGATATTGACCTCATGGTTATTTGGCTAGAGAGGATCCATAATCTATTAAGCTGGTTAACAGAGATACTAACATGAGAACCATGATGTCCTAAACGGAATCTAGGCAGGGCTGTGTTTCAGCCAAGCTATGTAGTCCAAAACTAAACCTTTTATTTAATTTTTAAATAATTGTACAAAAAATATTCGAAACAACTTACAAAGTAAGACTTAACTTGGATCACAAAGGTAGAAGGCCAAACAAGTCAAAAAATAATAATACCTATTTAAAAATATGATTAGTAACTAGTAACCATTATCTTGCACCTGTTGAAGGAGAAGGAGATAAGAAAACCATGTTAGTTTTAATTAACATTAACATAAATGTCTTCTATACCTATCATAAAGACGTAAGATAAGAGTCATTATGAATTTGGGTAGATTCATAAACTCAATCAATTTAACCCACCAATAAAATAAATTGGTTGGTTGGTGTATCCAAATTGGATTAGTGTTATCTAAATAAATTTGACAATTATCAAATTGGTTTAAGATAGAATATAATACTAGTACATAAATCAAGCAGTAGGCACTTAAATGAGTTCATGCAACTTAAGTCAGAGTAATAATGTATACCTCCAACAAATATCAAAATATCAAGGATGTAAGAAAAAAATAACCAAATGATTTGTGAGTACCTGATGATATGCTCTCAGAGTGAAATTGGCTTCATATATATTAATTTATTTTGAAGTATAATTTTATTCTTTGTATCTAATTTTTATTTTCTTATGAAATTCATATATATAGAGAGAGACATGCCAATTCAATAATCCAACCTAAACTAAATCAAATTTGATCATATTAGTTCTGGTTAAATTGCTCAAAAAAGATTTGCAAAACTAGCTGGAACCAATTCAAAGTATGTTAATTAATTTGATCTTTATTTTTCGTCTGATCAAATCTAACCCAACCCATGTTGATCCATTAATAAAGAGTATCAATTTCCTTTTAACAATTACAACAAACAATCACGATTCAAATTCTTATTCTCCACTCCTTTTTTTTTTTTTTTTCATTTCATAATCCTATTATTATAAAGCTCATGCACCATCCAGATAATTACAAGAGCAGAGCCAATGTCTAAACCTTAAAATAAAAAATAAAAAATCTCATCTTATTACTATAAATATATTAATTAACAAGTGGATAAGTCAAACCAAAGATAATCTAAATAAACATCAATAATACTAGTTTGTTTTCTGTTTTAGGCAACATAAATAATTGCATGCCTCTATCGACGATCCCCTCACAACTCTGTTCTTTCCCCGACACTACCTTTCCCTCGTGATCTTCGCTGCTCTGAAACATGGCGAGAGGCGCCTCTCAATCTCAATCTGGAACTTCCGCTCCCACCACGCGACCGGGGGTGATGGCCCCTCGCGGCTCCGCTGCCGCCACCGCCGGCATGCGCCGTCGCCGTCTCGGCGGGGGAAGCAGCTCCGCCTCCGTCGGAGGTGGCTCCGGCGCCGGAAGCAACATGCTGCGGTTCTACACCGACGACGCCCCCGGCCTCAAGATCTCGCCGACGGTGGTGCTCGTCATGAGCCTCTGCTTCATCGGCTTCGTCACCGCTCTCCACGTGTTCGGCAAGCTCTACCGCTACCGATCCGGCGCCGGCGTTTGATTCCGCTTCTCGATCGTGGATCTGATTACTCCGTTCCTGATCTGGATCGTGAAATTCGGTTTTCCCCTCGGTATTCGAAACCTGCGTTTTTTTAATTTACGCTTTTTTTTTTTTATTTGTAAATTTTCCTAGGGCTTGATTAGGCTTCCTGTTTCTCTAGCTCTGAAGTGATTGGATCTTCTTGATGTTGAAGGAAGTCGCATCTGGCCTTTCCGTGAAAATCGATCTCTGCATTCATCTATTATTTCACTTTATTGCTTAAATTTCCAAAACGAAAAACGGTTGCGTTTTCAGGAATTTCTGTTACCACTGTAGTTTGATTGCGATCGCTTCTTTTCCCCTTACAACAGAAAATTTCTGTTAATCACGTTTTATTAGTTTATGAGCTGCCGCATTTATTATCGGATACTTTTGATGATAATAAGCCAAGTAATGATACAATTGAATTGGAATAGTTTTTACTTTGCAAGTATATTTGATGCTATCATGTTAATGATTTTTGTGTGTGGAAAGGTTGTTGAAAAGGCTCTGCATAACAATTACAAATAACCTTAATGCATGGAAAGGTTCTTGAGAAGGTTGGAGGAATATAAATTGAATTTACAAATTATTAATAAGTTAGATAAATTAGCAACTCTATGATCTATATCTGTATATAAGGAAAAGGTTGAACCTGGCAAACCTTATCAGTTTCTAGGTACTTATTAAGATGTATCTGTGTAAGCATTGACTTTTGAAGAAAGGGATTGTTGACTGTCTTATGGATATACACATTTATCATTGCATAGACCTTGCTGTAGAGGAAAGTTCTTTTTAACTCCAAATTGATGCTAGGATCTGGTAAGTTGTCATTGAGAATATCATCAACTGATTTTGTTCTCAGTGTAGAGCTTCCTGTTAAATTAATGAGATTGTCATACTCATTATCCTCATTAGATTTTTCTTTTCAGAGTGTGAGTGTAACTGCCCAAAGAAGGTACTGTTATTTGATAATTCATTCTACTGAAACCATCTTCACTCATTGAAGACAGACTGTTGCCTCTGCTGCCCTTAAAGCTCAGACTTGACTTGTTTTAGTGGGAGATGTAACGTATAAGTCCACCAATAATAATAGAGGCTAGGATCTGATGGTCTTTGTACTGATCATAACCTATGTTCATATCATCCCACATGCTTGTGTTTGATGGGTATTCTTCACATCTTGGTATAATTTACTGCAAGATAGCTCCACAATGATTCTCTTGATTTTCACCTGTATCCTTAGATGAGTAGCCTTTACGTAGACATATTACCTAGTCATCCAAGTGTGGCAGCAACAGGAATTCTTATCTATTGTGTCTAGTTCAAGTACTGTCAGTAATGTTTTTCAGTTTTAGTGCACAGTCTTGCAAAGTTGCCTGCTTGTGCCGTTCACCTATGTAATTTTCTCTAATATTACACATGATCAAAAAGCTGTGTCATGAGTTTTGAAGAGAGCGACACCAAAAGTTATCCTGAAAAATAATTCGCTAACGTTTAACCAGAAAGACCCGTTATACATGAAACTTTGCAGAGTGCCATGACCTGTCAGTAAAAGATTTTCTTAGCAAACGAAAGCTAGTTTTGGGCTACTTTTATTAAGACAGAATTTCTTCCAAAAGTAGTTTTGGTTGCCGATGATCTTGGCTTGGACGGAAGTGGTTAATTGCTTCTGAGAAATAGGAAATTGAACTCTGGTCTTTCATTGAAAGAACAGAGGATTTTTCGTTTCTTTTGTGTTTTTAGTTTTAGTTTTCATGTTTCTAGAGTAATTCTTCTATACACCTTGTGAGCTAGGGCGCATGGATGCACCATTGTAATTTAATCCTCAAAATTTATTTATATTTTAAACTTTTAATTTTATCTTGTTACTTTTTAATCCTTATTATGAAAAGGTATCAGTATCTTCTGTAGCCGTGCAGCCTCTCCAGTCAAATATCCATCCTTTATAACTAAATATAAAAGTATACTTTTTATATTCTCGTCTTTTACAAACATTAGACGTAAATTTTACGGTAAATATGTTTGTTGGAGAGGAGGAATGGCTGCAGGCGATCCAAGTGGTATAAAAAGTTGAGCATATTGTATGAAAAATGAAAGTACAAAATGCACAAAAATATAATTAAAACTGAGTAACTTACTAATCACATAATTTAGGAAAAAAACATGGACAGAAAAGTCTCATAATATTTAGCCATGTATATTCATGTTTGTTCGTGCAGCAACAATCTCGTAACATTTAGGATTTTCCTAAATGGTTTCACTTGGAAACTCCTCTTCTTCTCTATCACCCCTGATGACAGGGACCACCACCCTTCCGTAAGGCTGCCCATCCAAACCCCACTTGCCTCCACCCTTTCTAATGGTAGCCACCTTTCTTCGAGCTTTCGTTGTCTACTTTCGTGAGAACCTGCACATCTACAACAACAAATGCCTCAATGTTACCAACTAGAAATATGAATCGCACGACCTTTGTTGATTTTACATCGAATGGTAAGCCTCCAAATTGCGAATAGTTTTTTTTCTTTATTTTACATTTTCCTTTCCAAAATAAAAAAAACAAGATCAAAACTTGAATTGGAACTCGAGGAAGAGAAGAACCAACACTTGAGTCCTTGCACTTAATCCCCACCATTACTTCATGTTAGGATCGCGGATTTAGAGTTTTCCTCTTCTCAGTTTAGAGTAATAGTGGCAAATGGCAATGGAGGCACTATTTTGCTGTGTTCGGTAATGGGAAGAAGGTTGCAATGTTTGAAAGCATTACAGTCAGTTCAAGACTATTTTGTCGCCGAAAAAAGGGGCCATCTCAAGGTGGCGTCATTCAGGGGTTTGTCAATAGGGTCCAGAAGTTTCAGAGGCTCGAAATTAGCTCTAATTGAAACTTACATGCTCATCCTTTTTCATTTGAATTTTGAGATTCACTTTTGGATGGTGATATTGGTCGAAAATTGATTGAAAAGGAGGGAAGAAGGGTGGTACAAGATGAAGTTGTTACCATTGAAATAGAACAAGAAAAGGAGCTTGGTGGGAGAAATTACATGTTTCAACCTATCTCCACGTGATACGTAGCCGAGTTTTGTTTATTCTTTTTCATAAATTGAAAACCTCAATTATATGTCATGAAAATTGGCCAAGACTATGGACATGTGATAGTTTTGAACTATCAATCATGTAATAATTTCTTGGTTGGTGTAGGGTGGTGGCCATCACTCATCGATGTTCATAGAGATGGAGAAGGAAAAGTTGATTTTCTAAACAAAACTTTTTATAATTAGTTAAAATGTAAAAAGATAAATTATAATATAAAAATATAAATAAATTTTGTGAATTTAAATGCAATGGTGCATTCATGTATCCTAATAACAACAATAACTAAGCCATTTTTTATTAAGAGATGTTAGTTACATAAATTAAGTAACATCATATTTTTTTTAAATAATTATAAAAAAATGTTTTTACTTTTATTTTCGATTGAGATTGGGCTCAATTCGTATAATGGACTATCTCAATCTAAAGTGTTGTATCAGCTCATAATTAAAAGTGTTGACCAAAGTAAACACTTAAGCGTAAGATTCCTAAGATATAATTATCTACTGATAACAAGAAAGAATGAAAAAAAGAGTGAATTTCATTATCTGTGTGAAAGTCACTACAAGTGTCCCTTACATATAGGGGAACAAAACTAAATTAAGTGACTAATATAATAATATAAACTGCCATAATTATAACTAACTAAATATAAACTAGCTGTAATAGCTTTACGTCGCTTGTGGGCCTGGAACAGGTGCATTTGTGCACAAGGCCCATGGAAAAACTGTTCGCTAGCTTGGAGATTACGACGCCTGGGAATTCCGATGTGTCCTTTCTTTTGCACGGCGATTTTGGGTTTGATATCACTCAACTTCGTTTCTGGAAGGGTTGTTGGATTTTTATCAAATAAAGGTTAGATTCCAGGATGCACGCGTGGAATGTGTTAAATGGTAATTCTGTGAAAATATACCTACTTAAAATGAAAAGACAAATAATAATACTAATAACAATTAATTAATTTCACCTTAGAATTTGTTTAACGTGATTATAAGTTTTTGGTTTTTTTATTTTTAAATGTAATAACAGTGAAGATGAATTGATTTTTTGACTTTATTTTAAAATACCTTTAATATAATTTTCAAATAAAAAATAGTTGTATTTTACTTTTAGTTATAAAAACATATTATTTAATTTTCCCCATTTCCCGGTCCACACCACCCACTATTATAGTTGTTATCCCATATATCTATCATTACTATTTTCTATTGTTGGAATAGAGTATTTTTTAGGAGGAAGTGATGACATACACCGGTCTAAGATGGGAAAGTCTTCGAATTCAGAATACTTATAAAGAAATATCTATTATTGTTGTTGTTGTCGTCGCTACTATTATTATTGTTGTTGTTATTATTAGTGTTTTGAAATTTAGATTGGACTGGTTAGTCAAATTGTAAAATTGATGAACTGGTATATTGTTGGGTCCAAATAAACCATACAATTGACGTAGAAAAAAGAGAGTCAAAAAATAAGAAAATTGATCAAAAATTGGCAACAATTGATTTACAGAAGGTTAATGAAAAATGCTCAATACAATGTCATTTTGATTTTTTTTCCAAAAAAATAAAATCAACCTAAAGTATTTATCATTTTCTTTTTTAATTATAAATGTAAACTTGTTATTGTTTTATTGTGTATTATTAAAACTTACACTTAAGTATTATGATATATTTGATTTGAATTTTTATGTGTACTTTGAATGTTAAAAACCTATAAGACTATGTTTTATTTTTAGTTTTTAGTGTCATAAAGTTATAATATTATATTTCTTTGATATTATTATTATTATTATTTTATTAACATCAGTTTAACCACGATTTGACTACGATTGAACCATTAAATCTTAAACTAGTTTCTCGACTAAAATCTGATTTTAAAAACATTAGTTATTACTACAACTATTGTCACCAGTATACTATTACTACAACTATCATTACAACAATAATTGTCCCTTACTGATACTATTATCACAATATATTTTGTACAACCATAACTTCCATCGACTCTTATCACCATGTTCACTATTACGATTTTTCCATCCTGTGCAAATTTGCACATTTTAACCATCATTAATTATCCACTTCCAACCAATTTTAAATAATTAATTAATTATAATTTTTTGAAAAACACAATTATCTCTCTCTTATATTTATTTTATGGACTCATCTCTTTATAATCTTTCTCTTCCCACCAAATTAAAAATTATGACTAAATGTGTCTATTTTACTGCCTCTCCTAACTATACTGTCCATGAAGACTCTCCCTTTCCCTGCAACAAAAGTTAAACACTCTCGCTGCAACAAAGCTACAAAAGTGTAAAGTTCCGGTTAACCAAGTTTAATTTGCCTTGCAACAGGACATAAAGAGGTATCGTAGTTCTTTAATTTTTCTTTTCGGCAATAGAAAGCCGTAGATAGAAAAAAAATGGCTTGCCCTGCAACAAATATTTTATGGGTCTAAATCTCTATACAATTTACCAAAAGAAAAAAAAATGCATAGGATTCTCATTCTCATTTTAATGCGAGTGTTTATTGATTTAAAAATATTTAATATATTTTATTAAATATTTTAATTATTTTAAAAGGTAAATATTAATATAATAAAATATATTTACTTTTATTAATATATTTTATTAAATATTTTACTTCCAAAGATAAAAAATCATAACCTAACTCTTGTTAGCATCTACCTTTTATTTTGAAAATAAAAACAATTAAGAAAAGAACTTTTACTAAGCTGTTCTTCCGAAACAGTACTTCCCCTACCATATTAACTAGTTGTGTAACTTATGCTACTTTCACCTACACCTACGTTGTGTTTGTTGCAAAGCAAGGTCTTTTGAGGCATGGGGTATCTTTGGACTTTATCATCAAGAGGGACGCATATATAGTTTAAATTAATGAAAAACAATTACTCTAAAATTAATGTAGTTATGAATTTTTGTGGAAAGAGAGAGATTATAAAGAGGTGAGTCCATGACCAATAAATAAATAAATAAATAAAGAGGTGGGTCCATAAATTAAATATGAGAGAGAAATAATTGTGTTTTTAAAAAAATCATAATTAATTAGTTAGCTAAGGCCCCGTTTGGGGTGATTGTGAATTTTGGTTTTTGGTTTTCAAATGCAATTTTTGATACAAAACGCGTTTGGATAAAATGGAGCTGAAATAGTTTTTAACTCAATTTCAAAACACTTTTACATTCATTTTCAAAACCAAGAAAAAAGGATTTGTAAATTTGGTTTTTGGTTTTTTTTTTAAAATACACATTATTATATTTGACAATAGCCTTTCTTGTCACCACCACCACCACAACCACCGCCATTGTCACCTTTACCACTACTGCTGTCGCCATCTCCGCAACCACCATCACCACCGTCACCACTGCAACAACTACCACGACCACCAACATTGCCACCACCGTCATCGCTGCCACAACTACCACCCATCGTTGTTGCCACAACTACCACGACCACCAGCATCATCTCCACCACCACAAACTTCATCACCACTACCATTGTTACCGCCACCACCATGACCATGATCACGACCACCAACGCTGCTGCCACCACCATAGGCAATGTCACCACCACCACTGACTCTGCCACCACTATCACCACTAGCACTGCCACGATCACCACCGGTATCGCCACAACCATCGCTGTAGCATCGCCACAATTGTCACCGATGGCATTACCATCACCACCACCATCATTGTTGTCGTCACCACTACCACTATCGTCACCATACAAACATATTTTTAAACTAATTTTAACAGAATAAGAAATTTCAAAGTGAGTTTATTTTAAACCAAAAATTAGAAAAAAAAACTAAAAATAATTTTTAAAAACTAAAAACTGGTTGTAGTTTTTAAAATTTTCAAAACTTACAACCAAAAACCACCCCAAGGCTCTAAAATTGATTTAAAGTAGATAATTAATGATGCTTAACCTGTGCAAATTTGCACACAATAGAAAAATCGAATAACGATTATTATTATTATCGCAATCATCGTTATTGTTTTCATAATCAATTCATTATTACCAATATCACTTTTCACTACCAGTCAAATATTATCACCAAGAAATGGATGACTTGTATGGCTTGAGAGAATTCCTAAAAATATTCGGGGCTTGATTTGGGTGGTTGGGACATGATCTTTCATAATTCATTCCATCACTTCTTCAACGAGATTAAACAGGCTGCCCATTACTTGTTTTGCTTAGAGTGTCTTTCTCAAACGCTTTAGTCTTTGTTTAGCTTTCTGTGACAAGATTTTTCCGGTCTTACTTTTTATTTATTTTAGTTGAGGGTCTAAATCTCACTAGTTTTTGTCCCGCTTTGTAAGGTCACATCTATTTGTGGTCGCAAAGTGGAAATTGGAGTGGCCATTTTAACGGTTACCCTTCGCCGGTGCACATCCGATAACTTCGAAAGAAAAAAAGAAGGACTATTTGTCACAATATGCGTGCCTTACTTCTAAGAAATTGTCACCTTTTTGTGTTCTTGCTGTGTTTCTGGCACGATATCGAGAAAATTGGACCAAAGGCAACTTCATGTTTCTTATCTTAAGTATGTATTTTAGAAAATTATTTCAAAAATGTCCAATCATCAATAATTGTCGATATTGATTTGTTTTACAAAATTAATATTCATCTTCTAACTTTCTTATTATTTTAATTTGATCTTTTAATTTTTCTCTTTGATATATTTTTTTCTTATACATTTTATTTAATTTTAATTTAATTTTTTTGTCACGATATTAATTTTAATAATGGTAAAAAAATTGCTATAACAAAACTCCTTAATGAATAAAAAACTCATAATTTCTAATAGTTATATTCTATGATTTGATACTATCACAATTAACAAAAAAGACTAAATTAAACAAAAGGAATAAAAGACTAAAATAAAGAAATTAAAAAAGACTAAAATAAAAAAATAAATAATTAAAATACTAAATTGTATTTATTTATTTTTGTTATTTAATTTATTTTTCGGGAGGTTACAATTTGGGTTTGAATTTTTTTATTTTTAAAAAAATTATTTCTGTAAAATAATTATTTATCAAGTAGGTTGTTAGTGTCTTAATTTAAGGAACTATATATATTTAATTTTTTTCCACATGTATTTTGTTTTTTGTTATCTTGTTATTGGTGTGAAGTATTCATTAACTTTACCGATAACTTAACTTTGTTGAAGAACCTGGGTGACTACATTTAATAGAGTGTCTGTTTCCAATTACATTTTTTTATCTACAAAACTCAAATCCGATATCTTACTTAAAAAATTTGAACACAGTTTCACGTGACCAATGAGACATTAATTTTTTCCACACGTATTAAGCAAATTTTTGTGGACAAAGAATTGCTTAAAAAGAAACCAAGCTCGACTATTTAAAGTTCAAATTAACATATCCATGTCTTTTCTTTCTCTTCGGCACTAAAAGTTGAAGATGCATAAGCATCACGACACGCAGTAAGAGAAATGTTTTAAGTTCATCATGACCTTCTTGTGCGTCAAATGGTATTAAATGCTTCCATTTTCCCATTGGGCGCGCGAATATATATATATGCACACACGACATAAATATGTCATTTTCATTTGTGTTTATCAGTGTGTGATTTTAAATGACAAAAAAGAAAATTTCCGTTTTTTAAAATAAATAAATTTGACTCTTGTGTAAATAATTAATATCACAAATTATTGATTTATCTCAAGTTATCTTCTAAACTTTAGTATTCGTCAACTCTCTAATTAACAGTAGATTGATCTAGGCATTCCATCTACATTAATTTTAGACCCGTAATATTAACTTTTTACTAAAAGTCTTATTTATCTAGTATTTAAATTATTTTAAATAGGTAAATTAAAAAAATAAAATACGTTAATTAGACCATTCCAATAATGTATAACAATATTTTTTTATTAGTTTCAGGATCAAATTAAAAGAAGTTTAACAGTAGCTTTAACTCGCACACACAATGTTAAAAGGAAAAGAAAATAAAAATAATAGTAGAGATCTAAAACCCAAACAAGAAAAAGAGAAAAATAATTAATCGTTCAAAGTAGCTAGTAATTCTTTGATTGTGCTAGTATTGACAATAAAATTTCGGGTAACGATGCCGAAAATTTGTTAGGACTTCGACAAATACATCAACTATATGAATAATAAAATGGGAAATACAATTGTTGTCCCATTGAGGATTGTAAATCAATTATCAACTTGCAGAGTTGTACCAACATGTCATTGGTCTGATGATACTGGGCTCGGATAGTAAGGTTTTGGGATTAAACTTTGTGGATGAAAAAAACGTGGTTGGAAAGGGAGACCCCACCAAAGATGGTCAGCTAAATTTTTCGGTGGAGATTAGTCATTGACAAAGTCAGTTGATATTTCGCACCTTAAACACTATTACACGCCCCCCCCTCCCCCCCCCCAATAAAAAAAACTTGCACAATTTGTTGCTATTTGAGCTAGCAATATAATTGAGTGTTCAAAATTTAAAGCTAATTAACTAAGAACTACATGCTACCTATTTAACTTTTACGAGTTTATTTTGGATAAGTATCGATATATGGAATGACTAGGGATTGAAGTTCCCTGCTATCCCTCTAAGTGATCAAATTCAATTCAAACACAAGTATATTATGAATTTGAAGTTCGAATAACAAAATTAGATTAAGTTCAAATCCTCGAATTGAAACTCCTTTCGTCAAACCTAGGGTTTTAATTTATTGGATAATCTTAGATCTAATTATGCTTTAAGTATAGTAATTTAGCACAACACATGATTATGAAGTGGACAAAACTTATATACAATTTTTAAAGTATTTTTGGTAGTGTCCTTTGATTAGAATTGAAGCATCACCTTGTTAATCTATGTTGACCTTTAAACCAAACCTTTATTATGCAGATTATTGAAATGAAACTCTAATTTTAATGGAAAAACAACATCAAAAGCATCTATGAAACTGCATCTAAGTTTTATCCTTATGAAGTTTTATTCTTAAGCATCATAAACATGACAAGCATTCCCAAATCTAGTTATATTCCCACAATTTTCAGTCATTAATGGAACTAAAAATTCAATTCAATAATGGTTAGTTAAAGTAAGCATGGAGCATAGAGAAAGATTGCTCAACAACATGAAGGGAACTTGAATTGAAAGAGAGGAATCCAGTTAAAATAATTCAAGTACAGTCCATTTACCTTATCCTAAAGGACATCGACAAAACATGAAAAAATATAGAAAAGAAGAGAAAGAAGAGTAATAAGAAGATGGATGTTGCATTGAAACTCTAAACACTCTCCCCAGGTGTACATCTTTAATAAATAGAAGGTGATATATGTATTTTTGTTCTAAACTTTAGATTTTTTTTGTCTCCCTTCAATATTGCATTATAGCAGTTAGACTTAGACCATAACTCTTCTAACACTCTAAGTAGTGACTTTAATTTTCCATGTCAGCGCTTAAGCACTAGAGCCCTATATGGGATATGACATTCAACACTTAAGCCTTGGAGTAGAGCTTTAGGCATTACAACATATGGTACTCTTTTTTTGTCAATGCTTGGCCCAACACTTTGGGAAATGTAGTGCTCTAAGCACCCAACGTTATAGAGCTCACCGTCTTCCAACAATTGGACCAATCCTTTTATTATTTCCAGTGCTTTAAGCACCCTAAGATTGGAGATCTTCATTAGGCAATTCTTTGTCTAGCGCTTTTTGATAATTTATAATGCTTAGCACTGGGGCTTGTTTCTAGCCTCTTCTTGCAATTGCTTTGGCACTTTGAGTGCCCAAGTCTAAGATTCCATATTCTTCTTTCCCTATATGACAAAGTGAGAATATTCTTAAAGTTTGAATTTTATATGTATTGATGATTTATTGCTCAAAATCTTTTATTGCTATTTATTCATACATTTATTTATGATACTATTAATTCTAATTAATTCCCTTTTAAATTTACCTAGATAAATTTATGAGTTATGAATTTATCAATATATAACATTCAACGAAGATTTCATTGGGGTAGATGAGTAAAAATAAAAAATTACTTGAGTGAGTTAGGACAAAGCTTGTAAACCAAAAGAACATGGTGGGGCATAGGTATTACGAACTTAGAGATGTGAAACCTAGATTTATTGAGGAAATGGAGGTGGAAAATGTTGTGAGATTAAGAAAAATTATGGTTTAAGTTGTTGATATTTATATATGGATTTAGAGAGGGATCAGTATGGTGGAAAGATGTTAAAAAGGTGAGTGGGTTAAGAAGTTGTCATAAGGTGTTAGGACAAAGCACGAATTTATAACTCTCATTTTTTTTTATAATAACAAACAGCTAAAATATATGTTTCTACTTAATTGTTTGTTCATTCGTTCGCAAGTAACTATCTAATGTTTTAAATGTATATCGTCTTTATTCTTTGATTCGATCAATCAGTAACTAACAATTTCCTCAGATGATATCAACGTTTTAAAATGATCTACACATCAATCAGAGCGTAAACTACCTCGAACTCATAAAGCCTATATACCTACTCTCAAGGAAGCCAACGAAAAAGAAGAAATGTGTGTGCGAATGTCAGAATGGGAAAGTAGACATGACAACTGCTACAAGATTGAGGACAAGAATAAAAAAGATAACAGACTACTTTATCTTATCATATGGCAAGTTGGTGAAAGACATTAAATGTTGCATTTAATGCTCCAACGAATCTCTTCATCAGACGAAGGCTATCTTTTGCAAAGCACGCAATGGATACTTTTGGAGAAGCCTATAAATAGAAGAAGAGACATTTTTCGTGCAGTGGTTGCTGATTATGAAAAAAATCATAACATCTTTAAAGAAAAGAAAAAGCTTTTGTATACTCTGATTGTAAAATTCTTTTTGTACTTTATTGTATATTCGTCTGTTAAGACGTTAAACCCAGTGAGGTAACTCACACGTAAACCTTTTTCTTAACTGAGATTGGTGGAAGCTTGAAGAGGCTTTGATCCAAAGAATACTCGAGTTTTTGCTTGGAGAGGCAAGTAAAAGACTATTTGGGTTGAGCTTGAAGAGACTTGTGGAAAGAATACTTATAACTTGAAAAGTTAGTGGAACTTGGTTGTAGCCAAGAACTGGACGTAGTCTCTAGGGTGAGACAACCAGTATAAATCTTGTGTGCTTTTCAGTTTGCTTTGCTTAGTTTCAATATTCATCTGTCTTTTAAAACTTCTTTGAAAACTTCTTTGGTCATACCCTTCAGACGATACATCTCGAAAAAGGTTTTGTGAAAATTTGCTATAACACAATTCAACCACCCTTCTTGTGTTATCTTTGTATCTTACACAAGGAGAATTAGTTTA
>CM014731.1:77097706-77193303 GCA_004329165.1 Spatholobus suberectus | reverse complement strand
ACAAGCATTCCTCCTTCGTAATATCAATTGTCTTAAAGCTAAATTACATATATCTATGTTAACATTGAAAATAGCTTAGAATCTTAGACTTCAATTCCCAGTAATCCAGTATCGTCCAACTCATCAACAGTAAACCACCTCTCTGTCTAAAATAAAAAGGTAGCACCATCTCTTTGATGGCCAAGAAAAATGTCAATGCCATAACAATATTTTATTTCTTATATTAATTTACATGTGATTTTAATTTTGACTATTCCTTTAGGCATTATTTTTTTAAATTATAAAAATTTGCGATATTGATCGGTAAAATAATATATATAAATATTTAAATAAAAATAAAAAGTAATTTATAAACTACAATGAAAGGTTTTGCACTTTTATTTAAATATTTTTTTTTTTTCTTTATTAATCTATACAAATTAATATTGCATCATACTTTCGTTTTATTCCATCAATTACAGGATGAAATATGAGATGGGGATTAAACTTTAAAAATTGAGAAATTATGAAAATTAAATGTGAATAATTAAAGTTAAAAAATAAAAATTACACATAAATTAAGACTTAATTGCATTTTTAGTCCCTCAACGATTGTGATTGTGTGATTTTGATTTCCTAAGTTCTAATTATGACAATTGGGTCCCTTAAGTTTTTTCCCATTTATAATCAAATTCATCTATCCATCCATCCTAATCTCATCCAATAATTAATGAATTAGTTGACAAACTGGACATGACATTACAAAAAGTAACTACATATATTAACTAAAAATCACATAATATTTGAACTAAATGACATAAAAAGGTACTTTGACATTATTAACTAAATTATTGTGTTGACAATGTTTGCAAGTAAATTATTGTTTTTATGACAACAATGAACAACAAAAAGAAATGTCTTTTCATTATGAAAACTAATGACTTAAGTATTGAATGAGATCAAGATGAAGAGACCTCATTGTAAATGGCACAAAACTTGAGAACCTCAAATGGTGCTTAGAACTTGAGGGATTGAAATCGTACAATTGTGATACTCGAGAGACTAAAAATGCAATTAAACATAAATTAAAATATGAAAACTAAAATGAATTAAAATTAATATATTTCATTTAACACCATTAGGCAAGATAATATAATTCGAAATGCTTGTGCTTGTCCACCTCTGACCTGATTTTGATGGGAAAACTCACTTTTATTGGAGTCGGGTTTGGTTTTCCCACTTTGTAAGAGTGGGTCAGGTGTGAGATCACCCACACACCACACAAATAGAGACGACAAATCGAGTAACCAAGTCTAGGCTCACCAGGGCAAAGTGTAAATTTGAGATAAACTAAGTTGGTTTGAATTTTCTTTGGGTTGAGATTTTAATTACCCAGTTTGGCCCTGTATCGGGCCAGCCACCTAAATTGGCCCTAATTAAAAATAATTAAAAATTAAAACATGTTAATTATATAAATTTCAAAGATATATTACACTGCAAATATACAAAAAAAATAATTAAAATGAACAATGGAACTGAGCCAACAAAGCCCAACTTTGCCAAGTCAAATAAGTTTGATTTTTTTGAGTCTACATACACACACATATTAAGAATATATTTTTACATTCTATTTTTTAATAATTATTAAAATAGATTAATAAATTATTACTATAATAACTAAATAATTTTAATAATAATAATAAAATTGAAATTACACAATTATTAAAAGTAATAAATTTAGTTCTTAATTTCATATTTTTTATTAATGTTGTTTATTAATTTTATATATTATTTGAATTAAAATACAATTAATAACTTAATATTTGATCTATTTATAATTATATATAAGTGAATTATTTTTTTAAAAGAGGTAGAGGTTTCATCAACCTTGACAAGAATGAGATTGAGTTTTAATTTTTCATGTATATCTATTTAAACTCACCGCCGAACTCATTTCATTCTTAGTGGAAGCGGAGATGGAGATAGTCAAACTTGCCCCCAATCCACTTCGTTGCTATCCCTAAACATGATTCATATATATGTGCGTGTGTATTTTGTAATAAGACATATTAAATAGGCTACATTTATCTTTATATAGATTAAGAAATTTAAGCTTTTATTTATGAGATTGGAACTAAGTTTTTAAATAAGTCAATAATAATATAATTTGAAAATATTATAATAAATAATTAATATAATAATAATTTTAAAAAGTGTCAAAAAAATGTTATTCGCACAATACCACTCCATTTTCCGTTTTATCCTTCCAAATAGTTTATTCATCCGTTGATATGTCAGCAAGCCCAACCCACTACATAATGAATTGGAGTCTCTGCCTGTTTTTTTTTCTTAGAATTTATAACCAAGTCCCAATTGATAGTAAAAGTAGAGCATAGAGCAACTCGAGTTATTATATACTATATAGAGTTAATGGTTATATCAGTGTAAAAACTTTTACATTGTTAATTAATTAAAAATTATTATTAGTATAACTTTTAAGATAATTATTGTAAAAATCAATAAACTTATCATACATAATAGTTTGTAATTGGATGATAGTATTTTTTACAGTGTTAATGTATAGATTATTTTCTCATAATGTATATGGTTCAAGTTGTTATGATATATTTGTTTTCCAATAACAAAAGATAAGGCCCAAGAGACACGACGAGCGGCCTAGTTTCAGAATTTATTTCACATAGAAATGTAACTTTTAAAAAACTTATGTCTAAGCGGCCAAGTTTCGTGATTATTTTCACATAAAAAATAACTCTTAAAAAATTTATGTCTAACTTCAACGATATAGGACATGCTCGGAACTTTGGAGTTTTTTTTTTCCCCCTTTCAGATACATTTGTATCAAGATATAATATTGCATTTATAAGAATTACATTCTTAGAAATATTATGCTTCCAAATATTATTTTTATGAACATGTTTAGTTTTTTAGGAGCATAAAGATGTTTAGTTTACATTTAAGGAGGTATATTGAATTGAGATTTTAAAAGAATTTTTGTGATAAAAAAGTCTTGTGATATTCAATTAAGACTTTTAAATAATATAAATAAATCTTGTTATATTCAATCAGGATTATTAGGATTTTTTAAAAGGGTAATAAAATCTAGTGGTATTCAATTGAGCTTTTTTACAACTTACAAAAAGTATTTAGTATTCAAAAATATATAAATTTTGATGAATTATTTTGTAGTGTAGATTTATGTGACTTTTTAGTAGGATATATAAATATTACACCCATCTAACAATTGAAGGTGGTGTTGGTATGGTACTTGGTCATTCATAAAAAATTTCGGTCATTGTTGATTGTGTATTGTAATGCTTCTTTTGTTTTTATTTGTACATGTTGCGTTGATTCAATTATGCTACCTAGGTTAATTGCTTATGCTAAAATAATTGCTTTACACTACTTGGGTTAATTGCTTTACACTAATATCAAATTGTTTGGTATTCTTATTTAATGCTAATCAATAGTATCAAGTTCAACTGCTAGCTCAATCTTTACCCTCTACTACAACATCGACAATGGCTAGGGTGCTTTGAAATGATTCATGATGACACTGTCTATGAGCCTATTCTTTGACTTCTTTTGCACTAATAAAAAATCATGGTTTGTATCTTAGTTGATCTTTTCTTTATATATATATATATATATATATATATATATATATATATATATAATTGATTGGCTTTATATATTATATAAGCTTAAATATGTTTTTAGTCCCTATAAAATGGATGAGTTTTGATTTTGGTCCTTGTAAAATTGTTTCTTTAGTTTTCATTCTTCAAAAATATAAAATTATTGTTTTTGGTCCCCTATTGTCATGTGACACTTATTAACTACTTAAATGTTAATGAAAGGTCAAATATCCATCTTAGGTGACATTCAATAGTGTTTGTGGTACTGTATTAGCATATGACACCTCTAAAATGTTTTTTAGATTCCTAAAATAAATATTATTTATTTATCATAAAATGAATGTTAGGGACAAAAAATAGTAATTTTAGATTTTTGAGGGATAAAAATCAAAGAAAAATATTTTATAGGAATTAAAACCAAAATTTACTCAAATTATAAGGACAAAAAATAATGATTTAAATTTTTAGAGGGATGAAAAACCAATAAATTTTTTTACGGGACCACAATCAAAACTCACTCATTTGGAACTAAAAGCCTATTTAAGCATATATATATATATATATATATATATATATATATATAACTATCATATATAAGTTTTATTATATATTATTCAATCTTTACGGTGATTGGTTTTATATATGATAGTTATTATATAAAAATTTTACGCTAAATATTGAATAATATATAATAAAATGGATTGGTTTTATATGTAAACAAAATTTCTAACTCAAGAGCAGAACCGAGAAAATGCTAATGAATGGAGGGCCAGTATAGCTTTAGATATATGGATAAATACTACTGAGAAGGATATGAAGTTAGAATCAATTAGTTGTCACAAGATTTAAAAAATTGTATTGGTTTTATTTTTCTTTATCTAAACCTTATTATTTCTTTGTTATTTTTTTTATTAACTCTTGTAATTTTGAAGGTTTTCTAAAAATTCACGAGTCCTTTCAAATCTTATAAATTCATAAAGTCCTTTCAAATCTTATAAATTCTTATAATATAATTTCATTAAAATCCAAAGTATAAAATCTTGATTATAAAAGTGTTTTAAAAAAATCATATAAGTTATTACATTGTTACATAATTTTTAAAATCTACGAGACTTTTTTTATGTCAAAATAGTTTTTTAAAATCTCAACCCAATACACCTCTTTTAGTATTTAAAAAAATAGAAAATTATTTAATTAAAAATTGAAAAAGTAAAAGTAAAATTACTTAAAAACATTTTTCAAAACTTGTACCAATTACCAAACATGACAATGTGATATTCTCAGGTTCAATTTCCTAATAATATTTTTGATGCCTTGAAAGAAACACATCCCAATTTTGCCATTTCTAATTTGATACTAAGAAGTTTTTTAAACTAAATTTTACTTCATTATTTTATCAACAAAACAATTATACAGGCAAATTATTTTGAGGAATAAATTCTTGAATTAGTCTTGGAAATATATTGGTAGGACATTTTAGTCCGTAAAATTTTCAAAATCTTTTATTAGTATCTGACTTTATAAAATGATATTTATTTTAATCTTTTTTTAACATAAAACGATAATGAAAAATAAAGTAAAAAAGATTAATATTTTTTTTTTTTTATAAAGTTAGAGACTGAAAGAATTTTTAAAATCTCATGTACTAAAATGTATGATTTTGAAGACTGGGCACGAGGGTTTATGCGGAAATCTTAACATTATAATTAATGAATATCAACAATTAATTACAATTGCATATCTGGGAAAGATCACATTGTCTTTTAGGGAAACATGAGTTACCTCATTCTTATTCCCCTGACAGCAAAATCGCTGACCCAATTTCCCACTTAATTTCAAAGCAAGCAGAAATAATTCTTAACTTAAGCATCATGGATAAAAAAAAATAAAATGGAAAACCACAAAGAATGATTAATTAATCAGAATAATGAAGTTTTCAGAATTTGGAGCAGGTGTCAGGAAGGCCCGTATCTTGATCAACAGCAACAACCTCAGTGGCATTGTCACATCTAAGCACATCCTGGCCCAACTTAGCTCCAGCAGCTTTGAGACCCTTTAGAGAAACTGGCTGGTTGAAGAGGTTTAGAGATGGAAGCCTTGAGGCTGGGGGCATTTTCATTCCTGGCAACAAGTTTCTAAAGTCTTCTTTCAATAGTGGCACCTCAAAGTCCTGTTTGTTATGCTTAACCACATTATCTTTTGCACTAATATGTGCCCCTGGTTCCATATGGTTGGTTGAGAAGCTTGCCTGTTGTGGGAAATTTGGGTAGAGACTAACATACCCTCTAAGGTACATCATGTCTATGAGGAACTTCTTCCATGAAGCTTGCCACCCGTTTGTTCTAGACTTTGGAATTTGAACTGGGTTGGCCTTGGCATCCTCAGTGAACCTCATGTTCATGTACACGTAGAACTCTCTCCAGTGCTTGGGGAAGAACACTGCCCCCCAGCTGCAAGGTAGTTGGTGAAGGTAAGGTGTGTTGGGGTGGATTTGTTTGAAGAATTCTGTGGCATTCCATTTGGGCCTCTCTTTGACAACTTCAACTAGTCTTGGAGAGTAGAGGGAAATGGAGGAGAGCTGAGGGAGAGAGACTTGGGGGTCATAGTGGTAAGCCATGAGTGCATATTTGATCCATAGGTAATAGTAAGGGGAGACTTCAATGTCATCTTCAAGTAGGAGCCCAAAGTCATCATCAGAAGATGGATACCAACTCTCACTCACAGCCCGGATGAGCCCACCTTGGATGATTCTCCTTCTCAGGGTTTTGGGCCCATGAGGCCACTCGAATGAACCAACTAGTCTTATAGTTGCCTCATCTACCTTGCTATCCATGTTGAAGGTAATGGGAATTTCATCTCCAAGATAGTAGGCATTGCCGAGAGATTTGAGAAGCCTTGCTAGTGAATTGGCTCTGTTTTGGGTGATGATGTTCACAGAAATCCTCATCCGATTCCAATCTGCACGACAAAATTATGTGAGTTTAATAGACATGCATTGTCAGTATAAAATTTGTACATTATCAACCAATCAAAAATCATTTTTGATATGATATTTAAGGTAGTTATTATAAAAATTAACAAACTTATTATAATTACGATTTATGATTAGATGATAGTGTAAAAATGTTATTGTTAAGCAAATTCTATTAGCTATCTTATTATTATTAAGCAAAGAACTTATCCCATATGCATGATTTTGTACTGGCTTAATTTTTTTATTGAATGGTCACATTCGTTCACAGTATTCCATTATAATAAAATAGAACCAAGAACAAACATTGCAAACACACTTGACAAGAGCTGAAGAATTCTATATTCTTACTTGGCAATGCTGTTGAACGCAGATCAGCCATCCAAAGAACTTGAGACACTGAGGCCCTGGGTAAGAGAACCAATGTGGTGCCATTTGAATTAGTTTCTGATGCCATCTTGAGAGCTTTTCTGACATGAGGGTCAATGTCAGCCACACTGATCACTACACTGGGATTGTGAATTTTGATCAAACCCTTCATGCTAGTGTACACTGCTTGTATCACTGGTGCCTCAGAGTTTGACACCCCAGAAAGTGCTCCAACGGCCAAATCAAAAATCTTAAACCGACGTTCTTTGCAGGCCAGTGCAGGCCATTTGAGAGCCGTTGCAGCATCTTCACAGGGGCAGAAACTGCCTCCAGTGACAACAATGTAGGCCTTTTTGCCAACTGTGGACCTGAACTTTTCAAGAAGTGGTGCAAGCACTTTCACTTCATCAACTGAGTGAGCATAAAAGAGTGCATCAACCTTTTGAGGGTTCATTGCAGCCCACTGAGTCACATAGCCTGTGGAAAGTGCTTTCCACCATTGATCATCTCTGACTTGAACTATGTCCTTGAAAATCACTGTGGTTTCAGACACATATGCAAGCCTGTGTTCACTGTCACCCCAAGTTTCCTTGTCCTTAGGGTCTACTGGAAGAACAAACGAGCCAGCATTTCTGTACTTCTGAAGCTGATAGCTGCAATAAAAAATAATAATAATAAAATTTCAGCAAGTATAATAATACAGTAATGTAAAAGTGGTTCGAGGTAATGCTAGCCACTAACGCGGGTGACTTGTTGAAATAATTCAGGGGCTCAAAAATTTGAATTGAAAAAAAAAAAGAAAAACAAGTGGCAAAAATTTTTCTTCTCTTGATGAGGACAAATGAGAAAAAAGATAATGTGACTATCAAAGAAAGAATAAAATAAGAAGATTCCTTCGTATGAAAACTGAATACATGCTTCAAAACAGGTTTTACTTTAATACCATTTTGGTTCTTTGGATGCTAGCTATCTCTCTAGGATTTCCACCTAATTTACAAATATTAGTTTTCTACCTAAACGGTTTCCTATGAGATAGTATTGCAATAGAAGAAACCATTCTTTACCAAGATCGTAAAAAAGTTGTCTCAAAATCAAGAGAATTGTTTTGCTGCAAAAGAAATGAACATTTTTTACACAGTTGAACAGTAAAAAAATTGGCATTTGATGTGGTCATATTGTAATAGGACACACATTTACTTTGACACATGACAAACATTATATTTCCAATTCTGACGTTTATTGCAACTTGTACTACTTATTAGTGTTTCTGAACCTAATGTCGCCAACTACTACTAGTTGAGCACTACCAGATCCTCTTTGGCATAGTCAAATCATGATTGTTTGACTTGTATAGTCAACGTTCAAATAAATTTGACATCCAGGCTGATCTCTTTTCCCCAAATAAAATCATATTCTATTAACACCCCAGAAAAAAAAAAAAACTTCATAAAATGGTAAAAAAAAATATCAACATGAAGTAAAAATGTAGAAATTGACAAACCTGAGGTGGAGATCTTCGCCAGTTGAGAAGGTAAAAGGTGTCTCAATGAAGAGTGTCTTGACGAGATCAGCAGAGAGAAACCATGAACTAGAAAGAAAATCCACTTGCACAATTTTATCAACAGTGATATCATAAGCAGGATCAGGCAAGTACAACCCTGCCTCCTTAGACCGAAATTTTCTGTAACTTGGAAACGTGAAATCCTTCTGTCTAAAGGGCAATATCCTTCCAATGCTCCCCAAAACAGAATTCTTGTACTTGTCTGTCCCAGCCACGTGTGCCAAAATCTGCAACATCTTCCTTCCAGGAATCATGTCATCATCAACAACATACACAAGATCAGCTTTAGTCTGAAGAGCCATTTGGAACCTTCCATAGTACTTGAAATCATAGCTTGAGCTTATGAAGCTGATTCTTGAATCGTTATAGGTGTCCACAATTCTCCTTAATGAGGCCTCATTGGGGCTCCCAAATGAAAGCACCCAAGCATGATGGAAAGGAAGGGTTTGTTGGAGCAAAGAATCAAGCTGAGCACAAAGTGTCTTTCTCTTGAAGTGGTTTAGCAACACTGTGATTTTTGGCCTGTTTGGACCCTTCAAGTCCCACTTGGATTTCATTGCCATTAGCTCTTGGAGAGTCTCAGTGCCAATGGTTTTGCTTTGGAAGTTCAACACCTCCTCGTAGAGCTCTCTCTTTATCTTGATCATTTGGACATCATTGGACTTCTTTTGCATGAAGTCTATCTTCTCATTCTCGCACACTTGGGATGGAGTTGTTGGTAGAACATCTTCCTTGATGAGAGAGGAAGCAGCTTCTTGGTAGTGACCAACAACGTGGGGTGTGATCATAAGTTGCTTCCATTGTTGGGCAATTTTTGTAGCCCATGTGAACTCTGGCTTGCTTCGTAAATCAATGGAAGGCCCCATGTAATACAATAGGAATGTTGCATAAACTGCAAAGAAAAACTGAAGGCATGTGAGCGCTGCCACAAACTTTGTGGGAACACTCTTCTGAGCCTTCAGTTTGGCCCTTCCTCCAACATAGTCATTAAGCATCCCTTCCAAGTAATCTCCACTTCTCGATGTCGAATTTCGACCAAAACCCATTTCACAAATCTGAGTGGATGATTCAATGTCCTCTAACCTGAAAAAGAACACATAAAGTTAGTCCCTACACATGGCCATGTTGCAATCACAATTTTGCTAAGAAAACTCCAGCTGAGTCTAACCAATTAGTCTTTAAACACAGTAATTGATGTTTCTGTTTTTGTGTTTGAAATTGGAATCCACCACTCTGAGGATGGAAGAGAAGAGAAAACCAATGGTGGGGGTTCTGAAAGTTGGTGATGTGGAAATGGTATTGAAATTTGAAGGGCAATGGCTTGGCTTGTGTACTTTATATTATATACTAGTGTTCAAGGTAATAGCTAGTTAAGAATTGCATGATATTATGAGAACTGCATCACAGGTCACATGGGCTAAACGCTTATGATATAATTAAGAAATGTTAGCAGACGCGTCACCTTCATTCACTATACACTACTTCATGTATACTTTTGTCCTTAAGAAACCAATGAAAGCCAAATTTAATGCCGTAGAAAAGGGTCACCCCTGCGTTTTTGGCACTGCATGGCTTCCTAACTCATTTTTGTGTTCCGTTTTTGCCCCTTCTTTTCCTCTCCCATCTAAGATATTTATTTTTTTAAACCCCTGAAGATTAAGATATAATTTTAAACTCCTAGAGAAAAAAAAAATAAAATCCACGCATTTTGATATTCGGCCTTAGAGATCAATTACGTTATAAATAAAATAACAAGAAGAAAAAACCATGATTTAAGGGCCATTAGTCAAAACCGAAAATAACCTCTACGTGGAGACGTTACGTTCCAGGAAAACACATATTAAATATAACGTTAAAGGCACAAACAAACACGAGAAAGAACATGGGGTGGAAGTAATACGTACATTACACACTAGCTTGGCTACAAAGACAAATGTGAAGAGGGTGAGGAAAAAAAAAAAAAAAGCCTTCGCTTCTTGAGCAAAACAAGCAAGAGACCTGAAGTTTGCCACATATATATGGTTCACCCCAAAATATATGGCTGATTTGCTGTCAAAGAGTGAGGCCTAAATAAATTAGTTAGAATTCATTAAATGTTACATATATGGTGTGCTTGACCTTTTGAAGGAAGATACGTAAATGAAATTAGCAGCAAACTTTTGTTAATGGTTGATCGCCGAACTTAGGCGGGTTCTACGCAAGAAACTCATGGCTTGGTTCGCTTGTAGAAGAGAGTATTCAAATGTATCTTGGTCGCTTAGGCTATAGAAAAAGGTATTGGGATAATGGGAACACAACATTTTTCCTATCAAAATTACTCATTTTTCATTTTTATTTTCCTCTTTGTCGGGTGAGTTGCCATCGAAGTTGCATATGGAGATTGGAGAGACAAGATGGATCAACACATGGGCATAACATTAATTGAATGAAAAATCAGGGTAGGCCTGTTATACGTTTCGAGCGTAGAAAAAAAAAGTACATATTTACGCTTTGTAGATTAAACAAGGTGAAGTGGACTGTTACAAGTAGGTAAATGCCTAATTGACATTAGTTATTACTTATTAGTCAATTAGGTCCAAATTAGTATAGGCATTGAGGGATGCCGGACTTCGCATAATCACGTAACACCTATCCATATATGGGAAGTATTCTGACCTTTTGGGGGTAGACTTTACCCCCAGAAAAAAAAAAGGTTCATTTATCTTGACCGAATGAATGACATACTTAATTAGTGAGAATGATGAGTTTTGTTTGCTACAACAACTTAGTCTTTAGATTAATTTGTTATATATGAAAGTTTAAATGAAGAGTAATTCGAAAAGAAGGAATGACTTTCTCAAATCAGTTGCTTCAGTCTTGAGTATCACCGAAAAAAAAATAAAAATCCTCCTGTCTTTAGTCAATTGTAACAGAACCTGAATATTAAGGCCATAATTTTTCTTATCTATCTATCTATCTATGTCTAATATATTAAAGTTTTTCTATTAAATTAAGTTGTTGCATGACATTATTTAAAAGTTTTAATTTAATTATTCATTAACTTTTCATTTATTTTATGTATATGTTTCTTGACTTTTCATTGTTTTTAAAATTTTTTAAATAAATATATGTTAAAAGTACATTAATTTTTAATGAATTAGAAAAAGATCAATTTATTATATATATTTATCTTAAAGAGTAAAAAAAGAAAAAAATATATTCACATAATACTTTTTAATTATAATTTTTTACTTTTTTTGTTACTATGTTATTGATGCGAAGTATCCACTAGCTTTGCTGATAATTAATCTTTGCTGAAAAACCTAACTGACCACATTTAGTAGGGCTTCCCTTCCCAACAACATTTTTTTTTTTCATTTATAAGGCTCAAACCTGAAATTTTGCTTAAGGGATTTGAGCCTAATTCCACTCAGACCAATAATATGTTGATATGATTTTTCACTTATTTGTAAGTTCTATTGCCTTTTAATCTTTCACATATAATTTTCAAAAATCTCTAATTTTTCTTTATGTTATATAAAAATTTCTAAATTAGTAGATGAATAAAATAATTCAAATTTAAAAGGCTAAAAACACTAAAAGTCTAAAACCACATACATGAAATAAATGGAAAATTAATAATAAAATTAAATGAAGTAATAAATTGGAGAAAAATTTTATGTAATAACTTTAGTAAGAGTTATATATATATATATATATATATATATATATATATATATATATATATATATATGTATGTATGTATGTATGTATGTATGTTATGACTAAAATATTAAATTGAAAAATTATAATTTACACCATGTAGTATACAAATACAAACACCGATTTTGTGCAAAACTAAGCGAAAAGGCCTAATATGTAAAATTAACTGTACAATTAAAATAAATAGTCAAGATTAAGTTTGATTAAAATAAACTTAGAGAAAATAGGTTATGCACTATCAATGCAAAGTAATTTCATAGTATCATTCAATCATAACCTATTATGTGTGGTAAGTTTGTTGACTTTTACATTAATTATCTTAAAAGCCATACTAACGGTGAATTCTAATTAGTTGATAGTATAAAATTTTTTACATGAACAATGCATAACCATTAGACTCATTAATCTAACACTCCATGTCAAGATTAATTTCTCTCATCTCATTAGATATGTCTCTTATATTTCAATTATTAATTTCTATTTGAGTTTAATGGATATACAATTTTAGTATAAAAGATTTTACAATGTCAATCAATTAAAATTCAGCTTTGATATGATTTTTAGGATACTTATTATTAAAGTTAACAAACTTATCATATATTGTGATTAGTGATTAGATGATAGTATAAAATTTTTTTATATTGTCGGTGCATATCTTTTTTTCTCTCTATATTTTTATTCTTGTCTTTTCTCTTATCATTTGAATTTTGAAAATGTTTGGATTGGTATAGAATAATATTTCTATTAAATTCCAATGATAAAAGAGAAAAACGGCAGTGAAAATGAAAGGTAATATATATAATTGATGAGATAACTTTCAAGATTTTCATGAAAACGTAATATACTCACCTCTCAAAATATAAATATAAATATAAATAAAAAATGAGAATGTTTATTTTTTCAAAAAAAAATCAACGACGCGATTTTTTTAAAACTTGTACCAAATATGAATAATTTATTCCTGAGTTCATTTTCTTAGGAATAACTTAACAATCCTGGAAAAGTATAATTTAAGGTTTTTAATAAAAAAGTAAAAAAAAAAATAACAAAACACTTAAGCGTTATTGATGCCCTTGCTTTTTGTTTTGACGGTAAAGCGTACGTAAGGTTTTTTTTTTTAATTTTTTTTTTAAGAATTATTGGAATGAGTGTTATTTTGAAACCATCGAACCATTAACTTCCCATATCAATTTCTTAATCTACCACATTTTCTTCTATTTTTTTAAGTTTATTTTTGAATGAAGCAATTTTTTAAAACATTTTTGAAACTATCAATGCTAATTAAGCATATTTTAAATTTATTTGAGAATAACAATCTTGGTTGATTTGTTTAGTTGAGCTAACATTTTTTTCATTTCATTTTTTTTTAACATATAATTAGAAAAATGTCACTTTATTCTTGCTTTACTTCTTACTTTTGCATATTTATATAAAAATGGTTAAAATAATAAAATATTTTTCATTATCTTATATAAATATTTGAAAATAAAAAATAAAGTAAAAATAATGTCAAATTTTTATAATAGGTAAAAATAAAATTATTTTCTTGAACTAAATAGGCTATAATATTTTTGATAATGTCATTGTTGAGAATGTATAATTAAGGTAATCATATGAGTAGGGGTGTTTATAATCTTACACACGTGAGGACCTATTAAACTCTTCAAGAAAGTCAATATATATAATTTTACAATGGTTTTCTTTTCATTCAAAGTATGCACGTGAGGACCAATTGAAACCCTTCAAGAAAGTCAACGTCGGTGTATATTTCTCCTCGTATACGTTTGAGTTGGGTAACATTGCAATTGTTCTTGGTAGGGGCCGGGTTTTGGATAGGCATAATCTACTGTAGTGGAAACCACATAAGCAATTGTTGGCCCTTCTGAAAATGTCAGGACGTAGGACGTAACCTTCAAAGGAGTAGTATATAGTATATACATTATATATACCAGTGTGGGTTTGGTCGATATTTACCTTAATCAATTTAGTCAAGCACACGGGAAGAATTTCTGGTCTTAAATGAACTACAATTCCATTTTTACTATGAAAAAAGTGTACTTATACCTAAACAAAATCTTCAACAAACCATTCACAGACTCATTAGATCTCTCTTCATTATTAAATTATTTAATATCTTGGTGACTTTTTCCCTCGTTGCATTATCGTTTTATTCTTATAGATCTTAATCATCACTTTTAAATGTGATAATTTTTAAGATTTACATTCATTTTATTACGTCACGTTAACGTTATTAAGTATTTTATTTTATTTTTTAGTTCTTCTCAATTAATATTATTTAAAGTTAGTTAATCTTTAATTTAAATTTGAATTAAATTTTAAATCTTACATCTTGAGACATTATGTTAAATTGAAAAAAAAAATCATTTCTTAAGATAAACTTGAATTTAGTCAATGTTAATTTGGATTTAATTTTAAATTTTGAATTTTAATACACCATGTATCATATTTTATTTTTTATAGTTTTTATTTCTCCTCATACAAATGCTAAAATTTAATCATTCCTAATTTGAATTTAATTTTTAAAAATTTTAACACATCGTATCAAATTAATAAACATATAGATAATATATCTTGATTCAAATAATTTATTTTCATTTTTTTCACCAATTTCAAAAATCACATCTCTTTAATTTATTCTTATATGATAAAATAGAATATTTATTATTAATAACTAGCAATTTTCCCAAGCACTGTACTAGTAATTTTTAAATGAGTTTAATTTTAATATACTATCAATATAAAGATCTTTATACTATCATAAAAAATATGATTGATTATTTATGCAACTAATATGTAATTCACCTTATTATATCTATCTTACTGGGTACTAGAGTGATAAAATAATATCACGTAACTAATATAAGATATGAGAGAAATAAAAATTGACACATAATATTTTAATGTAAAAAACCCTCAACTGATAAGGGAAAAACTACAGGTAAGACCAAAGAAATAATTTTACTAAGTAGAAGAAAATTACAATCTCTTTTTTAATATAAGGAGAAAACAATTACATGCACTCTTTTTACAATAGAAGAATATGTAACAGCCCTATTTTTTTTTTTTGCCTATCAAATTATTCTTCTAATTATTTTGTATTTATTTCTGAAGAACCAGATGGGAATCTCAAAAATTTGATCCCTATGGTTACGCTCGTATTAGTGAGTAGTACTTAGTTTATATTTTTAATAATTTTTGGGAAACAGAGTCCGGAAAAGGGTAAATGACTATTTTGCCCCTAGAAGGACTGGATAATTGAGAAAATAGATAAAAAATAGTTAGAAGTGCCTAAAATTTACTTTTAAGTCATTTATGTGCTTAAAATAATTAATAATAAATTTAGAAATTTTTCAGGAATTTATTAAGACAATTTTTGTGAAATGATGATTTTGTCCCTACTTCTCGATATTAAGGGCTGACATGAGAAAAAAAAATCAATTGACATTAAAATGTCAATTTGAGCTTGGAATCATGTCATATATATTAAAATATAATTCTAGAAATTTTCTGTGAATTTTTTAGAATTTCTGTGTAAAATGATCAAAATGCCCTTAGGTGTCTAATAAGCCGGCCAGTATTAGTTTGACATCCAAAAATGGTAAAAATGGTAATATTAGTTTATTTATAGGTGAAATATTTAATTTTATAATTTTATTAAAAATTTTGTTATTTATTGAATTAAAATGGATTTTTTATGAATTTTCTACCTTAAAAATACAAAATAAATACATATAATTCGAAATAAATTAATAAAAATTAAAATTTATTATTGGAAATTTATTTTTGATGAAAAATAATGTATTTGTCCAGTTTTTCATTAAAATGCATTATTTTGATATTAAAAGTCAATTTTTTCAAGTTTAGGCGATTTTATCGGTACCGGTTAATTTACATGCAGATAAAATTAACTTTTAGAAGCTGGACAGCTAAGGGAGCACGTCCCCAACATAGTGATAGCTGATTCAACACTCTAATTTTGATATGTGTCCCTAAATTAATTAAAAATAAATCAAAAATGGGATTTATGACATAATGGCTTATGTCATCAAAGTGGACACCTAATCTCATTTTTTCTCTATAAATAGGCATGCCTTTGGACAAGATTTTCACCATTCTTCTCCTCCATAAGCTAGAGAGCCTCTCTTTCTAAAATCTTCTCTCTCTATAAATTTTTCTTATTTAGTTTTTATGTTAAAATTTTGCTAGTTTTCAACTAGTAGAATTTCTCCTCCTAGAAGCTTTGCACCAACAATTCCATGCTCTTCATCAACCACCTTAGAGGTAATGGAGGGAGTGGGGTTGGTTCTAAATTATTGTCACTTTGCATGTTGGTAGGAAGGGTTTTCCCCTAAACCCGTTTAGGCTTAAGTTTTATTATTGTTATTATTGTTTAATGTTAAACTTTAATTTTTGCTAAGTTGTTACTCTGCCCAAATTTAGATTATTAAATCATAATTACTAAATTGTTACTCCGCTCAAATTTAAATTATTAAATTATACTTGCTAAGTTATTACTTTGTTCAATTTTAGAAAATTAAAATGCATTTGCTAAGTTGTTGCTCTACTTAAATTTAGAAAATTAAAATGTATTTATTTAGTATTTATTCTGCCAAAATTTTAGTAATTAAACTATAATTATTGTATCGTGATTTTGTTAAAATTTTAGGTATTGTGCAATTTCTACAATATAAGGCAGAAATATTGATTGTATTGGTGCTCAAATTAAATGAGACCAGAGAAACTTCTGTTCGAGAAATTAGGAAGTGATAAATTAGTGAGTAATGTAAAGCAAGTGACATGCAGTGGCATGACACCCTGTTAGGAAAGCTACAGTTTGGTACACTACGGGATGAAAGGCAGGACCCATGGTTAGGTCTAGAGGGTATGGTATCAAGTGGTGAGCGTCCTAATGGCCAAGGTAGCGCTCTTGAGCCGAGACAATCACTTAACCAACTTGATAACCCTGACAACTACTCAGCATCACCAGGATTGGTGAAAGTATACATCTATAAATGGATATCCTAAATTGTTATTTTGTTCTTCAATGATGATGAGGACTGTACTATGAGATGATGTTGAGAGAGGTATATGTACTCCCAGTCACTTCCCAGGTTCTATTAATAACTATTACCCACTAATGAAAAGTATGGATCCATATCGAGTTAAGAATTGTATAACATAGAATAAACTTTAGGTTCTCCTTTTATTGTCAATTGTGTTTTATTTGTATTGTGTGGTAGAATTCCTACCATGCATGTAAAAGTGATATTAGAACAAATCACCTCACTCCATTACTTTTTCTTTTATGCATGATTGATCGCGGTTAATGAAGACCTAGCTGTTGATGAGGACCTATAGGCATAGTCTGATGGCTTGTTATTTTATGGGATAGGGTAAAAAGACACTGCTTTGACTAGGGTTTTTTTTTATGTATTGGGAATAAGTAGTAACTATTTTGATGTATATTTCAATCTCTTTGTGTTTCATTTATTTTTCTGATTATGAAATCATGATGTACTGTTTCACGATAAATACATACATATTTTATTTTTTTACTATTGTTTTCAAATTCTGTTAAATCTACAAATGTTCTATTATTAAAAGCAAAGAAAAATTTTACTCGCATTTTTAAATAAGTAAATAATTATGGGTTATGTTCAATGTGAATGGGTGTCACAAAATACACCTCTCTCTATAAAATAGGAGAATCACACAACGCTTATATATGTTTTTCTCTCTTCGAATGGGATAATAAAACTCATAGAGGGAGTTGCTATTTATAAGCAAAGATTTGAGCTTAAGCATTCTATTGCAAATTTTTCACCCTCTAACTAATTTACAGGCCTAGCATATGTAGAGGTACGTTTTTTCATCTTTGCCTTTTTGACTTTTATGCCACAAAAATGGCTTTATGCCTTATACGATTTCACAATCTCTCACTTAAAACTACTTTTGTGTGCTTTCAAAAAGTTTCTCTATCTTTCCAATTCCTTGTTACTTACGTTTCTAACAGATTGTAGAAGGATTGACACCATATAAACTTGTCAGTGTTGATTTGCTTTGTCATAACATCTACTAAGTTGTCTTTGGTATGAATCTTCTGCATATCCACACTTCTTTCCTCTATTACTTCTCAAACAAAGTGGTATTGTATACCTATGTGTTTTGTCCTAGAATAAAAGGCTGGATTCCTTGTAATGTGCAAGACACTTTAACTGTCATAATACATAGTAATCTTTTGCTGCTTGTGCCCAAGTTCTTCCATCAGCCTTTGAATCCAAATTGTTTCCTTGTATGCTTAGGTAGCTGTTATGTATTCAATTTTCGTAGTAGATAGAGCTACAACAATTTGTAATTTGGATAACGAGCTTACCACCTTTCCTACAAGTGTAAACACATAGCCAGTGGTAAATTTTCTTTTATCAAGACCACTTACAAAATTTGAATCGACATAGCCCCTAACAATAAATTCTGATCCTTCAAAACATAATGCAATACCTGAGGTTCCTTTGATGTATCTAGGGATCCTTTTAACAACATTTTAATGCTCTGCACCAAGATCTGCCATGAATCTAATAACCTCTCCCACTGCTTGTGCAATGTCTAACTTGTGCAAATCATGGCATATATAAGGCTTCCCATCGCTAATGCATACGGTACTTGAGATATTTCCATCCTCTCTACTTTATTGCTTAGACTCATACTTGAGGATAATTTATAATTGAAAAGAAGTGAGGTAGAAATTGGTTTACAACCTTGCATGTTGAAGCATCGCAAGACCTTCTATACGTAATTCTTTTGAAAAAGTTAAATCTTCCTATCTTTTTGGTCTCGGTGAATTTGCATCCCTAAAATCTTGTTTGTTGGTCCCAAGTCCTTCATATCAAACTCCTTAACCAACTATGTCTTCAATTCTTGGATTTGATCTTTGTTGGGGCCTACTATCAACATGTCGTCCACATAAAACAACAAATGATGAAATCATTATCGTCAAACCTATTGTAGTATGTACAATGGTTTGGAATTGAGTTTATTGTAACCAAGGCTAATAATGAAGGAATCAAATCTCTTGTACCAACATTTTGGCGCCTGCTTTAGACCGTATAGAACCAAGTTTTCTTTTCCTTGTTCTTTAAAGCCTTTCGATTGGAGCATATATTTTTCCTTTTCGAGTTCTCTATGGAGAAAAGTAGTCTTTACATCAAGTTGTTTAAGATGTTAGTCAAATGTGGCATATATAGCCGAAACAACTTTGATAGTGGTTAGTCTGACAACTGGCGAGAATATCTCGTTAAAATCAATACTTTTTTTTGAGCATATCCTTTGACCACCAATCTTGTATAATATTGTTCCACTTAAATGTTACCATCTCGTTTGATCTTGTATATTGTTTTCAATGCCTTTTTGACCCTTTAGAAGTTCAACAACTTCCCATGTTTTATTTCTTTGTAAGGCTTCCATTTCTTCATACATTACTGCCATCCATTGAGAAGTATCTAAACTGCTCAAAGCCTTTTGAAAGGTTGATGTTTTTCCTTCTTAAGTTAGAAGACAGTACGCATCATGGCTTGCCATAACATAGTTGGAGTGCTAAGATGGTTTTCTTATCAAACGTGTTGTTTGTCAAACATCTCCTCCAGCATTAACCTTATCTAGTTCTTGTTCTTTGTGCTTTAGTTCTGCTTCAGAAGAATCATATTCTTTATACTTTCCTTTTATCTGTACTAAAGTAGTTTTTGAGAAAATGCTATCAATTTTCTACTCACTTTACAATTCATTTTCTACAAAGATTACATCTTTACTAATAACAACCTTGCAGGCAGTGGGATCCCACAAGCAATACCCCTTAACATTGTCAACATAAACCAAGAAAATACATTTTCTAGATTTTGGATCCAACTTTGTTCTCTCTTGGGAGTTGTACATCATGTACACAGGACATCCAAACATATGTAAAGAAGAATAATCAATTGGTTTGCCTTTCCACATCTCTAGTGGTGTCTTTAAACCAATTGTTGTTAATGGTGATCGATTTATCATGAAATAGGATGTTTTAACAGCTTCTGTTCAGAAAGATTTGGCCACTCCCGTTGTTCTTAGCATAACTCTTGTTCTATCTAGGAGAGTTTTGTTCAATGCTCTACCACACTATTTTGCTGAGGTGTATATGGAACTAAGAATTGTCTTGAAATACCTTCTTATTTGCAAAATGCCAGAGAGTCACCATCTATATATTCTCCTCCATTATATGTCCTCAAGCACTTAATTCTTTTTTCAGTTTCAAGCTCCACTTATGCTTTGAATTCCTTGAATACTAAAAACACATATGACTTTTTCTTGATTGGCTACACCCACAATCTCTTAGAGTAATCATCAATGAATGATACAAAACACTTTGCTCCTTCCATAGATATTTTTGGTGATTCCTAGACATATAAATGAATCAAGTCTAGTATGTGTTTGCTTCTAGTAGTTACCCTAGCAAACTTCAATCTATGTTGCTTACTTATCACATAATGTTCACAAAAAGGTAAATTTATCGTTTTGACCTTAGTAGGAGATTACATTTCACAAGGATTTTCAGGCCTGGCTTTGACATATGACCGAGTTTATAATGCCACATCATCATTATTTCCTTTTGGCTTCCTGCTACAACTGATGCATCTGCTTCTTGCAACGTATCTCTTAAAAGCATGTACAGATTAGTTGTGATCTTCTTTGCTTTCATCACTACAAGATTGTCTTTCACTACTTTTAAGATCCCACCTTTAGTATGGATCTTATACCTAAGGTCATTCAATTGTCCAATGAACAATAAGTTCTTCTTCAAGCCTTTCACATGCCGTACCCCTTAAATTATGCAAATAGTATCATCACACATTTTAATTTGATGGTACCGACTTTAGCAATTTTTAAGGCATAATCATTTTCCATGAACATAAATCCTTTTGAGATAGGCTCATAAGTGCAAAACCAATCTCGATATGGAGTCATGTGCCAAGTTGCCCTGAATCCACTATCCAAACATCATGTAGTTGTTTTTAACCTTTAGAAATAATTGCTGCTTTGCTATATAGGACTTCTCCGTCATTTGAGGTACTTGTAACACAACCTTGAGAGGTTGATGCTTTAGAGTTCTTTCCTCTATTCTTTTTGTTGTGCCAACAATCTTTATTTAAATACCCTCTCATGCCACAATTGTAACATTTGAGATTCTTCCTTCTTCGAGATTTCGATCTATCATAGTTTGGACTTTCACTAGAGTCACGTTCCGTTGATCTACCTCTCATCATCATTAAAGCCTTTGCTTACATAGAATTTTCCAACCTATCTTTCTTATTCTTTTGCTGGATTCTTCTTCAAGAATAGCTCTAGCAACATCATTAAAGAATACACGACCAACAAGATTATGCTAATGATGAATTGATTATATGAATTTGGTAAACTTTGAAGTAGAAGTTCTGCATGTTCATTTTTGCAATGTTGAAATATGACATTGTAGGCTAAGCAAATAGAGTATTTAGATTATTGATGTGATCCATCATCGGCGTGGACTCACTCATTTAAAGACTGTAGAGTTTTCTCTTTAAGAATATTCTAGTGTGGAGTGACTTAACCTCATACAATTTGATGAGAGCATCCTAAATCTCCTTTGTAGTTTTTTTCTCTGCAACTTTGGACAAAACTAAATCTACCATTGCTAAGTGCAAATTGGCAACAACATTGCCATCCTTTTCTTTCCACTTTTCATCAATGATATCTACAGATCTGCCTGCAATTTCCTCAAAATTGCCTTTATCTTCAATTTCAAGATGGAGAAATTACTCTCTTTGAACTTTTCAATCTTAAATTTTGCTCTCATGATTTTACACCAAATAATTCTTTAGCTGAACCAGTTTACACAACTTCCACTATGAATAGTACCATATATTGGAACAGTGATTGTAGTTTGTGAATTAGTATACCAAATAAGTTTCCAAGAAAAAGAGGTGGGTCACCAATGGATACACTTAAATACCAAGTCTTTTCTACCCAGAGTTTTTCTAGTCATGCACTTTCACACTACCACACTATATTATTAGTAGCAAGAAAAATTCTTTGTTGATGTGGAAGATCACACTAAGCTATAACCACAAAGCATACTAAGAATTTTTTTATACATTTGACATTGTATCAACGTATTGCAACAGAATATATCAGCATCTTATTGCCTTTGGCACCACTGTTTGGTACCAGAGTGATAGAATAATATCACACAGCTAAAATTAGAGATGAGAGAAATAGGAATTGACACACAATAATTTAACATGAAAAACTCTCAACTGATAACGAAAAAATCACAGGTAATACCAGAGAAATAATTTCACTAAGTGGAAGAAAATTATAACCTCTCTCTAAACATAAGGAGAGAATAATTAAACACACTCTTTTATAATTAGAGAATACATCTCTCTCTATAAAATAGGAGAATCACACAACATTTATATATGTTTTCCTCTTTTCGAATGGGATGATAAAACCCGTAGAAGGAGTTGCTATTTAAGGCAAAGATTTGAGCTTAAGCATTGAATGCTATTGCAAAATTTTCACCCTCTAACCAATTTACAAGCCTAGCATACGTAGGGTTAATTTTTTCAACCTCGCCTTTGTAACTTTTATGCCACAAAAGTGGCTTTATGCCTTATACGGTTTCACATATCTATCTATCTATCTATATATATATATATATATAGTTTAGTGACTTACACAACCTTTATTTTAATTAAAGCATGTGCTAATCAATATTTTAAGAGTATTAATTAGGAAATCAAAGGTAAAATGTTTTATTAAAAAACGTTATTAATATAATCTATGCGATTTTTTTTTTTGATAACATAATCTATGCGATTTCTAATGCATCTTTAGCATAATTTCTAATAAAAAAACTATATTATTAATTCTTTAATAAGTGTTTTAAAGATACTAGTTACCAAGACTTGTTTTACAAAACAAAAGTAAATATGTAAAGATATATGCAACTCTCTATACTGGTTGATGATTCTCGATACTTGATTAACTGTCTCGCTTTGAGAGTGATCAATCACAATGTGAAAAGGCTCAACACATCTTAAACATTGTATTTTCTTATTATATTTTAACTTGATTGAAAACCAATAAATCACCACCCTCGTCAGGAGCTCACGTCTTTGTTTGCCAATCTCCAAAGGATTCTCTGGCCTTTTTTATTTTTTTGGGCCAATTTATTATTGACATTGTTGTGAACTATATTCTGAAAAACCAGATCGGACCGGCCAGCTGACCGGACTAGAAAATCGGTGAATCGGTTACCTGACTGGTTCAAATAAACTACAAAACTGGCCTGAAGAAAAATCGGTCAAAGAATCGAAAAACCGGTCAAAAATTGGTTAAAAACTGGCCAAAAACAGGTTCATAGCTTGCTAATGAAAAATGATTAATACAATATTATTTTAATTTTTTCTTAACAGAAAATAAAAACGAACCTAAAGTATTTATCATTTTCTTTTTTATTTTAAATATAAACTTGTTTTTATTAATAAATGTTAATGTGTATAGTTAGAACTTATACTTAAGTATCATAACATATTTGATTTGCACTTTTGTAGATATTGCAAATATAAAGAACTTATAAAATTATGATTTATTAATTTTTAGTATTATAAAATTATGACATTATGTTTTTTTAATATTATTTAATTATTATTATTATTTTATTAATATCGGTTCGACCACGATTCAACCACAGTTGAACCATTCAACTTTGAACCAATGTCTTGACCGGTTCAATGACCGATCCGGTTTTAAAAACATTACTTGTGAATAACATTACCAATGCAGTTATAAAATCACCACCTTTTAATGATGTTCATCTTCGTTATCTATTACAATAGTTGCGATAACTGTTGACTGTGTTTAATTAATTAATTGGTAGGAAATTCTGTTAACATCTAAATAAAAAGAGAGATGAATATACATAATGTTTCTCTCCTTTTCCTTGTAACCCTCAAGATACAGAACAAAAATGTTCTAATGTGAGTTATCTACTTCTACTTCGTTCTTTTAATTGTGTTAGTCTTTTAATATGCATCAAACACAACCTATAAAAGGACTGGTTTAAAAAACATAGGATGGACCAAAGATGTATAAACCAACTTTGGAGTGAATGCTTCCATCCAAGTACAATACCTTTCATATCAAACGTGTCCAAATTATTTTCCACTAATCCTAAAAAATACCGGTGTAGGGTCTCCATATGTGAAAAAGTAATAGCAACTTCTATGTCAAACATGCTCAAATGGGTCCCCTTGAGGAAAGGAAAAAGTTTTCTGTTCAGCTTTAATGCAACAATGGCCTTGGTGTGCACAATGGAAAGGTAAAAAGGGAAGAAAGAGAACAAAAATCTTACAATCCTGCTCGTACTCGAAACCTCTAAGCGCTGTTCAATTCCAATGTTTTTGGCAAACAAATTCAGTCTCGAAAAACCAGAATTCACATTGAGCAGAGTAGTTAGGCTTCACAGCTAGATTGAAGTCAGTTCTATAGTTTACACTAACAAGTAATTGCAATAGCATAAAAGAATTCTGGCTTGAGGAAATTGAGGCCCCATAATAATAGTGGTCTCTTAAACCGTTAAACTAACAACTGTCTCTACCCCATACTTCTTCAATAATCATCTAATCACCTAGACATGTCACAATTTGAGGAGTAATCTATCTGCTCAGTTTCCCAACTTAGCTTAGAGGCAACTCTTTCATGTTGCGGGAAATATTCCTATAACAATGAAACCAAATCATATCAGTTGCAATGAATGAATGGAAGCATGTATCTTGTAGAACTCTAATTAAGTAGATAAAAAAAAAAGAAAAAGATGGCAATTACCTCCATCTTTTTGACAAGCTCTTTTGTGGATGGGGCAGATACAATTATGTGGCGTGCTTTGGGGCAAATGAAGCCTTCCTCCACAGCTTTGTCAATGAAAGACAACAAGGAATTGTAGTATCCATCTACATTCAGCAATCCCACCTTCCAAAACCATACTTAACTTCATTTAGAAATTATTTTCTTCATTAAAAATATAAGAGACAACAATTTTCTTAAGTATAAATAATTCTAGAACTTAACAGAAGTTTAGCTCTTTCTAAATCTTTCAAGATTAAGAAGGGTCCTTACCGGTTTATCATGGATGCCAAGCTGAGCCCAAGTTATCACCTCAAGAAGCTCCTCAAGTGTTCCATAGCCACCTTCACAAACAAGAGGACATACATCATCATTAATTAAATTTCTATCTATCTCTCAAGGTTCCGCATCCTTAGTGGCTTAAAAAATGTTTGTTTGAGCCCACAAAATCTCTACATAAACGGAAAATTAAGTTTCAAAATTACGATATGATAATATTTTTTAACAACCGCTCGGTCTGACCTGGGTGTGGAGACCTGCATCAACTACGTGCCGTTGAAGAAAATTCATATATATATATTTTTTCTGTTTTTATGTTTTAATAATTTTTCTTCTGAAATCTCGGACTTTTATTTTATTTTTTCGGTTGCAGTTGTTTTTATTTTTGTTAATTGTTTTCTCGGCCATTTGTTGTCGTTTTTCTTAATTATATTTGCTTACACATACAGATACTCAGACCCAATAACGATCGTCCGAATGGGCCCCTTTTACAGTTTCTGAATCAGAAAAGGTAAAGAAGCGTTCTAGGGCCCTCGTTTTCTTTTGCTTGGGCCTGTGGGTAATCTTTTGAAAAAATATAGCAATTGTTTCCCTTCTAAATTTTATTATTAATATACTCTTTGTCACATTATTTTCAATACTTTTTTTGTGTATAATAAACTTTTTATTAGTAGATAAAATTTATGCAAATCTCACACTTTTTTAATAAGACATTTTTTATTTTTTTTTAACGAGTCTTACCTATTTTACTTTACAATAACAAAGAGAGTGTTGATAGAATTCTTCTAATAACAAACCCGTAACATAATTCACTTGACACCAATAATTTGGAATCACTTTACTTTATGTACATTACAATAATTTCAAAATTTGTTATATTTAATTTTCTCTGTACAGAGGTAAAAGTCATGTGCATATGACGTGGACAGCTGCTTAAAAAAAAATGAATTTTATTAAATGCCTATATGCGGATCTCCTCTTGAGTTGGTGAAAATTCTAACCCGAGCTCAATTTCTATTTTCTGCCTAAAAAGCTTGATAAAAATTCTATATTCAAATCAGGTTTGCATAATTTTATCAATTATAAATACTTTCAGAACACTGCAGTCCTTTTCCTAAACTTAGAAAGATATATATAAGAAAGATATATATATATGTATATATATATATAAATTAGGTGATGCACAAAAAAAAATGTAGGTATGTCCAATTAGAATCTTAATAGATTTTATATAAGTTTAATTAAATTCAAATACTCTTGAGAAATGGGTATGTAATATATATAACTTGATCTGAAAATAGTACAACTCTATATCAAACACATCATTTAACCAGAGAAAACTAGTGGTGGAGTATTTTACACTGAGTTAATGAACATGGACAATCGATTCCATGTTTTTAAACCTAGATCCCATCTACAATTTTATTGGTGTAGTGCACAGATAAAGTAGTGCATCTGCATCACGTAGGTTGAAAAATCTCTTATGGATCATGTGCATTTTGTCCCAGACATGTCTATACACCACCTATGGATGAATTTTAATGTCCTGACATTCTATCACATAATGATTTGCAGTTGACATGTCATATGTGCAAATTTGTGGACATGTAACATCATCAAGGAAGCAATGTTTATTAAAAAAACTTACGACATAATAATAACAGAACTCGTACGGTTAGAACCACTTATTTTTATTTTTGAAATTATAATTAATTATAAATAAATATGTAATATAAGTACATGTTTCATATAATTTAAATTAAAAGAAATAATTACTTTTCTTTTTCAAAGTTTTTTCAAGAAGCCAAAAAGAATAATTATTTTTTTAAAAATAAATTGCACTAGACAAAAAATAAGTAACACGACGGGAATGTTACTATGGAGACATTCTCCTTTGAGGAAAAACATAAACAAAAAATCAAACAGGTTAATAATGCATCGTCGGTGTGTTTTGTATTTTCCTCAGAAATTCAAAATCATTTAAATCGGGTAATTTTTGTTTTATATGCCAATTTTGTGTAAATTAGACAGTCAATAATCTTGAATTGATGCTTAATGAGACGTGACTTTAAGAAGGAATATTGGTGGAACCATGTTGTACCAACCGGGTAAGGCAATAAAGGCATCAGAGTGCCTAGCCATCTCTGCTTTTCTTTGATGCATGTCTGCTACTGCCATCACTTCCCCCACTGTCTCTCCAGTAATCTGCAAAAAGCCACAAACCCAAATGAATCCAAATTATCACTGAAACCATAAAGAGGTTTTGTGTGTGTGCGAGTGAGAGTGAGTGAGTGAGTCTTGCAAGAATGAATGCATGGGTAGGAATGGAAGAGGAGTAATGATGAGTACTGCAGAAGTGGGCTCTAGTGGAAATCGTATAGCTTGACATTTTCCCTCGGGTGATAAACCAAACAATAGACCAAACGAAGAAAGATCAAAAAAGTTACTGATCAATGATAAGAAAATGGAGATCAAACAAGGGCTTGGCATAAGAATCTAAGGAGGGTACATGGAACTTGGAGAGAGAGGGACAAAATTGCTCAGAAGGAATGACCCCAGGTTGCCAGGTGTATTGACAGATGAGTTTATAAAGAGACTCTAATGTGAAACCAAAACATCGTGAAAAGCAAGCATAAGTCCCACTTGAAACCCATAAGAACCCCCAAAAAAGACTAAGTGCAAAATCCATACACTGTGATAACAAAAGTAAGGTGGAAATTCACTAAAGGAGATACTACTTGTACATTAATTTTGTATAACATGTTATATAAAAAGGAGAGAAACTTAGTAATGTAATAGATAGAGATAATAAAAAAATGATGTAAAAAATCATTATATAAACAGCATTAACTCTTTGTCTGAAGAGGATATAGGTTCCAACAAGAAAAGCATATTGTGGTCGAAATGTAAAGTATGTAGATAATTCTCTCTGTCTCTCGTTCTCTGTGTCCCTCTCTCTGGGTAGCTGTTTGGTCATTTTCTTTTTATTTGCGTTCATGATTGATGAAATGCCTCCAAAACATCTTAACATTACCTCTCTTGGCATGAGTGTCTTGGGAATAACTCTGCAGACAATATCATGACAAGAAATAATTGAAGTTAACAACATAGTCTATAATCCAACATGACACCACCAATACAAATAAATCACAACGAAGTAAGATGCTCACCCAATTACATGGCGACCCCCATCATAAACAGCCTGGGAAACCAAGCCCATCAAACCAATGCTGCCTCCTCCATAAACCAGATCAATATTTCTTGACACCTTTTCAAGATTCCAAAAAGTACCCAAAGAAGTGAATTAAGTTTATAATTCAACAATGGTACTCTTTCAGACTCTCCTACCAACAACTCTATGAAACTATGAAACATGGATGGTTTGTATAGACCATACTACAAAATATCCATGAAAAAACATAGAAACTGAATTGAATTATTTCTCTCTCCCTCTCTCTTTTTTGTGAAAAAACATAAAAAACAGAGATTTTTTTTTCTCCTCACTTTCTTTGAGGAGCTTATGAAGTTGAAATGTGGATGAAGGAAACGATGTGGGGCTTCAAGAAACAGATGAAGAAACACCAAACAAAGGTTTAATTAACCATTTAAACCAAAACAATACCACCAAAAAGAAAAGGATGAAACAAGAAAAACAAAAACACACCAAAAACAACACATGACAAGTTCAATTTCCTAGAAGAAAGCAAGGTTGGCATTAGGAAACAGTGTTTCATAGAAGCAGAAACATGTCTTAACACAAGAAACATGAGAGAGAGACAATACCAACTCCTTCCCAAGCTCAATAGCAGCATCCTTATAGCTACTCTTGTTCCCAGGGCTGCTACCACAGAACACACAAATCCTCTTAAACCTGGATTGTTTCATCTCAGTTTCTTCACCCTCCATCTCTTCCTTTTTCTCACACTTTGTCTTCTCTATCATCCCCCAAGGCTTGAGTTGAGAATTTGGATGCACGGTTAATTGATGTAAGTGCGTGTGCGTGTGCGTGGCTTTATATAAGGGTATCTGAGGCACACGCGAGGGTGCATTCTATTGTGGAACCATTATCACATCATGAACGATGACGATGATGATGACTCCTCCCAAGTTGTACGTAGGGGAAAACTTGATCCACAAACGTGTGTGTTTGTTTTCTACTTTATTATATGGTCCCCTGTACCAGAAAAAATAAATAAAAGAAATAAATAAAAAAAGACACACAATCCGTGGTCCTATGTCAATATCATTGTGCGTTTTTGTTTCACCAAATTGAGTATTGGAATAGGAACACAGAACTGGAAGGTGCAGCTGAACTCTCTGTTTTGATGCTCTAAAATACAGTTTGAAAGGGTTGGTTTGATGTTGAGTATTGATGGATGCTTGGACTATTTTTTTAATAACATTGTCACTCGTATTTTTGTAACATCATTTAAGAGTTACCAAGATTAAAAAAAGATTATTGCAAAAGTGTAAAAATGAAATACGCGGAGGAAGTATCTTGGTTGTTTCTATTCATAATATCCACGTAGGACGTCAGAGCTAAAAGTAAAGTTTGGTACATGGACATGGTACAGCTGGGACCTTTTTATAGCAATGAAAAATATTTGGTAGACATAATTTGGGGTGTAGACACTTGGACTGAGAGAAGGGAAAGATGAGAGAGAAGTGATAAATGTGAGGAGTGACCGAATGTGTGATGTAATACTGTAAGAGTGTTTATAAATCACAATTGTATAACAGTTCCATTTTTAAGCTGAAACCATTTCTTTTATTGTATGTTGATCAAGACCATGGCTACATAAAATATTAGTGCATGTTTCTTTACATAATTCTAAATTGTAAACATCACTATATTTTTCAATATTAATAAATAAAGCCACAAGTTAATTGAGCTTTAAAAAAAATATTTTGGAGGTAGCACATAATTTTCTGATATCAATTTCATGGTAACCCACAAAATGTGTTCTATTTGATTTGTATCCAGGATAGTGGCTAGATATTTGTTCAGACAGAGGAAGTTGACCCAGCATTGCATTGAGTAATCTCCAATTTTGTGGATGGATATCATATGGTGTTTTCAATTCTTAAAGCACAGTATCAATATTTTTTTTTTGTCATGAAAAGTGGTAGGTATGTTACTGGTTATTTTGTCCATGGCATGCTGGGATTATCATTAGAGACCCATTCAGGGATCACTATATAGACTTAAATTATAAGAAATTTTATCCTGGTCGCAACTACTCATTTTAGTTCTTGGATACTAGGAAATTTCTCTAGGAAGGATTGCTCGCCGTTATCAAAGTGAGAGTTAATTCTGAATCCTTGAACACTTGTGGCGACCCACATCGGTATTGACACACGCTGTTTAAGACTGGCCCGTGATGTCCTTTCCCCCTCCACAGTTCTTGCTTTTACACGGCCAATTCTAGTGTTTTAGCTAAACCATAGGTATCTTCATCCGGGTTGACTTTTAATCAACTACTTTATCACATTCTCTTCATTTTGCTATCCAACTAACGTGTCCACTCACCAACTCCCATGATCTAGCTCCTTGACTCTCTGTAAAAGCCCCGGAGATAAGACATCTAACTCTTTAACACACACACAACACGCACTGAGAGAACATGGGTGTGGTGCTATTTGCCAATACATGTGTACATCATGGGATGCCGTAGATTATAACGTGTAGGATATAAAAATAGGGAAATGCTACGGTGGACCATCAAATAGGTGGTCCACCGGTGGACCATCAAATTAAATCGTTAGATATATGAATAAAAAAAATCAACGGTTAAGATTTGTTGATCTGATTACAATCTCAACCGTTGATTTTTTTTATTCATATATCTAACGGTTTAAATTAGTGATTCACTGGTAAATCACTTAATTTGATGGTCCACCATAGAAAGCGCCTATAAAATAAGTGTACGCTTATACCGTTACACGGAGACAAGATTTACATTTAAGCTCCCAATCACGTTAGCCATCATCCACTTTGTGATGTATGCGCCCTCAACCACCTCCCCTTACTAGACAAACTTGATGCATGCCTAGGAAACATCGACTCTTTTTTATCACTCGGATTTAGATTGGACATAAAATAAGTTACCCCCGGTTCCTGTTGTGCGTAGACAAAGCCTTGCTATCCCTATTCTTCTAGACTTGCTATTGTCTTTCTAATGCTTCGCTGCTTGCAATTAATTTGCTAATATACAACAATATGTGGGTATTTATATTATCTTGTGAATTGATGCCAAAACAATCAGTAATTTTAAAATATCAATTTATTTTGTTTGTTACTGACCCAATTGGTAAGAATAATGATGCTTTCCAAAAGGAAACATCACATCAAACAGGGTTTGGAAATTACAGTGGAGGAACATGTATATCTGTTTCTTCCAAGCCCCTTGGTTTATTTCCCCATATACTCAAAGTTTAATTGTCTTTGGTCAATCCACTAGCTTCTAGAGATGGATTAATTAGAATATATCGAAGTTTGGATGGTTTCAGTTTCGTCAATTCATCCGTGCAATAATAGATGTTGATGAATAGAGAGCAAATAATAGTGAATGTGTACTTCACTGACACCAAAATTGTTTTGCTCTATTGAGACAATATAGATAGGAACAAGCACGTGCTATCCGCTCGGAGCCATTCTTTGTGGAGAGAATTATGGGCTGTGGTCACACAGTCTTCTTGGAAAGGACCATCTCCGTTCTCTAGTGCCAATAAAAACTTGACGCATGAGTATAACCCCATTACTAAATTGGCATATATTGGTTTCGCAAAAATTAGGGTTCGGGGTATGAAATTGCCCCTTTCTGCCTCACTCAATTTATGACAACCAGTCAAATCCTTTGACCATGTTAATCAATTAGCGACCAGTTATGAGGATTGTGCTTATTCCCATCACTCATCAGATAAGATGTTTGGCATTATGTTGGGTAAACAATTGCCATCAATCGCTATCTTTATCCTTTGCTGGGGAAAGCAGTGCTACCAGTTGTTTATTAAATAAATATGTTAAATATATCTTTCGTCAAATTAAAATAAGTGAGTAAAGTTAGTACTACTCAAGACTGCTGGTAGAGATATCATTGGTCAAATCTTTGACTGAATAAATATATTACATCACCTAAATTTTCTTTGGTGGAGGGGTGGAGTGTTAACACTTTGCCCTGGTTGTTTGAGTTGCATAGACGTGTTTGCAATTATAAATTAATAATTGAGTTCCACAACCAATGGTGGGAATCCTACTCAGATAATCATCCACTCACAGGTTGAGAACACAGAACCTATATATCTCCTTTTCATTCTCTTGATTTATGTTTGTAATTTTCTTGTCAGCATTCAAGTTCCAATTAACTCTCGATGTCACTTTCTTCCTATATGGGTTTGATTTGTGCCACAAACTAAACAGAAATATTCATCTTCATTTTTTTGGCTTCCATGACCACAAGAGTGATTGATATGTTTATAGACTAAAAGCTGGTAAATAATTAAAGTCAAGTTCTCATTCTGTCTTTATTCATAAGAATAAAATGCTCGTCCAAAGGTTGCCTTTCCGGATAAGGCACGCATCTTTTTCATCAAATTGAGAACTTACAAGCATTAGACCAATCCATGCACAATGGTATCCACTGGGGAGCGTATTGTTAGAAAATGGGGTCAATTTTGTTGTTAATCAAACGACTAGTCAATTTTTAAGAAAGCCTTTGATGCAAAATTATACGGGGAAAAATAATAAAGGATAGAATTACTTAATGAGCAAACAATTAACATGGTGTGAAACTTGGTAATGGATCGAATATGGTGATACTTCTACCTACCTTCCAGTTCCATATTGATTGATACGAGTCAGCTTTGGTCTGTGCTTTCATATTTTTTTTTTCGTAAAAAAAAAAAAAAAGCTTCCCCTTTTCTTTTCCACCATCATCAGAAAAGTGTGTTGGAATTTCATAGCTTTCTTTACTTCACCTAGCATCCAATAAATTTTCAGATATCCTTTTGAGAGGGTTCTAGTGTGGTCACTTATCATTCCCATTCATTTATTAAAGCGTGCATCTTTTAATTTTAAAAATCACATCCCTCCATATAAACCCATGGTATGAATAAGTTGTCAAGTGTAAAAACCTTAATTAATCATATATTATTATCCCATCCGTTCTTTTTTACTATTCTTAAACAAATAGTTTTGTTCCCTTATATTTATATTTGTTTAAAATTTAATTACTTTTAATATATTTTTATCATTAATATTAATGAGTGAGAAAGAAAACCATTAAAATAACAATATTTTTAGTATAATCAAAACTAGGTTCGCATATAATCAAAAAGGAAAAGAAAAAGGCTCGTTACCACTTTAATGTTTGGGTAATGTGCAAATTAGTCCTTAATGTATGAAAGTATGCATATTAATTCTCGGCCTTTTTACCTTGGAGGGATAATTTTTTTGGAAATTACCTACATGGGTATTTTTTTTTTAAATTTATTAAATTGGGGCAAGTCGTGCCTCGAAAATACGACTTCTAAACTAGAAGTCATGCTTCGCATGCAAGACTTCGTTTTTTAATTATTTTTTATGACTTATTCGTGTTTTTTAAATGAGACTTCAGTTTTATATATATATATTTTTATGAAACGTGAAGTCGTGTTTTCAAAACAAGAAATTATCATTAATTTTTTTTTTTTGGTGAAGTCGTGTTTAGCAAACACGACTTCACCTTTTTTATTTTTTTTTATTGGAAGTCATATTTGTAAATTAAGACTTCATCTTTATTTTTTATTGGTTTTTATTGAAGTTGTGTAAATTTCGTGTTTGCCACTCTAAATACGCTTGAGACCTGAATTGGATTTGTTGTCATTTGTCTTGGATTTGTTGTTATATAGCAAATGAGAAACTATTCTTGCCTATCCTTCGCATATAATAAACAAGATATCTAGGACTATAATATCTCCAAGTTCCAAATATATAGGCAAGAATAAACGTGAAGTCGTATTTGTAAAAAAAATAAAAAATAAAAAAGGTGAAGTTATATTTGCCAAACATGACTTCACCAAAAAAATAAAATTAATGGTAATTTCATGTTTTGAAAACACAACTTCACGTTTCGTAAAAAAAATAAATATAAAACTAAAGTCTCATTTAAAAAATACGAAGAAGTCGTAAAAAATAATTAAAAAGTAAAGTCTTACATGCGAAGCACGACTTCTAGTTCAGGAGTCGTATTTTTAAAGCATGACTTATCCCAATTTAAGATTTTTTTAAAAAAATACCCATTTGGGTAATTTCCAAAAAAAATTATCCCTCTAGGTAAAAAAGCCTTAATTCTCTAATGTGTATAAAATTGCGAAGTACACTCCATGTTATTAAAACCGTTGATTCTTGGTACGGAAAATAACGTGACTTCCCATGTCAAACGAACAATAAATTAGTAATACGAGTGTCACGTATATTTTCTGTCAAAAATCAACATTGTTAATAAATGGGGTGTGGCTTTGCAATTTTAATAAATATTAGAGAATATATATTTTATTTTAATTATAAGATATTATGCTTTTATATTAAAAGATTATTAAATGAACAAAATTTAATACAATAATTTTTAACATGAACTTTTATCATAGCATAGTGATCACTGTTAAAATTTTTTTTAGAATCAAATGTTGAATCGTTAGTCCTATGTGTTCACATAATCAAACGTTGACCAGTATAATATATATATATATATATATATATATATATATATTATATATATATATATATATATATATATATTTGTTACAAACAAAAAATTTAGGTGGAGAGAATGGTGGTCCCAATCTAAGGAGGCTTAACAAGTATTTACAGAAGTACTTATATTTATCTCACATCAAAGAGACGAGTGGAAGCTCAAACTTGCAACCTGATGTGAGATTCTGTCTGTTCCACTCAACCATCACTTGATTTTTATCAGTATATATTTATGAAAATTCCATTGCCATAATTTGAGAAGTAATTTTAATTTTTTTACATTTGAATTTTTATACTTATTTTATATCTTTCTCTATCTCGTCTTTCTTCCTTAATCATATCTATTTTTTATTTTTTCTTATTCTTCTCTTCTTTCTTTGAGTGTACACTTTTAAGGGTATGTGTGATAGAAAGAATGAAATAGAGGAAAAGGAAGGGAAGAGAAGAGAAGAGAAAAGAAATAGTGAGAAATAAACTGAAATTTAAGATTGTTTGATTGAATAGAAAATAAAAAGAAAGTTAACTTTTTGAAGATTATTTTTATTTTAACTATTATTATTATTATTTACTTTATTATTAATATTATTTCTTTAATATTATTAATTATTGTTTTATTTTTATTTTTATTAATATTTTTTATTTTTATTATTAATATTATTTTTTTTTTTCATTTTTTTATTATTATTAAAAAGAGGTGTGAGGCCGATCGATTTAGGGGGGGGGGGAGGGGAGAAAATCTATTTAGCAGGGAAGGGAGACATAATTGATTTGTCCCTATTGCAAATCAATTTTGATATTATTAATATTATTATTTTTATTACTATTATTTTTATTTTTTATTAATATTTTAATAATAATAATAATAATTTTATTATTATTATTATTATACATAAAAGGTGTGGGGCCGATCGATTTAGGGGCGGGGTAGGGCAGGAGGAAGAAAATCGATTTAGCAAGGAAGGGGGAAATAATTGATTTGTCCCTATTTTAAATTGATTTTGATATTATTAATATTATTTTTATTATTATTAATAATTATTATTTTGTTATTAATATTATTTTTTTTTTTTGATAATAATATATTATATAAACAAAGTTAAACAATCAATCAAAAAAAAAGGCTTGTAAATCGATTTTACTGTTTGTATAAATCGATTTACAAAGGCCGTTATGAAGGAGTGGCACACAACGCACAGTAACTTTTGCACATTTTTTCACTTAATTGCAAATAAATTTTTATTAGTGAGTCCCACAATTTTTTTTAAAAATTTGCTGCTCTTTTTCGTTACCAAATGAAAGGAGCATAATAATTTTGATTTGTTTCCGTGCTCTTCCTTTGTCTTTCGTCGGTACCAAACGAAGCGTAAATATCTTTATACCTTGCGGAATTGGATAGGCGAAAAAGTCACAAGTGTATAATGTTGCCAATGAGAGTTGGCTATAAATTGACAAGATAGAATAGTATCAACGAAAAGTTTAACGATTGACTTCGGCGATGCCAACAAATGTTCGTTGGAAAATAAAACAAAAAATTACTAAAAAAGTAAAGTAAATATTATATTAAAAATATAAAAATTATTTAATACTTATTTTTTAAAATAATTCAACGTTTAATATTCCTTCATTAATACTTTTAGGATATATTTAAGAGCGAAAATTTAAAAGGAACGTAAAAATACAGTAATTTTTTTATTTTTAATACATATTCTTTAATTTAATAATTTTTTAAAATAAAAAAATAATATGATAGATCAGCATAAATTTAATAGCCTAAATTTTTGTTTATTTGCATAATGTTATATAACTCTCTTAATTTAAAGATAAAAAAAATATTATCTCTTTTCTTTGTTCCTTCGAAACTCCAATTCAAACATACCTTTATGACATTTGTTAGCAAGACTTGAATTATATATAACAGTTATTATAGAGGCTTGTGACATGCCATAATTTCAAAATAATTCCAACTTTTATTAATGCATTGAATGACAAAGAAAAAAAAAATCATTTCAAGACTATTTTGATGGAGGAATTTGAATTTTCTATAGTGAGCAATTGTAAAATAAGTAATCTTAGTAATTGATGAGAAAATTAATGATTAATATTTTAACATATTCATGATTTGTTATGCATGTCTATGTAATATCAATAATTGATTTTCTCATCACCTTACTTTATCTTTTGAAGTATGTTGCTTACTTTAGAAGAGACAGATCTAAGTTGGATTAATTATTTTCTAAACCTAAGATCAAATTTTAACTTAGTTATTTGACTATACCATTTTTTAAAGATTTAATTTTTTTTAAAAGTTTGACCAAGTTAAAAAATTTAGTTAAAACCCTATTTTGAAATAATTGCTTAAAAGTGGTAGAGATCTAAGTAATTTGCATAAGATTTTAAGTTCAAACCTTGTTACAGTTATTGTACACAAAAAAAACCCTTATTTTTAAATAGACTTACATATGTTTTGGTTTCTCAAATTTGGGCTAAATTTGTTTCTAGCCCCTCAAATTGAAAAGTGATTTTTTTTGTCTCCTGATTTGAAAATAACTTATTTTTTGTCTTTATTTTGTGATTTTTTAGTCTCTAATAAATACTAAAAGTAAGTTATTTATAAATTAGGGGCTAAAAAATTATTTTTAAATTTGAGGGATAAAAAACAAACTTGACTCAAATTTGAAGACCAAAAAGATGTTTAAGCCTTTCAAATATGATAACGAATCTAAACTTTACTAAATTACTAGGGTTAAACTTTTAAAGAGGTGGATAAGTATATAATTTTGAAATACTTATAAAAATTTTAATATAATGATAATAAAATAATACTATGACATTATTTATATTTACTAAAAGACGTCAGTATAAAAAGCATGACTTTATTAGTCAAATTAAATAACTTTTTTAAAAAAAAAAACTTTTGCCTAAACAATTTAGTCAATAGGTTTAGTTCAAGCCTAATATGAGCCAGATTATAGACCTAGGATGGATCATCGAACTTATTTCCATATCCTATGACAGCATGTTTAAATAATTTTTTCCCCTTCTTTTGTGGTTTGAATAAATAATTTAGATAAAAAGTTTGGGTCCAATATATAGTTACAGAAAGAACAAGTTCGTACATAAGTTTTGCTATGAAAGTGATTATGTTCTAAAGTAAATTTATTATATATATATATATATATATCATATTTTAAATAATATATAAATTTTATTTTGTTCCTATAAAATCATGTGATGATTATGTATTTTGTTTTAAAAAATTCATTAATTATTAATTACTTTCAAAATTTCCTTTTACTATAAAATTTATTTTTTCCAATGTTTTTAAAACCGGACCAGTTATTAAACCGATCCAAGCACTGGTTCAAGGTTCAATGGTTGAACCGTGGTTAAACCGGTATTAATAAAATAATAATAATAATTAAATAATACATAAAATAATATTAAAAAAAATATAATATCATAACTTTATAATACTAAAAATTAAAAATAAAACATAATTTTATAGGTTATTTACATTTACAATACTTACAAAGTGCAAATCAAATATGTCATGATACTTAAGTATAAGTTTTAACTATATATATTAACATTTATTGATAAAAAAAGTTTATATTTAAAATAAAAAAGAAAATGATAAATACTTTAGGCTGGTTTTTATTTTTTTTGTATTAAGCATTTTTCATTGATTCGCTGTGAACCGATTTTTGGCCGGTTTGACTGGTTTTCCAATTTTTTGACCGATTTTTCTTCAGGCTGGTTCTATGGTTTATTTGAACCGATCAAGTGACCGGTTTTTCGGTTCGACTGGCTGTTCTGGTCCGGTTTTCAAAACATAGATTTTTCCCACTTTCTTAAATTATTTAATTTTAATTTTTATATTAAAATGTATTTTTTATCATAAATATTAGTTATTTATACTCTTAATTTTTTTTCATTTTTTTAAATTCACACTTTCTTCTCTTAAATCTAAGTTATTTATATTTTTCTATTTTTATTTAACTTTATTATACATATTTTTTATAATTTATAATTTTTATTTAAATGAGGAGATGTGTAAAATAAAAGAATAAATAAATATCTGTTATTGATTTGAATTAAAATATATCGCAAACTTAGCACACTTTAAATTAATAGCAACCATTTGTTTACTTTATCTTTTTTATGCATATTTTCATTGAATCAAATATACGAAAGAGTACTTGTTAGTGTTATAGTAGTCTGATGACTTTAATATGCCTGTAGATCAAGTTGTTGTTGTTTTTTTTTTTCAAGTATGTCACTAATTTATTAAATAAATAGTTAGAAATATATATTCTTGCCAATAAAAATAAATGTACAATACCATCGAGCATTCGGATCAACTAGCAAAGGGTTGTTCTAATTTAACCAGTGGTCTTAAATTCAAATTCTGAGTATGCAATTGTGTCAAATATTTGGAGGCAGAACTGTGCAATCCATATATAGTGGTCTTCTTACTCGACTCGAGTAGAATTGTTTCCTATAAAAGATTTATGTGGTTCGTACAAAAAATAAATGGTTAAATGAATTTGTATGTCTTTATGGTTTTATAGAGTTGTTAATCAAGTATTATAGTTAAAAATACTTTAAAAAAATCCTTATAATTTAAAAAGTTTGTAATTAAATACCTACATATTAATACTATTATAACTCTGTTAATTTATATTTAATTTAATTGTATTTTTGGTCTTTTAGGTATCGCAATTATGCAATTTTAGTCTCCAACCTTTCTCTCATTTATAATTAAGTCCCTCCAAATTTAGGCACACTAAGGTGATATGCGAACATAGGAAAAACAATTAATAAAGGTTGAAGGTGAGGATTGACCCTCCACCCTTAAAGTCCACAAACAAGAGTAAAACTACTAAGCTAATAACTTTATTTGATATATAAATAAAAATTATATTATATATAACTTAAAAGGGAGACTAAAATTACACATATATTTACTACTACTAAATTAAATAGGAATTTGCTAATGTACACACACTTAATTTTTAGTTGGAGTACGTTAGCAAGTTATAACTGCAATGTATCTTAAAATATACCATGTTCTAGGGTTTGCTAACGTACACACACTTATTTTTTAGTTGAAGTATATTAGCAAGCTATAACTTACAGTGTATCTTAAAACACACCTACGATGTAAATTGCTAACGTACTCAAATTAAAAAACATGTGTGTGTAAGTTAGCAAATCTCAATTAAATAATATTAATATTATATAAACTAATAATATTAAAATAACAAATATAATAAATATAAATTAGTATATATTTATTGAATATTAATAATATTAAAATTAATATTAATAAATATAAATTAATAATATATACTATGGACCAAAATTACACATATATTTACTACTAGTAAATAAACAATATAATATTATAATACAAAACAAACAATAACTTATACTTTTTAACATCTATATATCTTAATAACCTAATCACTCTATTTTAAATAATTTTATTTTTTATAGAGTTGTGTTGTTTTAATTTTTCAATTTTTATTGCATATTTTAGTGACTAATATGAGATATTATTATTGATGAAATAATTTTTTATATATATTTCACTAAAAAAATATATTTATATCATATATTTCTAAATAAACTTCTTGTGATATATTTATATCATATTTAATATATTTAAATTTTCTAGAAGTTTATTAATATATACTAATTATATTTATTAGTGAACTCTAAGGATGAGGATTCAAACTCCATTCACGCTGACAAGTATATATTATTAATTTATTTTTATTAATATTAATTTTAATATTATTAATATCCAACAAATATATACTAATTTGTATTTATTAATTTTAATTTTAATAATATTAGTTTATATGATGTTAATATTATTTAATTTAGTAGTGGTAAATATATATACAATTATGGTCTCCTATTTAAGTTATATATAATATAAATTTCATTTATATATCAAATAAAGTCATTAGGCTTGTGATTTTAGTGTTATTGGTAAATTCAAAGGTAGGGGTTTGATTCTCACCTTTAATACTTTTATTAATTTCTTTTCTATTTTTGCATACCACCTACACTTGGACTTAATTGTAAAGAAGAATAAAGTTGGGAGACCAAAAGTACTAATTAAGTTAAATATAAACTAATGGAGTTATAACATTGTTAGTGCAGGGATTTAATTATAAATGTTTTAAACTATAAGAACTTTTTAAAGTATTTTTAACTATATGGACTTAATTAAAAACTCTATAAAACTAGGGGCCTTCAAATTAATTTAACCAAAATAAGTGCACAATACTACCGAGTACGTTGATCAACTGACACGAGATTATTCTAACTTAATAGAAGTTTGAATCCTAACTATGCAACTGTATTAAATATTTGGAGGAAAAACTTTGTTACACATCAAGCAAAATTGTCTATTGTAGAGGATCCTTATACTCTTATCAACAAAAAATAAATGCACAAATGAAAGTGTAAAAGCATTGCATATATGTATGTATGCTGAAAGTTTGACTTCTTGAATTTTGCTGAAAATCTTCCTTAATTGTGATTGTTTCTATTTTTGATTTATTATCGTTGAAACATAAAAAGATTCATTATTTATTTACAACAGTCGGGCAACTCCGGGGTTTCTGTGATTCGAACCTGAAGAACTACTTCATAAAAAAATGCTCATTTTTCTACCTAAAGAAACGATTTATAACTTATAAGAAATTTAATTAAAACTAAGATTGACAATAGACTGATTTTGATTATAATATAAAATGAAGGGAAATTTTTAAAAAATTAAATAAACACAATTAAATGGAGTGACAATTCAATTAATTAATGTAAAAAAATTGAGTAAACCATCAATTTGGTTCTTGAAGTATCACCCTCTCTCCTAAATAACCCTTAAACTAATGAAAGCATATAAGTAATCCTTAAGTAGTAAAAATCATGTTATATAGCCCCTCAAGTATTGAAAAATTCTTCAGATTAGTTCCTTACCAAGGACTAAATTGATAGATATTCAATACTTTAAAAACTACTTATGTAATTTTATTAGTTCATGGACTATTTAGGAGAGAGGGTGATACTTTAAGGATTAAATTGATGGTTTATTCTAAAAAAATTTGTAGAGAGGGATCAAATATGACACAAAAGACCCACCAGGTCGGCCTAGTGACAGGAAGATTAGGGTTGTATATATGAAGTTAGAACCTATAATTTCATATATACAACCCTAATCTTCCTATCACTAAGCCGACCTGGTGGGTCTTTTGATATATATATATATATATATATGGCACAAAAGAGTTTTCAATAGGTGTAATTCAATAATTTTTGGGGTCTTTGCTTACATTGGTATTTTCAATAGGACCAAGACTATCCATTGATTTATGTAATTCACACTTGTATTCTAACTTCCTATTATATATGGGGCAGGATCCATTGACACTAGGTGTAAGAGTTAGTCAAATTACACCTTCAATAACTTTTTGTATAATGCAAATTTAACCAATCCAACCATTGAATTTGATGTTCTTATTAATTAGATTAAGTATACAAAATTTCATACAATTATAAAATTATTTAATAGTTTATTAAATCACTTTATTTTAATGTACAATATGATATTAAAATATATGTAAATATTCAATATTAGATAACATGTTTAGAAAAGTCCAAACGATGTGAAATTTAATATACATAATCATAAAGATAATATCATCAAATTCAACGGTTGGATTGGTTAAATTTGTATTATATAAAAAGTTATTGAATGTGTAATTTGACTAACTCTTACACCTGATGTCAACGGATCTTGCCCCATTATATATATATATATATGGCACAAAAGAGTAATGCCATCATATAACATATTGATGAGGAGTGGTAGTGGTTGTCAAGTTCTTGGCAATTTAAACAAGTTCTAATCCCGAACCACCGACTTCTCATTTGTCCTTTGAGGAAAGTGCGTTACATAATTTTCTTGGCTAGTCACTTTCTTCAATTTCAACATCAAAATAAAGAATGAGGTGGGAGAAGCAAAGTTGAATACGTAATTCGGGGCGTTTTGGGTCCTAAAAGTTCGTTTTGCTTTATTGTCTCTGCATATTCCGTCCAATTCAAACATATACCCCTCCTCAATTCCGGCCATTGTTTCTCCAGGGAAGACCAAACAAACAGATTCTTTTTCCCCCCCACTTAATAATTCTAATAATGATGAAATTATTTGTCAACCAAGATTGGCAAAATATTGAATATATAAAGACTTGGTAATCAAAATAAAACCGAGCATAACTGCAAATAGTTAGATAAAAAATAAGAAATAATTAAGTTCATCATTATAAGTTTTATTTGATTTTTTTTTAATCTAAAACACTTATTATTTAAAAAATATATTTTCATTTTTAACAAATCTAAATCAAATCAAATGAACCTATTCAAGAAAATAAAATTATTTTAATGGCTTTTTTTTATTTATAAAATTTAATCTTGAGACTTAATAAATATTTTTTTTTTGGGTTATAATTTACTAAAAGTGTTACAATAAATTCCTTGATAAATGGTTTATATTCGTAGTCAAGTTTGAAAGTTAATCTTCACTGGATGAAGTGATGGACACCGAGGTATTTAAAATGAAAAGTAGATGCATTTGCTTGTTTATGTGAGGGTGAATTTTAACATGGGAAAATGTAAAAGTGGTGCACGATGGATCCTGCAAAAGATAACCGTCTCTAGCAAGTTTTATGTACAATTCTCAGATATGTAATAAAGAGCTTAAGATTGTGAAGATTACATTGGAGTCCATCCCTTCTTATTTGCAAATCATCTCCAAATGTTTATTTGTAAGGGGATTAATTATTAGCAAAAACAACACTTGTTCACGTGACACCTAAAACAGGTTTTGGTTATTAATTCTAATTGTTCAACAAATAATCAATCCATATATCTAATGGCTTAAAAGTACTAATTATCCAGTGTGGTCCAATTTTACACTGGACCATGTTACATGTTGCATAAAAGAGATACCAGGCACAATTAATTTACAAATCATGCACTAACATAAGAGGTTTACTGTATAAGCCTTGTGCTTCTGTCGTTGAACGAGAATTAACTTTATGTTGGGAAAATAAACCCCCTGAGGCCCTGACACATACAATAATGAGGATTAAATACAAAATGTTATCATAAATATAAATAAAAAAAGACACAATTTAATATGGTTTGGCACTTTCTGTCTACATTTACTGGAACATCTTAACTACATTCATTATTTCAAATATAATTTGAACAAACTTGAGAAAACTCTTTCCATTAAATGACTCCCCCGCTCACTTAGGTGGTGCCTTCTCTCTTTACAAGGACCTTTTTCATACACCTTGTATCTTAATCTTAAGATTAAACTGATAGCATCCTAAATATAAATGATTAGAATAATATCCTTATCTTTATCTAAATAACATCCTAACGATTTAAAATTAAAAATTTAAATTGTTCTCCTAATAATTCTTCCCTCAATTAAAATTTCCAAATTTCATCCTTAATCTCTTCTATTCTCGTTGCCATGGAAGTCTGTCACAACCATATTCAATCATGCTTCCATTCTACAAACTTTGATGTATTCTCCTCCATATCTCTAATCTTTATTTTTCTATGAGTATTAGATGGTGACACTTCTCGTGGTTGCCTCGCTGTTAGCTATTGCTAATGGGACACACCGCTATTGCTAATGGAATACGTCGTTTGACTTCCACATTGCCAAAAGACTTTTGACATAAGGATCCCACGTGGATCCACCATTAACTTCATCAAACTTCAATACTCGTCTGACTGGTTATCAATCTGTACAACCTAACTTTAATATCATTGTTGCGGAAATAAACCCCTAGCATGCACAACAATGAAATTTGAATTGTTCTCACAACAATTCTTACTTCAATTAAAATTTCAAATTTCATCCTTAATTTATTCAACGCTCATTGCAATGGAAGTTCAACACAACCATTTTCAATCTGTTTTTGTTTCGCAAACTTTGGTATGTTCCCTGCCATACCTCTGATCTCAATATTCCTCCATGAGTATCCAATGGTGACACTTCTTGAAGTTACACCGTTGTTAGATACCACCAATGGGACACACCTTTTTTGACTTCCACATTGCCAAGAAGATTATCGACACAAGGATCTCACATGATCCACCATCAGCTTCATTAAGTTTTAATACTCGTCTCACTAGTCATTAGGCCACACAACTTGACTTTAATACCATCATTGAGGAAATATACCCCTAACACACACAAAAATGAGGATCAAAATATGGAACATAGAAAACAACACCATAAATAGAAATAGTGAAAGACACAATTTAATGTAGTTAGACATCTCTTGTCTACGTCTACAAAAACATTTCAATAATATTCATTATGTCAGATATGATTACAAGTTTTCTAAACAAACTTGAGAAAACCCTCCTCATTAGATGACCCTGTCTCACTTGGATGGTGCCTTCTCTCTTAATAAGAACCTCTTCTATACACATTGCATCCTAATCTTAAGATCAAACTGATAATATCTTAAATCTAAATGATTAGAATAATATCCTTATCTTTATCTAAATAATATCCTAACATTTTGAAATTAAAAATTTGAATTGTTTTCCTAACACTTTACTGACCTTCGTTAGATACACTTATGATGATTTCTCTCTCTTTCTCCCTCCATCTCTCACTCACTCAGGTAATGCATTGGATTTAATTGTACTCCAATTTCCTTGTTCCTAATTAAAATTCTAGCTTTAACTATTTATGCTAATAAAAAATAGTAATAATAATTGTTTTGGGATTCTAATTAGGAACATACGATGAATGTAAATATGTGTGATTAAATGTAGTGTTATATGTTTTAATATTTGTATTCATCTAAGAGGTATTTAGAAGAATTTATTTGAACTTATATTTTGATGGGTCTGAGGTGGATTCTACAAAAGTAGAAGGTTGACCTTGGACGAAATCTGGTTGGCTTAGTCCGAGATCTAAGATGAATAAATAGTGATTGCTTCTTTGAATGACTGATGAGCTACAATGGAGATGAGTAGGATGCTTGCAAAAGGTATTATAACACTCAAGTCAATAGTAATTTTAGTAGGGTGACAATATGCAAAAAATGCATACCAAATACTATTGATGTTGACCGTCTTTATAGGGCACCTGAGATGGGTTAGACCACTTGGCACAAGGCACAGGTCTCTAGAGGGCCAATGTTAGCCTATTCTAGAGTAAAACACTATTAATTTATTCTAGGCCAGGGTGGGTTCCCATGTACCTGGGTGTATTGAAGTGGCCGTGTACCTAAGTTGCACAAGTTCTGACTTTGCTCAACACTTTAAGTAGTAGTTTGGGCTCACCTATCACCTTTGGGCCAAGGTGGTTTTGTTATTGAATTAGGCCTAAAGAGCTCAATCTAGAACAATAATTTTTATAAACTTTTTTATATTATTTTAATAAACTTCATAGTTAAATTTAAAAATAAATTCTTTTATAATAGTTTAGTAAATAAGTATTTAATTAAGTTATTTATTTAAATACATCTTAATTTTATTAGATTAAGTTAACATTTTTTTATAACTTTCTAATACATGCATTTTAGAGGAACTAATAATTAATTAAGTAATTAAGAACTAAGTTGTAATTACATAAAGAGAGGCAATTTCATATATAATTGTTGTTTGATGGGAATAACAATTTTAAGAGTTAATTTCCTCACCATTACTAATGCATAGAAAGTAAATAATAATAATAATAATAATAAGGAATACAAATATGTTTTTTGATTAGATTTTGAAAGACTTCCAATATATATATATATATATATATATTCTCTTTTTAGTACTTGTGAAAATCATAAATTTCTAAGGTCCTGTTAATTTGCTATAAAACATGTGTCAAACTTCCTTAAAGTTCCTTTTAGTTTGACAAATGACAATTCAAAAGCGTATTAAATCCTTTTGATTTTACTATTATTGATTTCATTCGAATCCCCTAGACTAATCATAACCTTGCATGATGAGTGTATTTATTGACTCGTAAACTATAATCCAATGCATCCACTATTAGGCTTAGTGTTTTTTTTTTACCCCACGAAGAACCAATTGGCTATACATGCTAAATTTATCCTCTCTATAAAACATAGAATTGAATGTACTGATGACGTCTATGATGAAATGTGACAAATCAATAATCACCACCGTCCCCGGGATGCATGCATATAGCCGACATTGGACTTTGATGTACTCTTCACATGCCAGTGTGGGGGCTTGTTCACCCTCAAAGTGGTCGTTATTTGATGGTTTGATATTTGCATATGCCTTCAATTTATGTGTTCTTTTTCAAGTTATTAAATAATCATTTACGTAGTATAATCTAAATTTAACTCATACTTCATATATATGACGCGGGTATTGGGCAAAGAAGTGCTTATGTGGCACCAGTGAAAATGACAGAGTTATGAAATAGAAAGTAATAATAAGAAGTCGATTTGTTAAGTTGTTGCTGGGTCCAATCATGGTGTTCCATTCCATTCCATTCCGGCAACACTAACATTGCACCCATAACTGCTATTATGACAATATATCCTTTTTGTCAACTAAATTCCTCGTGAATCATGCATTGCATTTTATGAGTCGAAGCTTCAAGAACATGTTTTTGACCGACTATATTATATATTCCTCAAAATGAAAATGATGTGAAAGGTCATAGTAAAAGTGGCTTATAATCAGTGGTTTTATTCGATGCAAAGGAGAAAATAGTATTTTTTTTATTCATTTTTTTATGATCATTGAGAAAGGATCATGAATTATTTGCATTTTCTTTGTCCAGATGAACGTGGATCCCCAAAAGTAACTGAAGGAAGAATAGTTATGGTGGTTGAGGGACAATGAATGTGAAAAAAAAAAAGAGAAAAAAATCTTTTAAAAATAGTTTATTTGATTCAACTTCTTTTTTTTCTAAATTACTAATTTGGTCCTCTAATTTATTTATTTTGTTCAATTAGGTCTTTCTATTATTAAAAGGATCAATTAAGTCCCATAATTTTTTAAAATGCTCTAATGTTACCTTTTTCGTACAAAATGACATCGTTTTCCATTGTGCTTTCCACATTGTTTGATGTCATTTTAGATGAAAAAGACAACATTGGAGTATTTTTGAAAATTATGGGACTTAATTAAACTTTTTAATAATAAAAGGACCTAATTGAACAAAATAAATAAATTAAAATAACAAATTAGTAATTTAACCTTTTTCTTTGTGTACAATGATAGTAATAAAATTTGAAGATCTTATGCATACTACCCAAATCCCTACTAGCCCTAGTAAGTTTTTTATTTGATTCAACTATTTCAAGAGAAAGGGATCAAAATTTCTCCCTTTCTATTTTTTCTTCCTCTATCATATTAAGAGATTTTAATGAGAAGAAGAATATTTAAAGATTTTAGATTACTATCCATAATAATTAAATTATTCTTAACTTAAACATTTGAGTTCAATGACATAATTTGTTTACTGTAAGGATATAAAATTAAATTGATTATTTTTCATCTCCTTTTTTACCAACTAAACAATTAGGTGTGTTTCGTGCCTTTTGCCTTCTATTAAAAACTTCTTTCTTTCACTTTCCTTCCCTTCCATTTATTAAAAGAGAAAACAGGTTAAGCACTGATAGTGTAAAGTGGTTTTACACTGTTATCCAATCACAAACCATCATTTATTGTAAGTTTATTGACTTTTATAATAAATATTTTAAAAGTTATATCAATGGTGATTTTTAATTGGTTGACAGTGTAAAACGTTTTACATTGACAGTGCATGACCATTAAACTCTTATTAAAATTCATTTTTTTGTTTCCCCTCTTTTAAACTAATTTACAATACAATATCTCATTGTTTAAAATTACGTAATACATAGTTTTTTATTTTACTAAAAATAATTTCAAGAATTAAGATCCTGTAAGGGATTTTGATTCTTAAAAGGATGAAAAATAACACTAAAATGAATAGTTTAAGTACATGAAAAAAAGGTGTATTCAGTTTCTAGTCAAATTCTTGTTAGTTTGATTAATAAGTCGCCTATAACGACCCAATCGTCGCTACTAAACAACCCTACTAAACATACACCTTATCAGGTGAATAAAATCATAAAAATATCTGTATATCTGTCATCATCATATCATACACAACAATGGGATAACACCAGCCCATATCAAACATGTACGAAATATACATCACCGAGAAAACAGAATACAAAATCACTTCCTATAGCTGGTCACTTTATACATCATCTTAAAAGAAACAACAATAAGGAATATCAATTCCTTTAAGGAAAAGAACAAAAAGATGATTCTTTATACTTGTTCAATCTCGCCATTGGCTGAAACGAAGCTTCTTCACCAACTAAGTGAAGCTAAACCTGCCAAAAACTCAACATCTGCTCCCACGCCAAAGATGTGATCATCACAGGCACGAACCACACATGCAAACAATGCAAGGGTAAGCTTACTTAAAAAAAATAATGATAACACGAGTACAACCATTACAACAACAACCTTTAACACAATAATAACAACGATATTAACAACACCTCTATCACCACCATCACCAATCATGACAATTACAAACAGCTACAATAATTAAGTAACAACAACAATACTACCTCTGTTACTAGCATATAACATAACCACAATAACAATTGCCAAGTACTCATAGTAACAACGACATCGAATAACCATAATAACAATTTCATCAACATACAAGTTTAGATTCCCATTTCATTAGAGAATGAGTTTGCATACATATAACACAACACATCATGCCTTCGACCCCAAAATGTAAATGTATGAATGACACAACTCTCGAGAGATTTTCTATATTTTGGGCGATCAGCCAGGTCTTATCCCCTACCATGGCCATCTAGCACCATTCAGGGATTGCCAAAACTCTGATTAGTTAGATAAGCTTATGGTTGTTAGGATGAGTGTATGCGGGTGGTGGTATACTGCGACACAAGGCCTGCACTGCCTTGGCCTCCTACGGGATTTACCCATCCACTCATCTCCTAGGCTTAGCTTTCAAACCCCACTTCTCATCTAAGGCACTAGGTTGGAGTCCCGTTTGAGCCGTAGCTCCGTTCACCCCCAACTTCCATGCCTACCTGCATACGACATGAGGTCCACACAACCTTAGCCAACCACATATGCATGATAATGCATGTATCATCACAACAATCAATTCAACCAAAATCATTCATTAATATCCACACACACACACACACACACACACACACACACACACACACACACATATGTAGCAACATATCAACACAACCATTAGCTCAACCATAACAGTCATCATATCATATATATATGTATCAACATATCACCACGTGGCCTACTCAGCACCACTTGTGGTCCAACATTCACCATCAACCACAGATCAACCCCATGCACGCCTAAACCGGCCTCTTGCATGGGCAACAGGTAAGGCCTTATCCAAGCAGCTCACCTTATGAGAAACCTCATACAACAATATCATACACAACAAGTGGAGGTCCTATATAAGCAACCTTCTACTTCACAACCAATCCAACAATCAACTACAATTTGAAAACTGTCGCAACCGGGGTCACGACTAGATGGCGAAAATGAATTAAAATCAGAGGAGTCGCCACCATAATTTATTAAGGGGAAACATGGAAAAACCCTAAAAATGGTCTTGAACCACAGATTGGATTTGGGAGTCGATTATGCATAGGGAAGGTGTTAGCACCCTATGACGTCCGTTATAAAAACGGTTACCCTTTTTACTTGATGTGTGAAAATATTAACTGTCTTATCCTCTTGCTTATAAAATTATTGATCCTATTATTTTTTTTTATATTTTTTATTTAAATTATAGATTTATTTTATTTTAAAAAAAATTCTTATTATTACTATTTTATTTTTATGGTTTTTGAGATTGACAGGAGTGGACTCTTGCTCCTACGTATCCTCCAGTGCAATGAGAAAATTAGACTCATGTAGTTCTTTAGGTAGAAAAATGTTTTGTTAGTTGATTTTTTTTATTTATATATTTTTATCTTTATTTATATTTTGATTATTTTTAATATTATAAAATGTTATCCATAATGATAGGCGAACTAACAGATGTGAAATACTTTTACAAAAAGGGTTATAAAATATTTCTTGATATTCAAGTAGGTCCTAGACCCAACATGACGATCACTAAGTCTACATTTTTATTAAATGGAATTAACAATTAATGAATTATTAGTCAATCTTAAACCCTATATGGAAATTCGTGATATTCAAGTGGGTCTTATACCCAACATATTAATCTCGAATTATAGAGGAAACCTTGTGATATTCAAGTGGATCCTGGACCCAACATGAAAATCACTAAATACATTTTCTATATTTTTTTTATTATTTCAAAAAAATGAATTTTTTTATTAGATTATCAATTTAACAATTTTATTGAATAATCCTATATGATTAAAACTTATTTACTTTCTACTTTGTTTTTATTGTATATATATTTTTTAAATAAAAGGATTTTGTTTTCGTCAATTGCTAAAACAAATTATTTATTAAGGAAATAAAATAAAAGGATACATATTAAATAGATTCAAAGAAAGAAAATACTGACGTCGTTAACCCACTAATGCTTATATATTTCTATTGTTATATCAAGTTAATAGCTTACAATAAAAAAAACGAAAACGATTCCCCTTTTTTAATTACCACCATTATCTCTCATTAGTGACTCAAACCTCCTTACCTGTCCATCAAAGACTATCCAACTACTACGTAAACTGGGCAAGGTTCGCGACATTGGCAAACATTATTGTTATTATTTTTTTAATTTGTCAAAGAAAGATAAAAACTTTTGGGAAATGAAATAAATGGGCCAAGCCCCACCCGTCCGGCAAAAGGTGGTAATGGGTGGTCAGCTCCAAATCATTCCCAAACCAAATTTTAGAAAACTTCCCCTACGGCACTGCTCCCTTAGGTGACGGTGCTTTGATGGATATGCCTACATCTTGGCGGTAATGGAGCGAGTTAGAGCGAGAAGAAAGCAGATCAGTCAGCGGAAGCATACGATGGTGTTGGGCACGTCGACGTGGGCTTGTAATGTAGCTATGATGGATAAAGAGCTCGCAGGAGAAGGTGATAGAGCATGCGGCGATGATGCGTCGAGGTACAGCGAACCACACTGTGGTAGCCTGACGCCGTCACGGCAACGAGAAAAATCGCATCGAAGGCATGCTGGTGATAGCACTATAAACACACGATGAAGCAGAGGATCAGAGTGCGAATATAGCGACAATGCAGGGGATAAAGCGACGAACGTTTCGTGTTCTCTTTTTTTTTTATATAATTATTTTATATTTTATTTCTTTCACTTGCATTAATGTGTGAATGTGAACACATGGAGAATGCTGGAATGTAGAATGACGATCCATATACATTTTATTTTAAGAGAAAAGGAATTGAAATCTCTGTATGTTGTGTATGAACTTTGTTAAAATAATACAAGCAATTATATATGTGGTTTGAGAGTGTGTTGGCAAGTAAGTTAGCATGCATATGAAATTGATGCGTATCTAAGAATAATGAATGTCGTGACGATTTGTGCGAAGGACAGTGAGGTGAAAAGAAAAGCACTCAGTGTAGTGAAAATGATGATGTTGTGATTATTTGCAGTAGGATGTCACTAATCGGAGCAAGGGGACTCATGTATAGAGAAGAGTTTAACATATACAAGACGTAAATTCTAACATATAGAAACAAGATGAAAATCAAATGATAAAGAAAACAAGCCATATGCAAATCGATACGATATTAACACAGTAATGGTAGAGTAAGGAAGAGGAATAATACCTATGTGGCCTCGCAAACTAGACAAGAACACACTTCTACCTCTTCTGTATTCCTTTCTCGATTCCATAGTATTTCCCCCTTCTCCTTCTCTATTTTTTTCGTCTACTCTCTTCCTCCCCTTTTTTCCGAGTCCCCTTCTTTCCTATTTATAAGCTAAAATCTAATATCTATTCTTTAACAGTTTCTCCCCTCTTCATTTTCCCTTTCTCCATTTATGACTCCCATATTCAATATGAGTTTTGTAACCGTCTCCTTTCCTTGACTCTTCTATTCCTATTATTATTATTCTTTATTTTGTATTTATTTTCCATGATCATGATGAACTCTTAAAATATCATTATGAATGAATATGTATGGTCATGAGCTTAAAACTTTTAATTTAACAAGAAATTAGTTACAGACTAGGACACTTCTAGTCTAACAAGAATAAAAGATAAATATGCTTAACCCAATTATTATTATTATTATTCTATTTATTTATTTATTTTAAGTTATAATTACCCGGATAAAATTAGGTGTTCACAAAAACCAAGACCTTCTTTAAAAACCATTTGAAAGATAGGTAAATATGGAAATTTGCAAAATCCTTTAAAACAATATGCCTCTTTAAATTAAAGAAATTCATAGCCCAACTGGATAACTCTTCATTTTTCTCAAATAGAGCTTTTGAAAATGTATAATACTCTTTTTATATGTGTATATACAAAATACTTCGCATTTTGAAGTAAAAACTGTGAAATCTTAGATGGTACATTCAGTTCTGAAATAACAGATTATGTACTATAGTAACAGATTATATTTGTTTAGTAAAATGCACCATATTTTATTTTTTAGCAGAGATAATCAATTATGGGCGTCCATAATCGATTATTTCTGAACCAAAATACATCAGATTTCATTTTTCAACAGAGATAATCAATTATGGGCTTCCATAATCGATTATTTCTGAATCAAAACCAGAAGAAATTTTTCTGAAACTTAGATAATCGATTATCACAGGCCATAATCGATTATTTCTGAAACGAAATTATGAAAACAGTTTATGAAGCTCTAGATAATTGATTATGTGATCCTCATAATCGATTATCTGCGACGATTTTTAAAAAAAAACACGATTTTCTACGGAAAACTCAAGCTTTTCAACCAAATAACATAGATTTTCAAATCAATGGTGTTCCAACAACATCAATCCACCTCAACCAAGTTAATACATATCAAATCATACAATCAATCCAACATTTTATCACATAATCATCAATTTCTCATCCAAATCTCAACATTTTCTCCAAAAACCCATTTTCTCCCATAACCAACGAAAATGACAACATCTACAAAGATTCAACCGATTATAAGGCAAGAAATAAGCATACCAACAGTTATTAACACAAAACAACCAATTTGTAAGCGTCCCTTACCTCTAAAAGTCTTCGAATCTGGATTTAGGTTCCTTAAGAATCCAATGTTCTTGAGCCAAATCTAGCTAGGATCGTTCCTTTCCTTACCACAATTGCTAAATCAAGCTCAAACCTCGTTTATACTCCCACAAACTCAATAATTTCTAGAGAGAGGTAGAGAGAAAATGAAGAGAAGAGAGAGAAAGAAAAAAGGGAAATGAAGAAGGAACCCCTTCCCTCTCCTTATATATATGACTCCCCTAGCACTCTCACACGAACTTTTGGCCAACTAAGGCCCAAACCTCACCAAGCCACTTCCTTTATCTCAAAACTGGTTTAACTTAACTATTTTTTTTCTCAAAACCCCAAAATCACTCTCACAACATATCCAAATTGGCTCAAACACATATCTCAAATTTCCTAAATTCAAACTATAATTTCAAACCAACAACTCACAACCATCGTCACATACAACATACCATACATAGCAACAATTCGTTTATTTCTTATAATCACGTAGATTACATATCAAATTTCCACTTTTTAGTTATTAAACCACTAAATCATACATTAAGAAAATCACAGCGTTACATCGCCACTATCAGTTATGGATAGTTTAATTCATAAATCAATTGTTTGAGCATCACGGAAAAATTTGATAAGTATGAATAATTCTTAAAGAACAAAAAAGAATTACTCTCACTTTTTTTTTATTTTTATCAACAATGCATAAACTATTTGTTTGTTCATGAAGAAGGAATTGCAATTTATACAAATCCTATGATCATATTTGAACTAAAACTAAATTAAATCTGAATTAAATCTAAAAATAAAATCCTATCAAACCTTATCAAATTTGGAATTTTCTAACCAAATCTATCAAGATATTATCTAATTGTATCTAAACTAATTTAATCAAATCTCATAAGATATTATATAATCAAATCTAAACTAATTCCCTAATTCAAGTTTAAAAGTCAAATTCAAATTCAACCTTAATTGCTTTAGAATTCCCTCAATATGAGTCACTATGTTTTACTTGAGTCCAAGTTACTTGAATCAACCCACTAAGTAATCCCCACAAAAGAATCTAAGCAAAAACTTATGTCTTTCTCTCTTTCTCTCGACACCTCCTCCCTGGGGGCCTCCAATGTGGGGAAATCTCATCCCAAGAAAAAGACCTTCTTCATCGTAGTACGAAGAAGATAAAAAATGGTGCCTCATCTAAAGGATTTGAGTGTAATCCATCAAGCTCCTACAAGGATAAGCTCTTGCACCAAGTAGGAGATATCTCTGAAGAAGTGATTCTAGAAGATGTAGATGATGAAAAGCTTCCAGAAAATAGGTGGTATAAACAAGTTGAAGATGATCTTCACAGTACTAGGGAAAGACTTCAATCCTTGCCCAGTTATCAAGGTAACAAAAGAGGAGTTTGATGATTGGTGCTCTCCCTGGAAAGGAACCTTGGTGGTTCATCTCTTGGGCAAAAGAGTAGGTTTCAAAGTTGTCCAAAACAAGCTGATGAAAAGCTGGGCTAAAGTAGGAGAAATAAGCATCATTGACATGCCAAAAGATCACTATTTGGTCCACTTCTCATCGAAAGAAGACTATAAACATGCCATCTACGAGGGACCATGGACCATTGCTGACCACTACTTAATTGTTCAATGTTGGAGGCCATTCTTTTTAACTAATATAGAGGTGACAAGGAGATTTGCTGTGTGGATACGTATCCTTAATCTCGCCATCGAGCTGTATCTTGATAAATTCCTTTGGAGAGTTGGATCTGCCATTGGAACGATGCTCACAATAGATAAACTCACTTCCATACATTCCAGGGGCAAATTTTCCAAAATATGTGTGGAAATGGATCTATAAGAGAAGCTAGTACCTTCTTTTTAGGTTTTGGGACATACGCTATACCTTGAATATGAAGGTTTGCACCAGATATGCTTCCAATGTGGTAAATATGGCCATAAAGTTGACGCATGCACAGAAGGATTATTGGTAGCAGATTCAGTCCAACAAAGTGTGGAGAACTTGAACGTGGAGAAGGAGACAAGTAGGGCTGACGTAAGCCCTAAGGAGAGTCACATGAATATGGAGGAGCAAGAGGGTATGGGCAAGATGGCTGGTCTTCTGCTGGACGAAACTGCTTCTGACCAAAAAGCAAAACTGCATGGTGATTTCTGTAACACCTATTTTTTTTCTTCTGTGATTAATAAATAGTTTGAAAATAATTACAAGAGATAATTAAATTTAATTTCGTAAAAAATTTAATTAATAAATATATATGTAATTTTCTGTTAAAGTTTTAGTAGAAAATTTTACTGAAATCAGGACTGTGTTGCATGTTGATAGTGTAAGAAATATACTGTAAAAGTGAGCAAATAGTCAAGAAAATTCACATATTTCATTCTAAATAATTTTCTCTTTCCAAGTACATACTCACTTTATCTAAAAAATTCTTTAATTTGTGTTATAGTAGTACCAATTGAAGAACAAATCAATTCCTTTTTCTCATTTTTCAACTACCGTAAACTGTGCTAAGAAGGTCATGCCTCACATTTTTCTGAATGCAGCCAATTTTGACTTGTAAATTGGATCCCAAAAATTTTATAAACGAATATAATATTGTTGTAGCAGGTGGTGGGTTTTAAAAACCCAAGTTTCACTCCTCCTCCTTGCATCTGACATGAAGCGCTTCTCCCTTCTCCCTTTTTGTTTTATTTTTTTTTCTTTCACACTTCAAAGAGTTTTCCTATTCCTAGAAGCTCTTCTTGTTTTGTGATCTTTTCTTGGCTCAAGGAAAAATTTTCTCCTCTCCATTCCTAGAAGCTTTAGTTTGTGACTACTAGAGGTAAGGGAAGCTTACTATTTTCTTTCATTTTAATGCCTTAAAGGTTGAATGAAAATATGTTTTGGTGATAGTTGTTGGTTATATTTGGTGATTTACTTGAAATATGCAAAGGTGTATATGTTGAAATTGCTGCCTAGTTGTTTTTCGTCTGAACATACCTTCGTATTTTTGACATTTCTCTATGTGTATTTAACGAAATTGAGTACCTTTTGTTGGGTTGGAAAGTAGACATCTAGGGATAAAATTTTGGCACAATAATCGTGCAAAAACATTAAGAAATGACCATGATATGTGCATCTGAAAATGAGCGACGCGTCCTATGTGCGTTGATGACCTCTGTGTATTGTTTGGTTTTTTCTTATTTTCTAAAAATGATATGGAAAAATGAGTTATATTGTTGAAAAATAGACTTAAAGAGCTTTCCATTGATGGGTCATAAGTTTTCTAATTCAACCATTTGATATAGTAAAAGTTTATTTGAAACTGGGTTATGTGTAGGGACCATGTTCTGTTGGTTGTTTTAACATGTTTTAGTAATTCGTTTGTTTCTCCTTGTACAAAATGAATTAGAAAATGCACTTTAGCTTTTTAAAAAATATATTTTCGGGGCTATTGAAAGGTATGAGGTTTGTTTTAATTGATTTTGTTTTGAAAGAGAAATCTGAGTTTAAAGTTGAGTGTGTTTTAGGGATCTAAATCTGACCTCTGTCCACTTCAACAATTATCATGTTTTTTGTAGATTTTTTTTCAAGACATGGTTTAGTATTTTAGAAAATAGACTCTCATACCATTAATATGGTATAAGATTTGTTTTCAAAAAAAATTATTTGAGGTTCCAAATCCATTTATACATCTGACCCTGAAATAGAGAAAATTTCAAGTTTAAAACTATGCTTTTCTTGAATGATTTTAAGGTAAATTTTGTAATTGTACATTTTAATAATTATTAATATATTGTTTTTAAGTTGATTCTATAGAAAAATAAAATTTAAAAATTTATTTAGTATTTTTATCAATTTTGACAAAGAATTTATTAATGATAGACCTTTTAATGAGAAAAATGCTAAAAAGGATATTTTAGAAATTTGACATCCTTTTTTTAATTTTTATTAGATATTCTGAATTTAAAATGATAGTGAAATAAATTACTAAGTAAAATATTTAAAAGATTCAAGTGAAATCTATTTAAGCAATTTCATAAAATTTTATAATATATGTTATCCAATGTTGATGGAAAACATTAAAGTAAGAAAAATAGAATTTTGTTAGTAGGGATTGTCAGTAAAATCCCTATAAGATAGAGGTTGCTTGGTGGGACCTTTGCTTGTTGACTATGATGGTTGCTTGGTAGGACCTTGATAATGTAGTAATAGATAAATTATATATAAAAAAATGTTGATTATCGTTGTTGATGAGATGTACATGCATACATGCATGAGTTCACAGTTGTAACTGTGTTGCGAGCAAGCATGTAAATTAAGGTTGCTTGGTGGGGCCCTCAACCTATTGCTGGAAAGGTTAGTGGGGTAGCTGTCGATGGACCTTGAGGATAGATAGACGGGTGAATCCCATATTGTAGACCAAGGTCATTGCAAACCTTGTGTCGTGGTAAGCCATCACCCACGTATGTCTATCCTGACAAACCACTACATCATTTCCATATATCAGAATTAACGGTGTTCCCCAATGGTTATAGCATGTGCTACCTATTTGGATCTGTGAGGTCCCTGTTGTTATTCTACTATGTTAAGGAACAAATCTGTACTGATCACTTGATTGTTAAAAAATCTCCATGGAGTCTTGTCTGCATCCGTAGCATGACTATCCTTATTGTTATAATTGTTTTCATATTATAATTGTTATTTAATGATGATTTGCTTTCACCTATTGATATGTTGTTGTATTGAAAGTTAATATATTTTAATGTGTGGATTATTAAATGTAAATTATCCTTATTTTGTGAGCTTACCCTTGCGCTATTTATTTTGATATGTAATCGACTATGATGATCGCAATTATACGCGGGAGCAAATGGTGAGCCACCAACAGATCAAACTCTTCACCGTTAGATATAGGAGACGTTTCTAGATAGAAGGACTTCATTCTAGGAGGAGCCTGTCAAACATCGAGGAGTCCTATTTCTTTTTGTCTTCCTCTGTACCACTCTAGTCTTCTTAGTAGTAGTGTGTAGCTATGACCAACTGTTAGGGAGTGAGTAGTTATATGTACCCCTCCCTTTTTCATTATATGTACTTACTCATGGGTACACTTTAGTTGACACACACGGTTTACCTTTTTGAGATACAGTAATCTTTTGACATATGGGTTGTAATTGTTAATTAGTATGATGTTGATATTCTAATATATATACCAATATATGTGATTTTGACTTTCAGTAGTTACAATTGTGTAGATAATTATTTTCAAGAGATGAATGTTATTGTCAATTTGTTTTATGAAACGCGAAAAATTTACCTATATTTTCATAAGTGAATTAACAATAGTTTTACTTAAAATTGAATTAATCCGTGATTTTTATGATAGAATGTCATGTAGCAACAGCGGGTCCTTACAATTTCGAGCCATGGATACTAGTCCGTCAAGCACAAGATAGAAAGCACATCCATTTAGAGACAAATATGCTCTGTCTTCATCAGGATCCGGTTTGCCAGAGGATCAACCAAGCACAGGTCAACCCTCTCGTTTCGCGGTTTTGGAAAACAACACTCTGGAGCAAACTGATGCCGTTGAGCATACCTAATCCCCCATGCAAAATTTGGTGAACAGATGCGTGGAGCTTAAGGGTGAGAATAAGAAGCAGTATCCTAACCTTCACCAAACCAAAGCAAAAGTGCGTAACTCCCACCTCTTTGAGATGCAGGTCACAAAAGATAGAAAAGAGATTGTGTACTCTGCAAAGCAAACTGCAGCAGGCAAAAGTAAAGCAAAAGGAGTCCCTCAAACACCCACCCAGCAGCCCACAATGTCTGAGCAGACTCCTCTCATTAATTCTGGTGGGCTTGCACAGCGTGAAAATAGAAAGGAGGTTGACCGTATCAGTGTTGGAGCAAATGAGATCATTTGAGAAAGCACACCCTGGGATATTCTTGTCCAACTTGGATTTTTTCAGACAAATTCTTCACAATGGCAACGAGACAGCTGGCGCAGAGAAGTCTAATATGGACATTACCTCCAACCAGTTGAGTGAAAAAGAGTCAACGCCTATGGAGGAATTGGAGGAGCCCATTGACCAAGTGGTACCGTGTAAATAGAGGATGGGAAAGATGTTGTTATGGGAGAATCCTTCCCACCGCAAGTTAATACCCTTGGGGCTTTGCACCCTCCCTATGACAAAAATCTTTCATGAATATAATCTATTGGAACTGTAGAGGGGTGGGCAAAAAAGGTTTTATTCCAATGGTTAATGACCTCATAGCCCATCATAAAGTTTCCTTCTTATGTTTATTGGAGACCCACGTTAGTGGTGCCAGAGCTTACTCTATTATCAACCGCATACAGCTTTCGGGACGTTTTATCCAGGAAGCATTAGGCCATAGTGGTGGCATCTGATGCTTTTGGGATGAATCCATCTGGAAAGTGACGATTATTAGCTCCTCCAACCAATATGTCCACAGGAAGGTCATTTACAAGCAAAGTCAGCCTTGGTTCTTAACCATAGTATATGCCAGCCCTCACTATTCCCCCTACAATAGCCGATGGGAGGACCTAGCCCAAATTGCCGACGACATGAGTCAACCTTGGAGCATTCTAGGGGACTTCAACACAGTGCGTTTTGCTCATGAGAGAAAAGGAGGCTCTCAAAATCCTACCCTAAGAGTTGCCAATTCCTTTAACTCTTTTATTAATAACTATGATCTTGTTGATGCAGGTTGTCAAGGTAATCCCTTCACTTGGCATAGGGGAGACCTTTGGGAAAGATTGGACAGACTTCTGTGTAATTTGACTCAGGGAATCAGGTTTTCGGAAGTTGTCCTTCACCATCTTTCTCTTCTGAGTTCTGATCATTGCCCTCTCCTTTTAAGCCTATCCCGTGGCTTTCCTCCTAACCGCCATAGAAGACCTTTTCGTTTTCTTGCAGCTTGGTTGACCTATGATGCTTTCCACAACTTCCTCAGAAACAATTGGAACACTTCGCTATCCTGGTGTGAACGAATGCAGAAACTCCAGATTGATCTCAAGTCCTACAATGAGGAAGTGTTCAGAAACGTCTTCAAAACAAAAAAGAGGCTGTTGAATAGACTCAATGGTATAGCTAGGAAGCTAGCTGATACACCCAATTCTTTTCTCCAAAATCTACAAGCTGATTTGTGGAACCAGTATGAGCAAGTCCTCTTCCAAGAAGAACTTCTATGGTTACAAAAGTCCAGATGCAAGTGGCTGACCAAGGTGATAGGAGTACCAAATATTTCCACGGCATTACCACCATCCGAAGACGTAAAAATACCTATGATTCCCTACAGAATAATAATGGCCAATGGATTTCAAATGCTGATGAGCTGGAACACTTGGTTACCAACTACTTCTCTCAGCTCTTCCACAATGACTCCCCCTTATGTCTTAGGGGTGGATTCCCTTAACTCGAAGACGAAGATCTCTCCTTGTTATCTGCTACTCTATCAGCAAAAGAAATCAAGAGTGTTGTCTTCCATATGGGGAGCTTCAAAGCTCCTGGTTTGGATGGCTTCCAAGTGAGGTTTTATTAGAGTAACTGGGAGATTGTAGATCCTGCTCTTTGCAACCTAGTCAAAGAAACTTGGACCGAGCCTAGTAGGGTGGAGGCGCTGAATGAAACTCTGATTGCTCTCATCCCAAAGTTTGATCCCCCCTCCTCCATAACTAATTTTCGTCCAATAAACCTATATAATGTTTCCTACAAAATTATCACAAAGATCTTGTCCAGGAGGCTGCGACCCATCATGACTAGGTCGGTAAGTCCTTTCCAATCTAGTTTTGTTCCCGGAAGGAATACTAGTGATAATATTATCATAGTTCAAGAGATTATTCACTCGATGAAGCGTAAGAGAGGTAATCTGGGTTGGATGGCTATTAAAATTGATCTTCAAAAATCTTATGACCGCTTGAAATGGGAATTCATCAAGGAAACCTTAGAGATTATTGGGCTTCCTTTTTCAGTAATCAACCTCATCTGGCATTGCATCTCCTCTATTAAAATGAGAATGCTTTGGAATGGCAAAGCTCTAAATGAATTCTCCCCCCTCTAGGGGAATAAGACAAGGGGATCCTGTTTCCCCATACCTCTTTGTTTTATGTATGGAGCGCTTAACCCACCTTATTCATTCTACTGTGGAGAACGGTTTCTAGAAGCCGATTTCTTTAGCTAGAGGCGCCCCCAAGCTCTCCCACCTTTGCTTTGCAGATGATCTCATCCTTTTTGCTAAAGCCTCAGATGATCAAATTTAGGTTATTAATTCGGTCCTAAACATCTTCTGCACCAGCTCTGGGCAAAAAGTCAATCAAGCCAAATCCCGCATTTTCTTCTCCAAAAATGTGCATTGGAGTACTAGACTACACATCAATGAGGCTCTTGGTTTCCAACGAACGGATGACTTAGAGAAATACCTTGGAGTGCCCATCTTGCATCACAAGGTCACGAGAAGGATGTTTAATTATGTTATGGAGAAGGTGAACCAACGGCTGTCTAATTGGAAGGCTTCTTCCCTATCTTTAGCAAGGAGACTCACTCTTGTCCAATCTGTCCTCCAAGCTTTGCCTTACTATATTATGCAGGTCTCCTACATTCCTCAATCATTATATGATGACATTGATAGAAAATGCAGATCTTTCCTTTGGGGTGACCATGCTAACGGCAGGCGTCATCACCCCTTGTCTCGGGATAAAGTTTGCATGCCCAAGAGTGTTGGGGGCTTAGGTCTTAGGAAGGCCAGAGATATGAACACGGCATTATTGATGAAAGCTGTTTAGAAAATGATATCTACGCCACATGCTTTATGGGTGACCATCATCAGAGCCAAATATCGTTGTGGAAATGAGATTAAACCTTAAATTGTTCCCAAAAGAAACGCATCCAACTTCTGGAAAGGTGTCTACCAAACATGGCAACACGTTGAGCCTAATTTAATATGGAGAATGGGAAATGGTAACAGCATCAGTTTCTGGAATGATACGTGGGTACCAAACGCTGCCCTTCTTATCCAATATGCTACGGGTCCCATCCATCAGTCAGACCTTAATAAACCGGTCAACCAATATGTAACTAAATATTGCCAGTGGGATATGTCATTGTTTGGTGATCTTATTCCCTCCATATCTGTGACAAAATCTGTGCTATGGTCCCCCTCTCTCTGCTTCTAATATTGCCGGCGTGCTTGCCTGGCAGCACAACAATGATGGTGAGTTCACTGTTTCTTCGGTTTTTCACTCTCTCATACCATCCATAGCCCAGCAACGAGAGCCTACTTGCAGATATGTTTTGGACTTGGCAGGGCCTGCAAAGAATAAGGCTTCTTCTTTGGAAAATTACTGCACGTATCCTCCCAACAAATGTGTTTAAATTTAACAGACACATGATATATATTCAAAATTGTCCCCTCTATCAAAGCCTCCCTGAAGATACTCTTCATGGTTTACGGGATTGTAATATTGCTAGAAGGATGTGGCTTAACTCCTTTGCTAGATCGCTGGACCACCAGTTTTTTAACCAAGATTTATATTCTTGGCTACGCACTAATCTGACCAAGAATCCCCCTTGGTGCACTTAATTTGGAGTCATGATCGATTACATTTGGAGGCAAAGGAATGATTTCATTTTCCGCAATGAAGAACCCACACCTTCCTCTGCAGGTTTTTTTGTCCTTGCAACTTGTAATCAGATCTAGAGGGCCTTTGCTTCCATCCGCTCCCAAGCTGTGGTATCTAGATCCATACAACATAGGCACCATCCTTTCTCTCTTCATGGTTGGTCCCCCTACCTACCGACTGGGTTAAACTAAACTCGGACAGGTCGGTTTTACAAGGTCAGCTCGCTGCTTGGACTGTGGAGGAATTCTACGTGACCATGAAGGAAAATTTATTATGGGATTCTCTTCTAAGTTAGGTTCTTGTACAGTCCTTCAAGCAGAACTACGGGGTATGCTTATTGGCCTTCGTTTGACGTGGTCCCGTGGCTTTAGATATATCATTCTTGAAGCTGATCTCAATGTGCCATTCAACTCCTTGCTAACGGCATTACTCCCTTTCACCCTCATCACAACATTGTTCAGTTGATACAAGAATTCTCTCAACAAGGTGCTTCTCTCAAATGGAACCATGTTCTCAAAGAAGGGAATCAACCTGCTGGCTAAGCATGGCCACAACTTGTATGTTGATATTAAGATTTTTGATTTTGTTCTAGACTTTCTTCAGCTTGCTGTCCTAGGAGATACAGAAGCTATTTTGTATCCTTGTGGATTCTAATTAGGGTTCTCTCCCCCTTTTTATCGCCAAAAAAAAAACTCACTAAGTATTTTCTTGCAGTACTTCTTCGGACTGAGTTATTATGATTAGATTAACAAAATTTTGAATAAGATTTGAATACATCTCTTTTCATGTATTTATGCTATTCCTCATATCAAAGATTGTGTTTGACGAATCATTTCAACATGCTTACTATTTATTTGATCAAAATAGATGTATTTGACAAATGAGCTTATCTTACATATTGATAGTGTTTTATAACATTTAGCTTAGTAACATTTTTTATATTTTTACCCTTAATACTTTAACAATTTTTTTATTTACTGCTTCTTTTGATATAATATTATATTATATTATTTATTGTGATAAAATCATCCTTTAATATTACACTATTTATATTATTATTTTAATTTTTAATAAAATATTTGATCTTTAATTAAACAATATAGTATTGAAAATTAAATAAAAAACTAAAATTATAATTACCTAAAAATATATTTTTTCTACTAAATAAAATAATTATATATAAAGAATATAAATATGCCATTTTTATGTTATTTTATTTTATATTCTATTAGTAGTTCAATAACTTATAACTAAATTATTAGCTATTTTGATTTATCAAACATAGCTAAAACTATGCCGTAAAAAAAATTTAGAAATAGTGAGTAATATAGTTGCTTTTATTATTTATAATAGTTGATATAGAGAAATCTATTTCACTGTACCAGGTAGCCTCCATGTGATTATTAATTAATCAGATGCTTAATGCTGATAACATGAAAATGTAGAAGTTCTCACAGAATGTTGATTTTATATTTGGATAATTATAAACATCTATTTCATTATCTTACAACTAGTCTTCATTCTATTATTTGTTTTTTATCTTTTTTATCACATCACATGTCATATTCAATACTTTTTCTTTTTACCCTTTTTTTTATATCTCTCTTTTTTCTACCCTAACCCACCCAAAACAAGGTATACATTTAACATTATTCTTAGTTTTGGAGGTCATTCATAAAGGCTGATTAAAAGTTAAAAGTAAAACCACACAATTCCACATGAAACTGGCTAGCCAGGCCAATTGTCAAAGTGGGTCCATAGTTAATCACATTGCTTACGAAAGGAATACGCTTAGCAAGTTAATGAGAGCGATATTGATTCGACAAGTGGCCCATGAAAATGGCTAAGAGCTGCAGATTATTATGTGAATTACTTGACTAGCTAGAACCGTAGGGGGTCCAAATCTGTTTCCCTTTCCTAGCTATTGTCCCTCTTTTCGATGTCTACTTCATATTTCAACCATTGATATGTCTACCGACCTTTTCCGTAGGGAGAAAATTTTCATGTTTTGTTTCAGCCCCATAACTAGGGGCGGAGCTAAATTAGTTGAATGCCTCCCAAATTTTTTTATTTTTATTTTATATGTAAAAAAAATTATATGTAAGACAAAGTTTTATCGAAATTTATGAGAGAGGATGAAAGAAATTTATTAAAATTTACTCAATTTTATAATCTAATTTAATAAGTTTCTCATTATATATGGGCAAAAATTTACAATACAATAATAGTATAAAAAAATTATATCAAGAAAAAAATATAACTAAGTATTACAATTCATAACTTTCAAATAGTAATTTTATGATTCAAATCACTTGACTTATGAGCTAATAATCACTTCATGTATTATATATTAGTACAATCAAAATTACTCTTTCAAATTAAAAAAATATTGTTGGTAGGTGATATATAAATTTCACTATAAATTCTCATTGAAATTGGTGGTCTTCTCTGGTCCTGTAAGGGGTTTGCCTTCCCTTAATCTAAACTTTATACTATCCAAAATTTAAAAATTCTTCTCAAATTTATAAAACTTATGTGTAAGCGTGTATAAAATTCTAAAGTTTGATTTAGTTTTTCTTTTAATTAACCCTACACCCTACATGTGATCATGCGTATTAAATTATTATCAAACTTCTGAATTTATAAAGTAATTATTATCTAACATATAAAATTTTACAACAATAAAAGATAGAAGAAGTATCCTCTTTAATGATATTTTATGTATTTGACCGCCCCCAAGGTCGTGGCTAGCACAAGGACAACCAGGCAACCGTTTTAGGCCCATGCTCAACCTCCTAATTTTTTACATATTTTTGAAAAACTTAATTTAAATTTAAATTATTAGGTAATAAATTTTATTATATTGTTTGTAGTTAATTTGTTAGTAAGATTATACAATTGAAAAATAATAAATATATACACAAGCATTGTTGTAGATTATTTGAAAAGTTTTATTCTCATTTAAAAAGTTATAGAGAAAATTAGTTTGCTTTGAATTCAAACAAGAAAATTGACATTGAAATGAACATAGAGGTTAAATTTCATAAAATAGTATGATTCATAAAAAGCATTTTGATGAAAATGATAGTGATGAAATTACACATTTAGTTAAAGATTAATTTTTTGGTTCTTATAAAAAAAATAATTATTTTAGTTTGGATTATTTTGCATACATATCAAATCAATTTTTTTTTCTTTTATTCACAACTTATTTAAACAAATTTTAAAATATGAAATCACTTTATATTTTTTTTATTTGAATCCCAATAGTTGAAAACTTAAAATAAAATGAATTAAAAAATATTCTATTAATCTTGAAACAAATTTAAGTTTCAGTGAGTATTAGTTCAATATTACCGGTCTTGACATTTTTTTTCTGAATTGAAGTTAGTAAAAGAAATCCTAACAAAATGTCCTATTAGAATTATTAAATTATATTAAAAAATAATTCTTAATAGTACTTGCAATTACTATCATTGTTAAGAGAAGTTTTTCAAAAATAAAATTTTTATATTCAATTTGAGATCAACTATGTTACAAGATAGTGATTGAATGAATTACTATAAAGTGAGATATTGAAATTACTTGATTATTAAATTTTAATTAACAAATTTACAATTCAAAATATTAGAAGAATAAAATAAAAATTGATACATTATATTAAAATAAAATTTAAATATATAATTTACGTAAGACTTTAAAATTTCTATAGACATGATCGTGCTACCCCAACTAAATTGATATACCTGCCCATAACTGCTTTAGACACGCCACAAACTTGAAGATAATATATTATATTCAACAATGGTACTATGAGACGTATATGCGTGGTTAAATATCAATCAGATTAGAATAAATACGAATATTTGCGTATTTACTTGTTCATTTTTCAAATCTATAATAACACATAATTAATTAGGTTTGTGAGAGCAGTGTAAAACAGTAGAGGGCTGCTGAACAGGATTTATAGCACTAATAGTGCACTGGCGACGAACTTTTCCAACTTGTTTGCAATCTTCCTGTAAGCTTCCTTTTATGCCGTATAATTCACACGAGAATTTCACGCGGTGCTATATAATTTTCACGTGGCGTTACACATTTTATTGTGGGATGCAAATGAGTGGGTCGGTGGACACATTCATGTTCATGATTCGACCTAATGAAAATCACATTATTATATTTTTTTCAATGAATCAAATTAATAAAATATATAAAAATAACAATATTTATTTAATTTAAATTTGAAGATAATAGTATAATTATGACAATAATATTTTAAAAATAATAAGTTTTTTTTTTTGTGTACAATGGTGACAATAAAGTTTAGGACAAAACTTACATATAGTTCTATAACTGTTGTCTGTCTGTTTCTAATTGGAATCGAAGTTTCACCTCGGTAATTTACATAATCCTTTAATGCAAACATTTATTTCATAGATTACTAAGATAAAATTCTTATTCTGATTGGAGAACAAAACAAATAGCACTTATAGAACTGCATGTAAGTTTTGTCCTAAAGTTTAAACCTAAGACCTTATGTAAACTATTTAGACTCCCCATCACCAGGCCAACCCTAGTGGGTTAAATAATAAGATTTGTTAAAACTTAAAATAAAATAGGATTTAATTTAAACAAAAATATTGTTAAGGAAACCAATAATTGCATTCCTCTCTAAAAGTATTTAATAATATTTAAAATGCTTAATTGCACTTTTTGTTTCTAAAGTTTTACAATCTTGCGAGTTTTACTCCCACATATTTTTTTAATGAATTTTGCCTCCAATTTACAAAATATTGTGAAGTTTACCCTTGTAGAAAATTGTCGTATTTTAAAGAAAAAATTACTACAAAATTGTCTTAATTGTGGTGGTTTAAAAAAATATTACAAAATTGTCTTAATTGAAGTGATTTTTCTACGTGAAAACAAAATTAGCAATATTTTATGAATTGAGGGTAAAATTCGCAAAAAAAATTAATTTGAAACAAAATTTGTCAGATTATGAAACATTGGGGACAAAAAGTGTAATTATTGGAGTTTTTTTGAGGTGGAAAATATATGGAGTTATTTCATCTATTGAGAGGTATAATGATGCAATACATATATTTGTAAATAAAAATAAGTAAGAGACAATAAGTCTAAAGTAAAAACATACACACATGGTATTAGCTGTTAATGATTTAAATTTCATTTTCGAAAAATTCTAAAGGAAAGACTATTTTAAGAAAACATTTTGCTCTCCAAAAATCTCAATGATAGAGTTTTCATTGCAATAATTGATAAAAAAAAAAATACTACTTATGCATTTATACTTAAAATAAAAAAATAACAATAAAATTATTTAATGAAATTAAATGTTTTATTATATTGAAAATTCAATATTTTACATTTACAGATAATTAAAATATTTAACAAAATTACTAAATGTTCATTGATTATTGTCCTTAAAAATTATTAAGTAAAAATTCATTACTTTTATAAATTAAATTTTTATAATATACAAAATAAAAAAATAAGAATCCTATTCATGAATACCTCAAAAAATATTAGTTAAATTCAATATAATACTTTTATAAATAATAAAAATATTTAATAAAATTATTAAATATTCTCAAATTATTTTCCTAAAAAATATAACGTAAAAACTAATTATTTGTATAAATTAATATTTTATAATATAGAAAATAAAAAAAATAAGAGTACTATTCACAAATATCTCAAAATTTTAGTTAAATTCAATACGTTACTTTATAAATAAAAAATTATTCAATGAAATTATTAAACATCTGCTAATTATTGTCCTAAAAAATATAAATTAGAAAATATGTATTTATATAAATTAATATCCTATTATATACAAAAAATAAGAGCTCTATTCTTGAACGTCCTAAAAATAGTAGTTAGGCCATCTCCAAGAACCAATTCTTATTTTATTGCTGCATCAGAGAGGAGTGACATGGACTCCACGTGTAGAACTAGTTCTTGTATAAGAACTTACAAGAACTGGTTCTTGTTAGAAAATCAATAGATAAATGGGAGGAAAATAATGAAGGGCCATAAAAAATAAGATAAGAAGTCATAATTAATCTTACCATTGGAGTAAAAATAGTGAGTGTTCTTAAATCTTAGGTGAGAATAAAGGGCCCACAAAAAAAGAGATAGGAACCCAAAATGAGTTATATGGCTGGAGATGTTCTTAAGTTCCTAAGATAAAGTTAGCAGTGACAACTTTAAGTAACTTGTATATATTATAAGTTTAAATTCAATTATCATTCTTGTACCACAAAAAAGTATTAACTATAAAAATATTTAATACTTAAACATTAAATATTTTAATTACTAAAAATTAATGTATGAAGTAATTTTATATTTTTAATTTAATATTTTTTTAACAAATATTGTCTATGTTTTAACTCTTATTTAGTATTTTAATATTTTATAAAAATAAAAAAAGATAATAAATATTGAGTCTCGTCTAGGAGTTTCCAAAAAGCATTAATTGTAAAATATTTACTACACTAATTGAAATTTGCATTAAAAAAATATTATTATATAATTATATTATTTGCACAACAATAAAAATTACAACTTTTTGGGTAATATAACTCTTGAGAATACAATATATAATTAATTATGCATGACAAAATAGAGATAATATTATTAGTTAATTTTGTCAATCTAATTTAAAATTTTTATTCCTTTATCATTTATGAAGGAGTTATCAAGTTATCATTGCTCTTTTTCTCTAATATTTTCATTTTACATGTCTTGTTTAAAATTTAGATGTGTGCTTTGAGTAAATCACTTATTGGGATAAATACTTTTTTATACAATCATTTAATTATATAAATTAAAATCACTTTATTATATTTTTCAAAGAATCAAATTAATATAAAAATATAAAAATAGTATTTGATTCATTTAAATTTAAAGATAGTATTATAATTATAACAATATTATTTTAAAAGCAATAAGATTTGTTAAAACTTAAAATAAAATAGGATTTATTTTAAACCAAAAAAAAATTAAGGAAGACTTAATTTTAGACAAAAATTATTAGTTTAATTTGTTTGTGAAAAAAGAGAGTGATTTATTTATTTGGGGAGACATACGACATTCATTCCTTCAAAACTTTGACGTATAAAGCACAAACAATCATAAAACATACTAAAAATAACTCATGCATACATCACAAGGTATCAAGTGCAAATGGTTGTGCCTTATGGCACTTATAGACCAACATCGTCGTCAAAGTGTCTCAAAAGAGAGAGAGTGTGCACATACAATAGTGTGTCCATCGACAAAAGTACATCACGAAAAGAGAAGGAAAAGAAATACACCACACACACCCTAGGTTGGTCATACTCTTGAACACTACATCTAGGAAGGAAGGGCAGCAGGTGGAGCATCAGCAGGTGGCTCCTCAGCTTTAGTAGCTCTACGACGAGGCCGAGGTCCCTGAGCAGCTCTCCTACAAGGTCGAGCAATAGGAGTAGGCTCTCTCTATATCTCCTAAATGGGTAACCAAAACTCTAGTGATGTAAATAGAGTCACAGAAAATACTTCAATTCCCGTAGGCAGGTAGGAAAGCGTAAGCTCTCCCTTGTAGTAGACACTCTGAAGCTCGCGATCGATCCTCCAAGCTCTACCATCTCCCACAGTAGTCTTGCGAAAGTCAATGCGATAGGGACCCATGTGAACGTAGTTCCGAATCATGGGTAGCAGTATCGAAACTCTGGGTCATCTCGGCATCTGCTCCCACGAATACAATGTTCGAGATCATCACAGGCACGAACCACACGTGCAAACAATGCAAGGGTATGCTTATGGTAATAATAAATACAGAGTCCTAACTAATCTAATAATTATTTTCAAGAAAGAGAAAATACTAATATCAGAGGAGATTTCAACATTTTTTTTTAAATAAGCATATATAAACATAGTACAACACAACTTCATGCAATTCATGTAGACGCTACTCCATGGAGACCTTTTCAACAACTCAAGCGATCATTATGGAATGTCCCTTAACATAGCACCAGAGCCACAAGGATCACACAGATTCTTTCAAGGCACAACTATTGGGGGAGCCTATGAATTGATCTTGCAGAAGTCGACAGTGGTTTCGTCAGGATAGACATATGTGGGTAGTGGCTTACCACGGCACAAGGTTCGCAATGACCTTGACCTCAATGTGGGATTCGCCTGTCTATCCATCCTCAAGGTCCGTCGTCAACTACCCCACTTTTTCTTCTAGCACTAGGTTGAGAGCTATACACTGACTCCCAACTTACGTGCCTACTCGCAACACTGTCCAAATAGGACCCATGCATATACGTGCATATCATCAACGACAACAAAAATAGCAACTCAACATAGGGCCAAGATGCACACCCCATTTTCTACAATCAATTCTCATTATCCGTTAATTAGCGAATAACGTGTGTTATTAAAATTTTCAAACTCAAGCTTTTGAGTTTCTCTCTTAAATCTTTTTATATTCTATTAATCCTCTCTAATAACTTAATAATTAATGTTCTTAATAATATGGAAAACTAAGAGGGAAGTTTTATCTCAACAAATTATACTTTTATACATAGGGAAAATATACATATTAGAGTAGAGGAAGATACATAAAAATCCTCCTAATAAATTAAAATATAAAATTCAATATTTTAATTAAAAGCATAATATTATTAATTATAAAAACACAAATTTCGGAATTTATCCCTCAACTCTGTTTATTTAATTAATTTTTTTATTATATTATACATATTTTAAATCCTCATGTCACTTATTTTGCACCATTTTCTTTTTTGGTTTTATTTAAATACGTTATTATATATATATATAGACGTTCAAAATCTGTCTCGCAACAGATTTGTATTTTTTTTTTGTTTTTTTTTTTAAAAAGCAATGCTGATTCACGTTAGCTGGCCGAGGTTACAAAAACAAAAATTACATCCAGTTCTCTTTTCCCAATTACTGCACGGTGGTTGTTATATATATATATATATATATATATATATATATATATATATATATATGTATAGGATTTAGTTCATCAAAAATTTACCATTTAAAATTTTTAAGTGTTAAATAAATGAAATCTTTAACAGGTAAAAAATAGCATATAACTCAGTTAATCAGCCCCATAATTTTTGTAGTATACATGGTCTCAAGAATCAAATAAATAAATCCATTTACACATGCACACTTCTATCTATATCAACAATTATTTCCCACATCTAAATCAGCAGATCACATAAGATTTATACTATTTGCATACAATACAGCAGCCAACATATTTCATTCAAATCACACTGCTATAATTATAATAGAAAAAAATAAATCAAGATAAGGAGAAATTGTTAGGAGACAAGTAACCTCTTAACATCATTTTACATCATAGCAATTATTTCAAGTTCATCACATTGATGCTGGAATATTAAAGATGAGAAGAAAAAGAGTAGAGATATAAGCTCCCTTACTTGTAGTCCTATTTGTGTGCAAGAGTGCTCCAATAGAAGAAGAAACTCAAAGATGGAGGAGGAATGCCTTCTTAGGTTCCACCTAGCTAGCAAGGATGAAGACTTAAATTTTTTTTTTTTTTCTTCTCCTACTCCAGCGGTGCTATTCTCATTTCTTCTTTGTGGTCTTTTGTTTCAACAGTATAAGAGTGTACGTATATCTATATATATATATATCCTACGTTCACATTAGGGGGGTGAGGGGGTGTCTTTTTTTTTTTTTTTTCCCCGTTCTGCAGTGTTTAAGGAAATATCCAGGGGTTGAAAAGTTGGCAAAAAACTAACGTACAACTCGGGGTTTTTAGAAAAAGAAAACTCACGTGCTTCTAGTGGTCTTTGAAAAATAACTAATGTGCAAAATGTTGGGGCTTCGAAGAGTAGTATATTAATAGGTAGTAAGTTGATTTAAACATTAGGTTAAAGAAGGGCCCTGGGTGGCCGTGGAAGCAATGCCCAAAGTGGCATTTTGCTTTTCAAAATTTGCTACTTAATTTGGTTAAAGTGACTTACTAAAATGGGAGATAAGATTTAACCAAAATTGGTAAATTAAAAATCAATTTGCATTGAGATAGGCGTTAATTATTGTGGAAAAATGTGTTAATGACACATTAGAATTGGTTCATGACAAATTTTTGACTGTTCACTTACACAGTGTAATTTTACACTGACAGTATATAATTAAAATTCTAATATAATTAGAACTTCATCCAAATTTGTCACATAAAATCATACAAAGTGTTTTAATTAAATTTTCTCAATAAAACTAAATTTAAATTTTCTCTTGTAATTAATTTCAGTCACTTTTAATCACACGTTAAGAGAACACGGTGTTACACTTATCTCCTTAGTAAAATAAATATTTCACTTTTGAACCAAACCCTACTAAATTGCTTTTCAAATAAGTCATGCAAGCTATTAAATAAATTTTATGAGCTATGTAAAAAACCACAATTGAAGAACATCCACAAAGCTTGGATATGATGGATAAGACTTATCACAACAATAAAATTGTCCCAAATGCCAAAACTATAGACATCTCATCTCCAGCTATAAAGCTTATTATAATGCCAAAATATTATTTCTTTCAAATTAGCAAAATCATCTACTACATCACTCTAGGCTGTCAATTCCTGTAGCAAGTAATATAATCAAACATGAGGCCCAATACATCCCTTGTAACAATAATAGTGAGTTTCTTTATTATATAAACATACCATAAAACTGTGAAATAAGAAATAATATTGTAATCACATTTTTATATTGCTACTATGCAAAACACAACGGAAAGACTAATGAGTATTCGTGTCCATAACTTTATTTATTTGAAGGTTGTTCCAAGTTATTGCCTCCTATATGATGTATCACAACAATAATTTAAAAATTCAGACATCAAGAATTAAAAAAATATAAAAAGATTGTTAATTTTCTAGTGACTTTTCATAGATGACCTCGTGGATTTTGTTTAGTAGCATTCATATTCTTTAGAATTGTATTCCTAAACAATAACAAATCCATAAAATCCACATCCACATAGGGTGACAATAAGAAATATATAAGTGAATGATATAATAAACTTAACAATGTTTATGTTTAAAAGAAAATTTAGTTCATATACCCATATATCATTTTGTCATATTGAAATAAATGAAAGTTGCAAGTTAAACAACAAAAATACACATATACTCTATTTATGATGAAGCATAAAAATTGAGAAATGTAACCATAAATAATCAACTTACCTAATTTAAATTTTGGAAGACTTCTTTATACATCATATTAGTAGTTTTAGAAACATGACCTTCTCTATTTATTTGAAACATTACGTCATATTACATAATAGATTAAAATATTTATAATTATTTTAGATAATAGATTAAAATAATTACAATTATTATTATTTATGTAATAGAGTCCACATCTCTTTTTACGTTATGGTAACAAAACATCTCTTTTATTTTCATGTATAATTATTTATATATGAATAATTTATAATAGACCCATTGTTTGTAATGTCATCAATTAATACTCCAGAAACCCTAATTTATAATAGACGTCCATTAATAATGTCCACCTTTTTATTCCTAATGTCATCAATTAAACTCCAGAAACCCTACAAAATATTTATTTATTTATTTATTCAAATTCATTCAAAATGATTCTTTCAAAGTGGATTAATTCTACTTAATTAATAGCGTGGACGTTCAATAATAATGTGGATGTTTATTGATTACTACATTCATTGAAATTGATTTTTTTCTTTATTTTTTTATTTTTTAATGTGTACATTTATTGTTTACTTATTTTCAAAACCTATTTAATATAAAATTAATATGAAATTATTGATCGATTAAATTCAATCAATAATAGGAGAATTTGAATATGATATATTAAAATACACAAAAGTAAAATAGAATTATATATTAAATTAACATGTAATTTATACTAAAAATTATTTATCAAAATAATATAATACAAAATTATTGATTGATTGAAATCAGTCAAGATAATTTCCTATTCAATCAAAATAAATTACATATCAATAATTTGTTAATGTGGACGTAGATTGTTTTTTATTTTTGGAAACAATATAATATAAAATTAATAGGAAATTAGTGATTGATTAAAATCAATCAATAATAGGGAAATTTCAATATAATAGATTAAAATACACAAAAGTAAAATAAATTTATATATTAAATTAATATGTAATTTATACTAGAAATTATTTATCAAATTAATTCAATATAAAATTATAGATTGATTGAAATCAGTCTAAGATAATTTCCTATTCGATCTGAAATAAAATATATCTATATTTTTACTAAAATAAATTAATATGAAATTTGAACTAAAATTTATTTTCAAAAATATTTTAATATGAAATTATTGATTAATTAAAATCAATAAATAATCAGAGAGTTTGAATATGATATATGAAAACCAATTTGAGTCTATAAAATAATAGATTGTTGGAATTTGAAATTATCTCTCTCTCAATCAATTTATGATTTAATGAGTAGTATTTCTATATTTATTTGAAACATTTTGTTATATTACATAATGGATTAAAATATTTATAATTATTTTAGATAATAGATTAAAATAATTATAATTATAATTATTATTTATATAATAGAGTCCACATCTCTTTAGGTTATGGTAACAAAATATCTCTTTTATTTCCATATATAATTATTTATATATGAATAATTTATAATGATTAATATTTATATAATATATAATAGATTTAAATACTAATAAATCAAAATACTAATTTATTATTTGTTTAAGAATATTTTTATTTATTTAAGAATATTCAATATAAAATAAAATACCAACGAATTTTCGTTAAATTAATTAATATGAAATTTGTAGGCCAATTTATTATCGAAAATAATTGAATATGAAATTATTGATTGATTAAAATCAGTGAATAATAGGTGAATTTAAATATAAAATATGAAATCCTAATATTGCCAATTAATGCACTATTAATCCTATTGTCGCCAATTAATGTCCCAAAAATCCTAATGTCGTCAATTAATACCCAAAAACCCTATAGAAGCTTTCTTTTATATATACTAGAGCGTGAACCTGTGCGATGCACAGGTGAATTGTGGAGAGAATTATTTTTGTAGGATAAAACTTAGAATTTAATGATCATGCATTGACAGTATAAAATAGTTTTACATTGTCATCTAATTACAAACTACCATTTATTGTAAGTTTGTTGACTTTTATAATAAATACTTTAAAAGTCATATTAATGAGAATTTCTGATTGGCTGACAGCATAAAACTTTTTACACTAACAGTGCATGACCATTAAACTCCAAAACTTATATATAATTTCATAGATACTTTTAGTGTTATTCTTCTATCAAAATTGAAATTTTATCTTGGTAATCTATGGTGACCTTTAATGACAACATTTATTACGTGAATTACGAAGGTGAAATTCAATTCTAATTTGGAGAACAGTATTAAAAGCACCAATGAAATTACATATAAGTTTTGTCATTTTTTTATGTATAAAAAAATATATTAACAATTTTGTTAACTTCTTATATTGCTGAAGAAGGATCTAAAATAAGTTTAAAATTTTTCACAATCAGGAACTTAATTTACTAAATTATATAATAATATCAATTAATATGAACTTATTCATTAATAAAAAAAATAGAAGATAATTGAATGTGCTTATTTTCCAATACAGGTGTAAACTTGAATTCCACATTGTATTCTTGAAATCAAGAACATAGATGAATTAAATTACATAACAAAAATAAGAAAGTTAAATTTATCTAAAAGAACTTAAATTATTCTATTAAATCATTTTTATGGACACCATTACTTTAACATCCCATAGAAATATTGGAAACAAAATAAAGTGATTGAACGAAACAATGTAAATTTAAGAACACATATTTAAATGATTAGATGTCAGCACAATTTATATCAGATATCACATTCATTTGTATTAAATTTGATCTGATGTGATGCATGAATAAATTATGTGTGGGAAAGTTATTTTCTATTATTTTGAAAGACAATTTATATTTAAACTTAAAAATAAAAAATATCACCCATTGATCAATTACTACAAATTCTCATCAACCCCATAAATTAGTCACCAATTTCATGTTTTATTGATAAAAATATTAATAATAATGATATCACCATGTTATGCACTGAAATTTTATCATTGTACTAAAACAAAGTCTTTTATAAATTAATTAGATGAGAAATAATAAATAAAAAATAAGTAATAATTTGCTTAAAACTTATTAAGATTTTAAATATTAAATTTGCATGAAAAAACAATAAATAGGTCTACAATGAATTGCCTCCCATGCCAAATTCTATTTTAATTTTTAAATTAGTTTATTTACTAAGAAAAATATTATAGATTATAGAGACATTGATTAACATCTAGTTGTTTGTTGATAGTAGAAATGCTTAATAGTAAAATTAATATAAAAATTTTGTTGATTATTTAGAAGTCAAAATCCATACTTCGCAATAATTTTATTTGAAAATTAAGAATGATATGCCAAATGATAGGACCTTATTAATATATGAGTTAGTAATCAAGTGAATTTACTTTTAACCACTAAATCTAAACTTGAATAATAAAGATTAAAACATAAAAATAACTTCTTAACTTAACCATTTGGATATGATTTTATAGCTCATTTGATATGAATAATTACTAATATTAAATGTTAAAATTGGTAAATATAATATTTTCATCTTTAATTGATAATTCATATTTCATTCCATTAAATCTTCAAGATATTTTATACTAATTTAATAACAATAATAATAATATATAACATTATCTCTTGTATGTTTATTATTAGTTGTCTTTAATTGGCTTTTATTTTTCCAAGTACTTAGCAGATGAAATTATCTAATTTATTTAAAAATTAATTAAAATACAACTAATTTCTAAATTAGTTTAAAAATAAATTTAAATTGAAAATGTAGATATAAAAAATTTATATTAATTATTATAACAGTGAATTAAAAACTATTAAAAACACAAACAAATTGGAGTCCAAATTTAATTTACTTGGAAAAGATAGAAACTAACACAAGGATTATTCTTAATATGTTATCATGTAATTGAATCTAAATTAATGAGGTAAAAAAAACTCAAATTTGCTTAGATAAAAAAAACTTCAATAAATTTGGGTTAGAAGACACTATAAAAGAAAAACATATATTCATATTAAAATTAATACAATAATAAATTAGAGAAAAGTACAAAAATTATAATTTTTATAATAGATCATTTTTATGGACCATATACCCTACAATAGTTACTGTAGAGGAATTTATAACAAACCTATATGCCTTGTTTCTTGATTATAGATGCATCTATAAAATTAATCTATGTTTGACTTTGTTATTTCTTATGCTTCCATTTCATGAAGCTACAGGTCGAGAAACTCTAACTTCATCGTGTAGATTTGTGAAATTTTGAGTTATAACTTCAACAATAGTTGATTTGCTCAAATAGGATTTATAAGTAATATTCATTCATACAAAATGAAATTGGTTGTAAAAAAATAACTATAAATCATAATTATTATTTTTTAAAATCATATTTATAAATTAATTTTTATAAAATTGATGTAAGTAAAAAAAAAGTTTATACTAAAGACAAATTTATATTAAAACAAATTTTATTTTTATAACCTGTGTAAAAAGCATCACAACGTCAAGGTTTTCTATTATCTGAATAATTCATTTCATACATACATGAATTATGACTACAAAAAAGTTAGTTTATACTGGCGGTTAATTTGTGGTAGCTATTAGAAATTGCCGAAAATGATATGATTTCTAGCAGTTTCTCCAGCTGCCATAATTAAATCTCATTTTGGTGGCTTAATTTTTTATTTTTTTATGGTTATTAACCGCAAGAATCAGTACAAGAGGTTTTAATTTTTTTAACTAATTGATTAATGATTAATTAATTACAATACTTTTATGAGTTGTGAGAATTCCACACACTCCTTTCTCCCTCTCTTGATCGCGATCGAAGACTTTGAAATCTTCTTTCTTCTTTCTCCTTCTCATCCCAAGCATTCAACAGTGTCTCCCTTCCCGAAGCTCTCATTGCTAATACTCATGGTGGTCATCTCTTCTATGATCGCCTTTAACGATGAAAGAATGGGGGAATTGTTGTCCATACAATCGAGATCCAAACCCTTCTCGCTTCATTATTACATTAGTCTTATGAGCATGGTTCTAAATTGCGATCCGCAACCGCAATTGCAGCCGCAACGTAAAGGTTTTTAGACTCACCACAACCGCAATTGCGACTGCATCAATTGCATTTTCTCGCAATGTCAAGGCTTGCAGCGAAAATGCAACCGCGACCATAATTGCAATTTAGAACCATGCTCATGAGCCTTGCGATTCTGATGTGCTGTTGTGATTACGAATGAAGAGAGAATGAGGTTAGGGTTTCAAATTTCGTTCATTGCATCGAGCATTTCAAACTTAACGCTGTTGTTCATTCTTCTCCCTATCGTGATTCGTCTCCTAGAGAATCTTCAACTTAGGGTTCTTGCATCAAGTCTTTCGCATAGGACCTTCATTTCTATCACAATTTGCTAAGGTTTCATTTGCTACCTTTTAGATTTTTGTAATGAATCACCTCCAGTCTTGCAATGGAGTTATGCTTATTGTTTCCTCAATCTTTTAATTGTCTTGAAGCTTCTAGATCCAACATGAGCTTCATGATTTTGGGGAAATTCACTTCAATTAACCATGGACAGATCATTAAAGAGGATCGATTAACACATTGGAAATGTGTCCTTCTGCTTCCTACCTTCTTTTTGAATCTGGCTAGTTTTATATTATTTAGTTTGTGAATTTGAGATATCCTTTAAACGTTGTTGTGAACACCCAATTTTATCCGGGTAAACAAAATAAAAATGAAAAAAAATAAGCATTTAAACAAAAAAAGAAATCAATGCATATTTCAAAAAAATGGTAAAATACATAAAATGAAAAAACGTAATAAAAAATTAAATAACAAAATACAAAAAAAGAAGAAGCATAGAATGCGATAAAGGGAAATAACAAAAAATAGTAAAAAAAAAAAAAGAGGAAAGGAAAATAGCAAGCCCCCTCTTCTGAGTATGGCAACAATGGCTCTTTCAGACGATTTTCTGCTTTTGCCACTCTTACCCCAAGCACTTCAGCTTTACAAATACCATCTCTGAAGCCACCTAACCACCCTGAACCTGTCCCTACAAGTTTGTCTCTTGTCCTTACAAGAAGACAATGAAATCAACGTCCAAAACAAGAGAAAGCTGTGAATAAATAAAGAATGATATACAATGAAAGGGGACTGTGGGGATCACAGTTCGTAGTGAAAAAATTGTGAATTAGAGGACCTACCCACCACAAATTTCTCAACTTTCATTCTTCTGAGTTTGGATACAAGCTCCTTACGTGAGTTAAACTTGGAGGCTTGTTCTTACAAGGTAACCCCTTTCGATCAATAACATTGCTTTGAATATCTCAAAATTTCATTTGCTTTTTCTTTTGTTGTCTTCTACTTTGTGCCTTGTCTCTTAAAGGTCCTATTCAGTTAATAAAATAAAAATGAGTAAGAGAAGGACAAGATGAACAAAATCAATTTGAAAAACAGCAAAAACGCAAGTACCACAACTTATCAACTGCTAAACTAAACCAACACCAAAACCAAAAAAGAGGAAAGAAAAAAAAACCAAGCCACAAGAACCCCAAAACCGCCCACCACGAACTGTCTGATCCCTAAACCCACGCCGCAGGTGACCCTCCGCTAAGCACCAAACCCGTTTTCACCTTTTCTCCCTTCCTGTCTCTCACATGTGCCGCTAGCCACTTTGACCAAGAGTTGTGCTTTTTCCTTTTTTCTTTCAGTGGGCCTGACGTTTGAATGAGTAAGCCTGGGTTTGATATTTTTCTTTTTTTTTTAAGAGCTATATGTTGCTTGAGTGGATATGAGGGATCAGAACGTGTTTGCCAATAATGGCTGGGGAAGGTTTCATTTTTGGGGTTAGATTATTTAGCTTTTGAGAATAATCATAAGACCACAAAATAAATTAGAATTAAAATAATGGTGGACACTTTAAATAAAATAATTTCCTTTGCATTACCGTTTTCGTTTTCGATTAATTATCTTTTTTAGTTCCACTTCCTTTTTCGTTAGTTTGTATGCATTATTGGTTTTTTTTTATTTGAATAATAACGTTTTGGTGAGAATGAATATATGCTTTAGTGCTTTTCATTAAATAAATGAATAATAACCTTTTGGTAAGAATGAAACACGTATTCGATTTTAAAATCCTAATAATAATTGATGATAAAATAATTTATTTAATATTTATTTTGTTAAATCTCTCAAATTATTTATTTAATTAACATAACTTATTACTACAGCTAATAATAAAGGCTTAGTAATAACCATTTTGGATGCACTTCCTGTTTGGGTGTTACAAAGACTTTAAAAGGTATAAAGATAACCATTTTGGATGCACTTCCTGTTTGGTTATTGTAAAAGTCTTTCAAAATAAAACCTTAAAAATTAGAACAAATATTTAAATAAGTTTTAATCTTATAATAAAGGTTTAGTAATAAGCATTTTGGATGCACTTCCTGTTTGAGTATTACAAAAGCCTTAAAAGATGTAACAATAGCCATTTTAGATGCACTTTCTATTTGATTATTGTAAAAGTATTTTAAAATAAAATCTAAAAAATAAGAAATAAACATTTAAATAAATTTTAATCTTATAATACAGGTTTAGTATAACCATTTTGGATGCACTACTTGGTATTACAAAAGCCTTAAAAGATGTAACAATAATCATTTTGGATGTACTTCCTATTTGGTTATTGTAAAAGTCTTTCAAAAAAAATAAAAATAAAAATAAAAAATAAACATTTAAATAAATTTTTAGTCTTATAATAAAGGTTTAATAATAACTATTTTAGATGCACTTCCTGTTTGGGTATTACAAAAGCCTTAAAAGGTGTATCGATAACTATTTTGGATGCACTTCCTGCTTGGTTATCGCGAAAGTCTTTTAGAAAACCACAAATCAAAAATAAAAAAAATTATCAACACACAAACTTTTTCTATCCAAAGAACTACATGAGTTTGATTCTCCATTGTACCGGGAGATACGTAAGAGCAGGATACCTTTCCTGTCGATCTCAAAAATAATAAAAATTTAATCATTTCAAGAATTTTTATTTTTTTTTTACAAAGTTTCCTTGATAAATAAATAAGCAAATAAAACACCAAAAAATGTTTTTGTTTCTTAGGGGTAAAATAAATAATTTTAAAGTTATATTAATTGTGCACATTTAATTAGGGGTAATTGTCTTTATGATGGACGTTGTAGGGTGCTAACACCTTCCCTATATGTAATTGACTCCTAGGCGCAAAATTTGGTTTCGAAGATCATTTTTCTTAAAGGTTTTTTCAATGTTTTCCTAAATAAATATTGGTGGCGACTCCATTGTTTTAAACATATTTTTCGTCGTCCTGCTGCGACCTCGGTTGCGACAAATGACCTCGGTTGCGACAGTTGTTGCTGTTGCGGTTGTAGTTTTTAAATTAATCATGTTTTGATCACATATATGTTGCAGACAACAGGAAGGTCATCCATGGACTTTGCAGAATCTAACATAGACATATCATTTATAAGCTCCGAGAGGCCTAGTAGTGTGCATTCATCCTCTATTTTCGTTGACTATATTGAATCTACCCAAAAGTCACGAATTTTAAGCAGTGAGTATCCTTTAGATTTAATAACAATGCCTGATCCATTGGCTATTAGTGAGATGCAGACAATGCATATCAACCACATTCAATTATGTTATTCCTACAATCTTTTGCATGATTAATATTAAAATTTATGGTCTTTTGAGCATGTGTTCAAGAATAAGAAATCAATTTGATCAAATATTCTAAGCCTTAATATAACACCTGACCATTAATAGGTCCACATCCTTATGCTAAAACATTCAAGATGAAGTAGAAGCTAATATAAGGAGGTTGAAGCTCGAGTTAAAGCAAACAATGGAAATGTACAGTGTTGTATGCAGAGAAGCACTAACAGCACAACAAAAGGTAAAATTAGTGTGTGTATCTATATATAATATATGCATATGCTATTGTTATTGACATTTCCACCGGTAATACTCTTGTTTACTACAGTTGGCGGAACTAAACAACTAGAGATTTGAGGAAGAAAAGAAATTAGACGAGGCACGGTAGGCCTATGAAGCAACATTGGCAATTGAAGAGAAAGAAAAAGCAAGAAGTAAAGCCTATAAAAAAATTGCAAGGGCAGAATCAAATAAAAGAAAAAGTGTTGAGTTAAAAACAAGTTAACATACTCGACTTTATTTATAGAACCTTGTTCTTGTTTCCTGTATCCTTATTATCACTATATGCTAATCCACTGCTTTTAGTCCCCAAAAGTTGAGACTTTAACAATGTCTTCTTCTAGTTATGCACTGGATTTACTTATTTGCTTATCAAATAATTATAATGCCAAATCCATTTCTATACATGAATTATGGGAAACTTAGTACAACAATGAATTTAGCTTTTCTTTAAGGACAAAACTTAGGTATAGTTGATGTGAAAAAATCGCAAGTTCACGATTGTCGTCAAGTAATAATTAAATATCATCTCCACAGAGACTGTGTGTTCAGTGATATCACTAAATAAAAATTAAACAAAAGAATTTTGATTGGGAAGTTTAGGGTAGAGCAATTGAAAGAAAATGTAATTTAGAAATTCAGTAAAGCTATAATTAAAAATTAGATGTAATTCAAATAGGAAGACTTTCAAGATTGGAGTTTCACACTATGACGTTTAATGTCTCAATTTCGCTACCTATGTGTTTCACTTGTTCTCAATGAAGGTGAATTAACCTAAGGTATCCTTCATTCTCTTTCAAGATATAAAGGGGTATCTAACAAAATTTACCACTTACTGTCGTGATGGCTGTGTTCAATTATACCCATTAAGTTCTTTGTTAATTTAATTGTTCCTCGAAGGCTTTAACCTACTTTCCTGGTTTAAACCTAAGTTTCCTTCTTATGGATCTGGTGCTTTGGGTTCACCTCTTAGTACTTCCCCAAATCCCAAAGATTATGAAAAAACCGGCCAATTCGTTTTGCATAAATAAATCAATCGGAAAAGAATCAAAGAAGAACAAGATCGCACATAGACAAACAGAAATCAATTCAATAACTCAATCATTGGGCTACGCCCAATCCCAAAAAGAAAAGGTTCTACTCACACATAGTCATGAGAGAACGCCAAACAAAAAATAAAGGAAACATAAAACTAACCTAGAGATTGAAGAAGAAGAAGAAGAACAATTATCCCAATTCTCCGTGCTTAGAATAGAGTTCAAAAAGATAAAAGATAAAATCCCTAAGAAGGTCAATTTATATCTCAATTACAATTGGGCCTAAGCTAATCCTCAAAAGAAAATTAAAAACTTGTGAAATCCCTCAAGCAGCTCTGCCCACTACGCGGTGATACACACCACCAGCTAGTGGTAGACGCGTAAGTGTAAAAATTGCTCTAGGGGGTGCGCCACCAGGTGGTGGAGAGTGCCACCAGATGGTGGCAGACGGGCACCTGGGGATTTTTGGGCATCAGGGGAGGCACCGCCAGGTGGTGACGGGTGCCACTAGATGGTAGTGAGGTCTCTAAAGCTTTTTCTCCAAATTTTGCTTTCCAAATACTATGGGATGACTCCATTGCTTTCCAAAAGGACTTCCAAGTGCTCAAAGGTCTTCAAATCATCTTAAGGACTTCCAATTATAAATCTTTCTGCATTCCAAGCCTAAGAAACCTAAAAGATTTTCCTAAAAACAATGACAAACAAAGAAAAAGATGTAACAAGGTACAAGAAGGGAAAAACATGCCATTAGTTATCTAACTAATCCTAAACTGTAGTAAAATGCATGCAATCAAGTGAAAATAACTATACTAAATGAGTTATAAAATGCACACATCAATAGTTCCTTAGGTGCTTTTAGTGCTATTCATCCATCAAAATTAGAGTTTCATCTCAATAATCTGCATTAATCTTTAATGTATGCAAATTACGAGGTGAAACTTTAATTTTAATTAGAGAACAATACCAAAAGCATCTAAGGAACTGTACTTAAGTTTTATCCTTTCTTTAACTGCTAAGAATAAACTCTGGTTGCTCAGTTGTCAACACTAATATTTAGCTTTGTTTTGTTTTTTTATCATGAACACAATGAATTTATTTTCCATTTGGATGAGCTGCTGCAAGATCGTGGGACATTAGATATCAGAAAACACCAAAGCATATACTTCTGCAGAGGGATATATGATAGAGCCATGATTAACACTTTGTTAGGTGATGCAACGCTTCTAATGTTGCCAAATCTTGGTCAGGGGGATGTATGCTATTGAGGTTGGTTATTTATATTTTACAACTTTGAAATAGAAAGTAATATTCTCAATCTTAAAAACATTAATATATAATGCTTTATGGATAAGCATTAAGTTATACGTAAAATCTACATTGATTTTTTTAATAATCTATCTTATTTCATTTTCACTCCTTTCTTAAATTTAGTGCTTTGCAAATCTTGTCTATAAATTAGAAGTGTGTTTATATATTTGAATGGTATCAACTATAGTAAAATCTTTACATGCCCTATCTGTACTTGTGTGTGTATGTGTGTGTGTATATATATATATATATATATATATAAGTACTTAATTGTTTGTCATTCTATAAATATAGTAATGGAACATCCATTTTTACAACTAATACAGCAGCAAGAAATTTATTGGCCCATTTGTATTTTTCTAATGAGTTGTTGAATATGATTTGAATTACGTTGGCATAATGTCCCTATCTCTGTCTCATTGCCTTTTTCTTCGTTTATTAGTTATAGGCCATCATTTGTTGGTGATTTGAATTTTGATGGTAAAAACTTATTGAAACTGCTTTTTGTGATTTGCAACCTGATGTGTACGTTAGTGTCTCAAGTACCGTATGAGGTATGCTCATTTAATTAGAGAGTCGTTAAAAAAGTGAGGAAGCATTTTCTGGCGGTTTTCAACCACCAGTAAATCATAAATTAAAATACATTGAGAATTCATTTTCTGGCAGTTTTTTAAACCCATTGAGAGTGCAATTTTCGGTGGTTTTTAATAGCCAGTAAATTTTTACCATTTTTTAGCAAAAACTGTTTTTGGCGCATGTAAAACCAGCGATTATTTTAACCACTAAAAATGTTATTTGTGGCAGTTTTTAGCCAACAGGAATTGCAATTTTGACCGCCACAAATTGCAATTTTTTTTGTAGTATGCTATGATGCTATAAATGCTTTTACCATTAAGAAATCCTACACTATTCTAATTTCAGGAAAACACTTATAACATTTTGCCAAAGTTAAAAAATTTAAGAATGCATGTATAAAAATTATTAAATAATTCAAATTAGTAATTTCAAAATTACTAATTTAACCCCAACTATTCTTATTTTCAAAAAAAGTATTTATAACGTTTTTAAAAGTTTAAATTTTTAAGTATTTGTAACAGTTTTTCATAATTAAACTTAAAAAAATTGAATTTAATTATTTAACCCCAACTATTGTTATAAATGCTTTCTTTAAATTTTGAAGTATTTGTAATAGTTTCACATAATTAAAATTAATAAATTTGAATTGAATTATTTAACTCCAACTTGCTTTTTTTTTAAAAAAAATAGTAATTTGATATCTTTCAGTTTTAATTAAAAATAAAATCCAATGAATTAAGGACAATTACCTTAATTAAATAATTTTAATAACACAATTTATAATTTATAATTAAAGACAGTTGTCTTAATTAGATATATTTATGAATTACATTAATTTCTTTAATTTTACATTTAAAATAATATACTTACCGTTAATTATTATAATATATAATATATACAATTTTTTTTGTAATTTTTCATTTCCTTTTTTTAAACTAATTACCTTTATTAAAATAATAATAATTACCATAATTATTATTATTATACTATATATTATACTATATGTCAATAGATTATTTATTATACAATTATAATATATACTTTAAATATAATATAAAAGTACTATTTAATATATATATATATATATATATATATATATATATAGACACACATAATCAGTTTTTATAATCAATTTTGGAGGTAAGCAATGTATCAGTTTTTATTAAACCAAAATTCAAATTGATTTTATAATTTAATGCTTACGAAATCTTAACAAAAACCCTAAAGAATTCTACTTAATGTTGCTAAAACCTTAATGTTGTGAATTAATATCCTTGAAATCCTACAAAACATTTCTTTTATATATATATATATAGGGTCAGGATCCGTTGATACCAGGTGTCAAAGTTAGTCAAATTACACATTCAATAACTTTTGGTAAAATGCAAATTTAACTAATCCAACTGTTAAATTGTATGATATTATCTTCATGAAATATCAAATTTCACATCATTTGGACTTTGCTAGATATGTTATCTAACATTGAATATGTACATATATTTTAATTTCATATTGTAGGTTAAAATAAAGTGATGAGATGAACTATTAAATAATTTTGGAATTGTATGAAATTTGTATACTTAATCTAATTAATAAGAACATAAAATTCAACGGTAAGATTGGTTAAATTTATATTTTACAAAAAGTTATTGAAGGTGTAATTTGACTAACTTTGACACCTAATGTCAACGGATCCTGACCTATATATATATATATATATATATATATATATATATTTATATATAAAGATATGTTATATTATTGATTCTATATTATCTAATATTATATATTATATTATTTATTTATTTATCCGTTTGATATGAAATTATATTATATTATATTATATTTGATTCTATATTATCTAATATTATATATTATTTGTTATTTATTATAATATTTATTTATATATTATATTTTTATTATAATGTGTACACCAATTTATTTTGTAGAAATAATTTAATGTGACATCAATATGAAATTATTGATTGATTGAAATCAGTCAATAATATATAAAGTACGAAACTCTAGTGTTGCTAATTAATATCCCAAAAACCCTAATATTGCCAATTAATGTCTCAGAAACCCTAATGTTGCCAATTAATATTCCAGAAACCCTACAAAATCTTTCTTTTATTTATGTAAAGATAATGTGTACACCAATTTATTTTCATAAACAATTTAATATGAAATCAATATGAAATTATTAATTGATTAAAATCAGTCAATAATAAGGGAATTTGAATATAAAGTACGAAATCCTAGTGTCACAATTAATACCTTAAAAACCCTAGTATCGCCAATTAATACTCTAGAAACCATAATGTTGCTAATTAATACCTTAGAAACGCTAATGTCTCCAAATAATATTTCAAAAACCCTACAAAATCTTATATATATATATATATATATATATATATATATATATATATATATATATATATATATATATATATATATAAAGATAAAGATATAAAGGTTAGCTAATAATGTGGACGTTTATTTATTATATTATTCAATAATTCCAAATAATTATTATATCCGTTTAAATTTATACATTCTACTTAGGGATTATTAATTAGAATCAGCCAATTATTTGATTTCAAATTATAATTTCAAATTTCAAATCTTTATATATAAAATTATTATGAAAATACTAATTAATGCACCAAAAACCCTAATGTCTTTGATTAATGTTTCAGAAATCCTACAAAACCTTACTTTTATATATGAGAAAAAAGGCTATGTACTAATAGTGTAAAGCTGTTTTGCACTGTTATCCAATCATAAACTACCATGTATGGTAAGTTTGTTAACTTTTACAATACATTAAAAGTCATAACAACAGTGATTTGTAATTAGTTGATAATGTAAAACTTTTTATACTGACAATACATAGTCATTATACTCTTTATATATATATAAAGATATTTAGAATCTTTTATGAGTAATTTCATCTATCAAGAGGCATAATGACGTAATACATATAGTTGTAAATAAAAATAAGAAAGAGACAATAAACTTGAAGTAAAAGCATACACACACATGATATTAACTATTAATGATTTGAATTTTATTTAAAAAAAATTAAAGAAAAGACTATTTCAAAAAAGCATTTTACTCTCCAAATTTTAAAAATAGAATTTTCATTGCAATAATTGACAAAAAAAGCACTACTTAATGCTTTTGTACTTAAATAAAAAATAAAAATAAAATTCTTGAATGAAATTAAATGTATATATTTAAAATATATAATAAAAATATTAAATATTCATTAATTAAATTCCTTAAAAATTATTATTTAAAAATTCAATATTTGTGGCACGCAACTTTGCATGCCTAAAGTGGCACACAAAAGTTGAAAAAGAAATTCACCTGAACTACAACACCATTACTACTAGGCCAAAATATTAAATTGATGTATGAATAAAAATTATATTATATATAACTTAAATGGGAGATTAAAATTGTACATATATTTATTAATATTAAATTATTAATATATACTAATAATATTAAATAAATTAATAAACATATAATAATATTATTAAATATTAATATATATAAATTAATAAATATATACTAATAATAAAATTAATATTAATAAATATAAATTAGTATATATTAATATTCTCTACAAAAATATAAATATATTAGATGTTATATAGAAATATTAAAAGAAGGTTAATTGTCAATATTTGATAAGTACAACCTTTTTTTAGCGAAATACAGAAAAAAAAAATATTGCATTGATAATAATATCTTATTTTGCTCATTAAAATATGCAAGGAAAAAATAAAAAATATAACAACTCAATTTTATGAAAGAAAAAAAATATTTAAAACAGAGTGATTATGTTATAATTAAGATATATAATATTCAAAAGTGTAAGTTATTTTTTTGATTTTATAATATTATATTGTTTGTTTAGTAGTAACAAAACCAAAAATTTATACTTTTATTAATAAGCATCAATTAATTTATTTTTATTAATATTATTAGTATATGTTTATTATTTTATATGTATTAATATTTAATTTATTATTATTATTATTATTATTATTATATATTTATTAATTTATTAGTATTTAATATTTAATTTATTAATATTAAATATTAATATTATTGATATATATTGGTAAATTAATATTAATAAATATAAATTAATATAATAATAAATATAAATTAAGTTATGCATAGTATGAATAATTTATTTAGTAGTGATAAATATATATGCAATTTTGGTCTCCATTTAAGTTATATATGCAGTATAATTTTCATTCACGTATTAAACTAATACTTTGGCTTAGTAGTAACTAGAATTTAAACTTGTACGTTGTATGTGTTTGTTTAAATTATATATTTTTATGGTTATATTTATTATTATTTTAAAAATATATGTACACAAATAAAATTATTTTTAAAATATTTATTAGTAAATTAAATATAATTACATTAAAATTAAGAAAGATGGTTAATTATATTTTTAATTGAACAGATGTTAAATATTAAGCTTATTAAAATTTATTGTGATTTATTCTTTCTTCATGTAACGATAGAGTTGTAATACCTATATGAAATGTATAAATTCAAAATGAGTGTAAGTATAATAAATATTATTATATAGGTATTTAAATTTAAGTATTCATTTTTGTTATTGTGAATATTATATTAACACAAACTTAATTTTTTTGTGTTTCTAATTAATAATTAATAATTTTAAAAGAATTTATTGTAAAATTAAAATTTATTTTAAATTTGTTGAAATAGTATGACTTTTATTAAATATATATAGTTGTTAATTATTTTAAGTGGCATTGTTAATTATTTAGAAGATATTAATTGTAATTATGTGATATTGTTAAAGTTTTGAGTTGGTTAACCTAAACATAACACAATTTGAACACTCGATTAATGCAATAAGATTTTTCTATTATTATAGTTGTTGTTGTTGTTGTTGTTATTTAATTTTAATTTCATTACTTGTTATTTTTTAAAGTTATTTATCTATAAGAATTATAATAATAATAATAATAATAATAATAATAATAATAATTATTATTATTATTATTATATTTGTTAATTATTTTAAAATGATATTTTTAATTATTTAGAAGATATTAATTTTAATTATGTGATCTTGTTAAAGCTTTGAGTTGGTTAACCTGAACGTGACATAAATTAAACACTCTTAATAAGTGCAATGAGATTTGTCTATTATTATTATTATTATTATTATTATTATTATTATTGTGTTGTTGTTTTTTGTTATTTTATTTTAATTTCATTGCTTGCTACTTTTTAAAGTTATTTATCTATAAGAATTATTATATGTTTCAAAGTTTATATCTTATAATTTAACTATTATAAGATTTATTTATCTATAAAAATTATTATTTATGTGTGTTACTAATTTTTTTAAATATTATTACAAACTATTTTGCATATATATTCTATTTTTTTCTCATTCTAAGTGAATTCAGAAAAACAATGCTATTAATAAATAATAATTAAACTATTATTGCATACTCTACTAATCGTTTTATATTTATGATATATAATGAGTATTTATTATTCTTTAAGGTCTAAATTTATAAGAATAAAAAATTATAATATCTTATAATTGACCATTATGAAAGAACTCTCTTATTATATTTAATTATTATTATTATGGTCTTTTTTGTATATTAATTATATATTAAATTTAATTAGTGTTGTAAATTATGTACTATTTAATTAATCAATTTAATGTACTATTTAACATAATTTACCTAAAAAATACATGTGAGGCTTTTGTATCAAGTTAATTGTCATTTTCAAAATGTTATAATTAGTAGCGTAAAAACTCGTGCAATGCACAGGACATTAGAGTCATATTGATACAAGCACGAAATAATATTATAAGAAGCAAAACAATAATGTTTTCATGCTAAAGAAACACACACACACACAAAGTTTAAAGATGCAGTCCTTAATTGGTTATTTTATTTATCATATGCATTTGGAAGAGAGTAAAACAAATTAAAATTTTAAAAAATATAGAGTTTTTTTTTTAATTTTATTATAAATTCTTGAACATCAATATAGAAAGATCATAGTTACAAAAAATAGCAATGAAAAGCAAAAGATATTAAAAAACCAAAATAAGCTCAAGGAACAAAGCACTAAGGTTATTATTGATGACAATATTTAGACATTGTGAAAGACTCCTCGATGTACAACATTTGTGGTTGATGTACATACTTTTTGATCGTCATCTAAAATCAAAATCTTGAGACCTAGGAATGGTTTAACTCTAACATATTGAACAATTACAATAACATTGTTAGTATCACCTCTAGCGAGGAAAGAGTTAAACTCCTCAACATAGTTTCCAAACAATGCGCACATAAAGCGTATGCTACAATAAGGATACAAAAAAATAATACTACTAAGTAATTGCTTTAAAATTGTGAAATATTTCATTATTAATATGCACATAGAATTACTACCCTTTAGAGTCAAGTTGAATTTCTTTCATCTTTGTTTTGTCACCATTTGTCACAACCTTAATTTCAGGCACATGTGAGATGAGTATGCACATGACATCTACCAAATATGAAATAGTTTATTAGGTTATGAAAAATTTCAATGTTATTATTATAATTATAACCAAAAAAATAATAATGAAGCTCTCGCCAACCAAATAATTGGTGTCATAGTCAATACAAAGAACCTTAGAGATCAGGATAATTGTCAACAAATTATTGGGAACAACATTATCAGCAAGCAACTTTAGTTTTATAACTATTTGAAAGTTGAGCTTGTATGGATGTTGGGTCATTCTATAAGGACCCTTACTATTGACTACACTAAAACTAAACATGAAATAAACAGAGTCTTCTTTAACCAGTAGTTGGAACCTATATATTAGCGTATTCCTGATAGTTGTATGGATGCGGTCTCCCTGTAGAAGAAGACAAATATTAAGAACAATAATATATGTAATTAGAAATTTCATTATAATTGTATTGTATCATATCATAGTAGGCTTTACATTATGAACTTACGTTTTGGTCCATGAGGATCATCTCAATAGAATATATCAACTTTTCATTGTTTTTGTTGGTAACATGCCAAAGTCTAACAATTCTGACAATTAGGCTCCACGTCTCTCTAGATGTATTCACATATGAGAGGAAGTCACATTTAGGTGTCATTGATGTTGAGGTTATGAAGACCGAGATCGAAACCAAACTACAAAGAAAGGAAGATCAATGTGTTTCTCAATACGACCACGTTACACACAAAGCAAATGAAATTTCACATTATTTAAATAGAACTACAGAAGGGTTCAAGAGTTACAATCGATGAATAGGATGTAATTTCAAGTGAAATTGTAGGAAAAATTAATATATTTTAATTTAATTTAATTTGAATTGTAAATTTCTATTTAGTTCATCAAAATGTTGTTAATTTATTTTTGTAAATAAATTTCATATTAAATTAGATTCTATATTTAATTCCATTATGATTATTCCCATTTTAAATTGAACTGGTTACAAAAATAAATTTCATACTAAAATTGTTCACTAAAATGCTATTAATTCATATTAATTGGCCATATTAATTGTCCATATTAAATTATTAATTATTAATCCATAATAATATAGAATTCTTGTCTATATTAAATTATTTTTGTAAATAAAATCTATAGTAATGGTCCATTTGAAATTTGAAATTAAGCATCATTTAAGTATTTAATGGAAATTTACATTTTAAATTGAAATAGCTACAGAAATAAATTTAATATGAATTAATTTCATAAATAAATGTCATATTAAATTATTTTTGTAAATACTTGTATATTTTAAATTAATCGTTTAGTATAAATTTATTGCTTGTGTTTCAAAACATAGAAAATATATTGCTTTTGTATATATTAAAAAAAAATATTGCCTCTTGTAAGAAAAAAAATAAATAAATATACTGCTTATAATTTAAGTAGTAATTTGTTCCATATCATAAAAAATATATATAAATTATTACAATAGAAAATATTATAACAGAATTTAACTTTTCAAATATTGGTTATTATAATAATTTAAATTTATTTAATATTTGACAACGCATCATGATATCATATTCATTATTAAAAATTTTGACAAAATTTATATTTCTGTATAGAAATAAAAAATACCTCTTATTTTAGAACTTTTATCTTCTATCATTAAGTTAGATATATCAAATCCAGTATATACGTATCCGATGACATGGGATCAACACTTTGTGTATATAAGAAAGGATACATATTAAAATATTAATT
>CM014731.1:77080206-77095206 GCA_004329165.1 Spatholobus suberectus | reverse complement strand
GGGCTTTACAAAAAAAATTTAATTATTCATCAGAAGAGAAATATAACTATACTAAATGCAAAAATTTGAAATGACTTATATGTCTCTAATGTGTGTTTGTGTGTGTGTGTTTATATATATATATATTAATACTTATGCTCAATTTTAATTTTTTGAATTGATTGTTTTAAAACTTGTTTTATGAATAATAATAATTAAAAGTAAAGATTTATTACACTCATAGTTAAATTTAAAACAATTTGTTTTGAATAATAATAATTATGGATAGCAAATAGGAAATAAATTATTATATATAAGTCTATTTTATTTTAAATTTAGTTACTTATAATATGTTTTACGAAAAATAATAATTAAAAATATTTTTTAGTTATTTATTTAAATTTTAAAAAAATTCATAATAATTTATATAAAATAATAGTTAAGGATAAAAATTAACAGTCAAATAATAAAAAATATTTTAATATATATATATATATATATTAATATAAATTTACATTTTTATCTTTTAAATAATATTTTATAAACAGATTTTTAATTAATAATGTATAGAAGAAATTTTAATATATATATATATATATATATATATTAATTTAGGAATAATTACTTTTTATTTAATAATAAATTTATAAATATATAAATAAAGCATTAAATAATATTTAAAAGCATTAAATATCATATTAATGCTCAGGTTCAAGTTTATTTTACTATAGATCGGTTACTTTATAATATACTTTATGAACAATAATAATTAAAAAGGATTTTTTAGATATTTAGTTAAATTTAAAATGATTTATAATAATTTATTTAAAATAATATTTAAAAATATAATCTAAGAGATAAATTATTATTATTATTGTTATTATTATTATTATTATTATTATTATTATTATTATAAAATTATTAGTTTTGAAATATATCTAACTTTTTATAATATTTTAAAATTTAATGTTATCAATATACTATTTATATATCTAATTATTTTATTATCTTTTGGTTTTGTTTTAAATTTAACTATATATTATAAAATCATTAAATTTGAAAAATATCTAACTTTTTTGTAGTATTATAATATTTAATGTGGTTATTGTAGTATTTATATATTTAAATTTATCTATAAAATCTTTATTTTTAATTATTATTGTTTCAAAAATATATTTTAAAGTAACTAAATTTAAAAAATAGATTTATATATATACATAATAATTTATTTTTTAATTTATGTCCTTAATTATTAATTAAAATAAAACATTATGAATCATTTTAAATTTAACTACATATTTATAAAATCATTAGTTTTGAAATATATCTAACTTTTTATAATATTATAGTATTTAATGTTATGATTATGTTTTAAGAAAAATGTTATTATTATAGCATTTATATATCTAACTGCTTTTATCGGCTTATAGTTTTGAAATATATATTATTAACATAAAATTATTAAAATTGTATAATAAATAACATCAATGGGAGCAATTAAATTCTTCGTTCAACATAATTAGGTCCGTTAAATTTGAAAAGGTGGAAACTCAAACCCCACTACTAATATTTTGTAATTTTTTTTTCAATTTTTGTGTGTAATGTTAGAATGTCACATCACCTACCATGTTAGCATGTTAGTGACATGTCACAATATATGTTAGATTGTCATGTCACTTACCATGTCATTTGCCACATCATTCGTCAGTGTCACATTATCTACCATGTAACAAAATTTATTAAATAGTTAATGAAAGATTGACGGATGAACCAAAATCATACAATTGTAATATTTGGAGGACCAAATTTGCACAATTGAAATTCGGGAGACTAAAATTATACAATTGCAATACTTAGAGGACTAAATTGATGTCAATTTTATTTATTAGAGACTAAAATGGTAATTAATTTAACTTATTTTTTATTAAATTTTTACTAATGTTTTAGAATTCAAGAATTTATGAAAGGATATTTCATTATTAAATTAATAAAGTTAAGATTTTTATAATATAAAGAAAAGAAATTGTCTTAAAATATTTCAACATCTGATATGTAAAAAATAAAATGCATTTACATTTATTTAAGTTTAGAAATTGTCATATAAATTTATGGATAAAAAAATTAGCGAAGTTGTACATAATTAAATTTTTACAAATACAATAGCATGGCATTTTTTTAAAGCAAAATATCATCTAACATTATTAAAAAGTAATTAGTATTCAAATATTATATTGATATTTTAAATAAATCGTTACTTTTATGTTGTCGTTTTTTTTGAGTTTTACTTTTTTTTTTAATTAGTGAAAATTATCAAATTGCCAACTATATTTATTTCTTAATAAAGAAAGAAGTAATGTTATAAAATCAAATTTTATCTTTAGAAAAAACATTTTTATATAAAGAAAACAAGTTAAGTTAAATTAGATTACTTTTTTGTCTGTTAAATAAATAAGTAACTCGTGAACAACTATATAACTTAGTGGATTCTCCTATTATCATAAATTTGTCCTAAAACTGTGAGGGAACTCTTACATATAAATAACAGTATTATCCTTATAAAGAGAAATGTTAGCAACACACTCTCTTATTATTTTAAATTTATTGAAAACTACAAAAATTTGTGGGTCGCACATCTTATTTAATAACTCTCTCTAATGATTTTGTAGTTTTTAGTAAATTTTAACCAATAATAGAGTGTGTATTAGGTGGAGTGTTTTAGAGAGTGTGTTGTTAGCTAACCTCATCCTACAAATATTTCTCTATTTTGAATTTTCCTTTCTCATCCAATTTCTTTTGCAAGTCATCACCAAAACCATTTATGCAAATTAAAATGAAATTAGACAAATTCTACAAAACAATATTGGTTGATGGCACAAAGTATGTTCATTATACCCCTTGCAAGTACTCTCTACCATTTGAACGAAACATAAGAAAAATGAAGGGAAATAAGTGGACAAAGGATCTTTGAAAAATAAAGCATAGATGTACTCATTGATAATGATTTGTCTATTGCAATTATGCATGAGTATTATTTCTCCAAACAACCTTATTCTTAAACATTCTTGTAACAAATTATTACTTATTCTGACACTCTTGCAAGCAAGAATCCACCGCCGCAAGACCACGAACATCTAACACATAAAGTCAATTATAAAATAGATGTAAAAACACAATTAACTCAATTATAAAGAATAATTAAAAAACCTTAAAAAGAGACAAATGTTGTAAGAGAATGAATATACCAGTGTTGATGTCAATGGACTTAGTCAAGCCACAACCAGTAAGACATTCGTAGGCAACATCAAGGGACATTTTATGACATTTTGCTACACAAATAGCATAACATACTGGATAAGCAAGGCTAGTTACTAAACAATCTATGCCACATTGGGCAGGACATGAGAGTTTAGCAGATACACTATTTGGTTCAATTTGTGCGAAGCCTAATATAAGCATGATCATAATCGCAACTCTAGTAGTTTTCATCTCATTTTTTGCCATAACTTTTCTCTAAATCTTTACAATCTATCTCAGAATTTTGTATAGATGTTAAAATCTTGTTATGATGTTTCAAGGAAAATAAGCATCAATTTATAGACACCAAACAATGCTTGTAAAATAGTTTTAACTCCTCAACAAAATTGTGGGTCAAGCTCTTTTAAGATTAAATACTAATAAATTAATAAATATATACCAATAATATTAATATTAATTAATACATATAAATTAATAAATATATTCTAATAATATTAAAATTAATAAATAATTTAATATCAATAAATATATATTAGTATATATATTAATATTCTTCTACAAAAGTATAAATATCTTTTTGACCAAAAATACTTACTAAGAAGTTTAATTATTGTATATATATGATTTAAATATAATTTTTTTACTGAAATACAGAAATTATCACATTGATAATAATATCTTATTTCACTAATTAAAATATGCAAAGAGAAAAATAAAAAAAATACAATTACACAATTTTGTAAAATAAAAATATTTAAAACAAAGTGATAATGTTAAAGGAAACTTAAATTGTTCACAACCGTTGATGGAGATTTGAACTTTTTATAATCGTTGATCGGATCTAATCAAATTTAACTGATTTAATTATATTAAATTAGCATTTGATGATATTAAAACATTGAATGAAAACCATCTTTAAACACATGTAAAGGATACTTGAATTGTTCACAGTCGTTGATGGAGATTTAAACTTTTTATAATCGTTGATTGAATCTAATCAAATTTAGCTGACTTAATTATATTAAATTAATATTTATGATATTAAAACATTGAATGAAAACTGTCTTTAAATTCATTTTCTGTATTGTTAGAACTATATGTACTAAAATCCTAATAATAATTGTACACACACAAAAAAATCCTAATAATAATTACTGAAACCACCAAAATAAAATGGCTATAATTATATTCAGTCCTTCCATTCTTAATATAATTAATTTATAATATATGAATGAATTATTACTTTTACTGAATTGTTATAGCAATGGTTAATCCATATTTAATGTATGTCAATGTCTAATTTATCAAAAAATTAACGTGAAAATATGGCAATCGACTTTTGACCATAATTAATAGTAATTAGCCTCCTTCAAAGCAAAGGAAAATGAGATAACAAAGTAAATAATTGTAACCTATTTATATAATTTTAATAGATAGAAATTATATGAACTAAAATCCTTAATAACTTTAAAAGGTAACACGTAATGATATTAAAATTAGAATTAATAATAATAATAATAATAATATTTCAAAACCAAATAAAATGATTGAAGAAGTTAGATTTATATAGTTGATCAAGTGTAATCAGATTTAACAGGTTTTATTTTATTAATTATCATTTAATTATATTAAAACAATGAGTGAAACTGTTTTTAAATTCAATACTATTTATAGTTATTAATTAAATTGATAATTTACGCTCTCTATATAAGTTCGAACAAAAGAAAAAAAATTGACTTTTATCTTTTCATTCTATTCTAATATTTCTCTTCCCTACATTCTTGGCAATTGTTTCCATTAATTACTCTTGGACTACAAGAGTATGATAGCTATGTTAACCTTGAAGAACAACTAGATGAAAGTCGCTTCTAAGGTAGTGGTTTATATCATTATACAACTTTATTCTATTAATTAACACTTTTTTTAACAATTTAAAGCGATTTTTTTTTGTCATCGACTCTTTTGCTCTATAAAAATATTCATCTGAGTATTCATATGGTGTTGTTGAGGTGAATGATGCAAACTTGATAAGCAAACTTGATTGAGTTCTTACTTGATTTTCAATACTATCTACATTTTGTGCTCGCATTTTAGATATTATTTTTAATAAAATTCAATGTCTAATTTATCCAAAAATTAGCATCAAAATATAGCAATTGACTTTTGATCAGAATAATAATAATAATAATGATAACAACAACACCAACAATAACAACAACAACAAAGTTTTTTCATATTCATAAAACTGAATATTTTGGAACACCGAAAAAAAAAAACTAAATAAAGCATTATAGCTCTTGATTATATTAGTAGTATTTAATTAAATATAAAATACAAACCTCAATAATATTCTTAATATTATATTTGTGAAATACAACATATTATTAAATTTAATAAATATATATATGCTTATTAGAACTAATAATAATAATAAAGTTTTTTCATATTCATAAACACCTAATAAAACATTATATCTTTTATTTCATTTATTAGTATTTATAAATTTAATAAATATTTCTGAATGTATGATTTTTTTTTGTAAAATTAAATTTAATAAAAATTTAGAAAATTTTAATAAATTTTATAAAATTAATGAAATTATAAAATTAGTTTTCTTCACAAATGTAAGAGTTTCTGAATGAGTTTTACATTTACATAAAATTAACGAACCTAAAATCTAGTATATAGTATTCAAACATATAAGTCATTGTTTTATGGTTTTATAATCTTATATTGTTTATTTAGTAGTAATAAAACCGAAAAATTTTACTTATATTAATAAATTTAAATTAATTTATATTTATTAATATTAAATTATGAATATTATTAGTATATATTTATTAATTTATATGTATTAATATTTAATGTTATTATTATTATATATTTATTAATTTATTAGTATTTAATATTTAATTTATTAATATTTAATATTATTAGTATATATTAATAAATCAATATTTATAAATATAAATTGTTATGTTAATAAATATAAATAGAGTTATATATAGTATAAATAATTTATTTACTAGTAAAAAATATACGTTCAATTTTGTTCTCCCATTTAAGTTGTATATAGTATAATTTTCATTCATATACTAAACCAATATAATGCCTTAGTGGTAATGATGGTATAGCTAGTATGAAGGGGTGGGATTTTAATTCTTGCTACTAACTTTTTGTAAAAAAAAAAAATCTAATTTTTGCATGTTGGCCATGTCAGCGTGTTAGTGACATGTCAGCATATATATGTTGGACCATCATGTCAGTCGCCATGTCATTTGTCACATCATTCGTCAACGCCACACCAACAAAATCAATTAAATATTAAATGAAAGATTGACAAAGGCATCAACAAAATTTATTAAACAGTTAACGAAAGACTAACAGTGGGACCGAAATCTCCCAATTGCAATACTTTAGGGACCGAATTTGCAGAACTGGAACCAAGTGGACCAAAATCACACAATTACGATATTTGGAGAACCAGAAGTGTGATTAAACCATTAATATTTTATAATATTAAAATAAAAAATAAGAATCTTATTCATGAATACCTTAAAAATATTAGTTAAATTCAATATAATACATGTATAAATAATAAAAATTATTCAATAAAATTATTAAATATTCTCAAATTATTTTCGTAAAAATTAATTATTTGTCTAAATTAATATTTTATAACAGAGTGATAATGTTATAATTAATATATATAGTATTCAAACATGTAACTTATTGTTTTTTTGGTTTTATACTCTTATAATTTTTTATTTAGTAGTAATAAAACCAAAAACTTATACTTTTATTAATAAATATAAATTCTTTTATATTTATTAATATTAAATTATTAATATTATTAGTATATATTTATCAATTTATATGTATTAATATTTAATGTTATTATTATATATTTATTAATTTTTTAGTATTTAATATTTAATTTATTAATATTTATGTGCATCCTGACTATATCACAATTACTGTACAGGAGAAATGCACGTGAGAGGCTCGTTGTGAGCAGCAAATTCGTAAGACATTTGATAAACATTGTTCAAAATGCCTTACAAATATCTTGACAAAGGTGAGGAAGGTGAAGCAGAAGCCAAACTTGATGGGGGAGCAGGCTTCAGGCTTATTAGGATAACCCAACCTTCAAGAACTCATCTGTAAGAAAAAATGAACCTCCTCTAAAGGCAGAGCATTTTACAACGTAGGGCACAAATCTCATGTTGAGGTGTCACAGGACTTGATATATGTATCTAGTAACACACATGTGTTTTACAAAGTTCATTATGTTTTATAATTTGTCATATTTAATACTAATAATAGTTTATTGCATTTTTGGTTTACAAGGCGTGAACTTAGGGCAAGATTCCTACCTTGATGAGCTCTTATTGGCTACCCATAAGAAGTCAATAGGCAAATGGGTAGATTATGCAATATGCAGAGTCAGGTATTATAGGTGGCTTACACCATCATGAATTCGTTTTCCAGTAAAGATACTGCACAAACAACAAAGCAGAAAAGAGAAAACAACAACAACAGAATATCCTAAAGAAAAAAAAATGATTGCCACTTTGATATATAGTTCGTTCCTATTTTCTAGGAAACTTAAAAATCCGAAGGGAATCATATAAAGCAGTCACAAGTAAGGAAGATCCTTTAGTTAAGCTCGATAGGCATCCAAACAAATCGGTCAAAGATATGACTTTAAAAGTTAACCAAAAAAACATTTAAAGTTTCTTCACAATTTTGAACTTTAAGTATATAATTGTTCATTTTTATATTATAAATTTCAGTTTTTATTATTAAAAAAGAAATAGTCTTTATCTGTTCTTATTTTCGTATAGTTATATGTCTTTTTCACTCTATAACGCTTATTATTTTATGAATTTTTATATTAAATTAAATTAATATTTTTAATCAGTAATCTAATAAAAAATTAGCTTCTTTAATTATTTTAATTCTATTGGAACCAAAGACGTAGAAGCGTCTAAACCCTCAAAGTTTTGAATATAACAAACTTATTAATGTTCAAGTTTCTGCCTAAGGACTAATTTTGTCACAGCAAACAAGCTACTTTTATGTGGACCGTCCAGTAGACGTACTAAAGAAGACCATCCAGTAGACGTACTAAAAAAGACGTCCAGTAGACGTACTAGAGAAGACCGTTCAGTAGACGTGCTAGAAAAGACCGTTTAAAAGACTCGTTAAAGAAGACCGTCCAGTGAACAAACTGAAGATGACCGTCCGAAGCAAGATCTTGTCTCTTTAAACAAATTCAAAGATCAAATGCAAGCTTCCAACGATAAATATTCAAACGGCTAAGTTTTATTTAAACGTCCAATTTATTTATGATAGTTTTCCTCAAAACTAACATATTACCACTCTTATGATCTAATGTTCAAATTGTTTAAAACATTAAATGTAATTAGATTCATTCTAGTGCAGAGACGCAACAAAACAGATAAAGCAAGTCAACTTATCAAGCTGCCATGCCGAATAAAGAATGTTTAGAAAAGCATACCGCCAGCACAGTCTTGAGCTTTCCGTTTTAATGCAAGTCTGAAAGCTGCCATGCTTGATCTTTCTGAAAGCTTGGTTTGCACACCCCTCCTTGTATAATGAAGTCAAGTCTTCCACAACAGATCTTTTTCCCCTGAAAACTATATATATGCACCAAGGAAGAAGTGAAATAACATACGAGAAGATAGACAATTGTGATACGTGCTAACTTGTGAAAATCTTAGCAAGCATCAAAAATCTTCTGTACATTTGCTAGAAGCGTCCAATGGACAATAGTGAAAAAGCCTTATAAAATATTCTGAGTGTTTGAGCTTAATCTTTCAAATCCTCACTATGTGAGTTGATACCTTTGTATAAATACTTGTTTGTGTTGTGAAAGCTTGGAGAGGCTTAGTGAGAAAGAATACTTGGGTTAAGCAATCTAGGGTGATTGCCTTGTAAAGCCTGAAGAGGCCGTGAACAATACTTGTAACCTAAGGTTGATTAGTGGAGACCTTCTGGGTGAAGGGACTGAACGTAGCTCAGGTTGAGTAAACCTGTATAAAAATTCTTTGTGTTATCTTTCTCTCTATCCCTCAGCTTAAAAACGCTTTCAAACTTATTTATATTGTTTCAAAAAAGTTTTAAACGCATAATTCAACCCCTCATTCTTGCGCGCTTTTTCTATTTCAAATTAATCTTCAAATTTCTTAAGTGTAATATATAATATTTGTAAATACCCATTTTTATATGTGATATATATTTTTTAATATCAATAACACTGAATAACTCTAAAATATTTTTAAATTTTTATTTTATTTACAAGCATCATATCCATGTAATGTATGGATGCAAATAGAGTATGTGGACTTTGGAGTCACGCTGAATGCTTTTTTTTTCCCCCGAAGACACTGAATACATGTTTAATAAATGATTAATTGATTGTTTTTTTGTGTGTGCAATGATAACAATGAAAATATAACCTAAGTCCTTACGCAAACCTCCCAAATCCGTAATTACTAGTGGTATAAATGATTAATTGATTATTGAATAGATAAGAACATTAAAATAAAAATATTACATTAATATAAAAATAATTATTACATATTGCTTTTGTAAAATTAATATAGTTCATACACCCTTTTGGAGAGTAGTGTTTATTGGTACGAAACAATCCTTCGAATCTTGAATTATTGACGTGGCTGTTAACAATATCACTGAGGTAAATTTTGAGAGATAAAGTCCATCGTCACAACAACATACACGGTTATGATTTTTCGTAGAATTTCATACCAATTAGTATTTTAGTTCGCATAGAATAAATATTTATTTTATATAATTAAAATTTATAATAAATAAATATTTAGAACATATAAATTATATTTTAGATTTATAATACATATTTTATATTGTGATAAAATATTTTTAAGTATTGATAATTTCTTTTAAAAAAATATTGAAATTCAAGTTAAAACTAAATATATTAAAAATAATAAATTGAAAGATATAAGAGGTTAAGAAAAAATTCCTAAAAACAGTCTCGTTGAAGAATGATAACTAAAAATACTTTCGGAGGGATATTATATGCATATTAGGAATATATTTGAATTTTGAAGATAAAATATATATTCAAATTAGTTTTTGATATTCAGTTACAACTTATTAAACCGTTCCATTGATATTAAAAGCATAAGAAGATACATCAAATGCTTATTAGGAGCGTATTTGAATTTTGAAAATAAAATATGTATATTTGAAATTGATTTTTGATATTTAATTACAGCTTGTTAAGCTGTTTAATTGATATTGAAAACATAAGAAGATATAGCAGATGTATATTAGGAAAGTGAAGTTCAGCTCTTCATGAAAGGAGAGTATTCAAATGAAAGTAATGTGAGGTGATAGTGGGGGAGAGTGAAGGCCTGAGAAAATAGATAGTTTTATACATTTATATATAGAGAGGGATATGCATTTCTGCAATTTAAAATGCTATCAATTTCACGTGAAAAACATGCTCCAGTATTCTTTTTTTTTTTTTCATGCAAAGAGATTGATTCATTTCTTACAAAATAAAAGTAATGTAAATTTTTTAAAAATAATTAATATTTTAGCTTATGTAAAGCACATGATAAATATTTCTTTTATATAACTAAAATTTATAATAAATAAATATTTTTAAATATATAAATTATATTATAATTAAAATTTGTAATAAATAAATATTTTTGAATATATAAATTATATTTTGAATTTATGTTAAGCAATTTATATTGTGATATAAGTTTTTTTTTTTTGGTTAGTGATATAAGGTTATTTTTAATTATTTATATTTTTAAAAAAATTATTGAAATTCAATTTAGAAATTAAGATGAAAATGGTAGATTGAAAGAGATAAGGGGTTAAAAAAATAAGTATACCAAGAAAGATAAAAGGAGTGATTTGGATGATTGGGAAAGAAATTTTTAGGACTAATTGTTAAATCAAATTAAATTTAAAATAAAAATTAAGAAATATATTTGAAAGAAATAAAAATTAAAAAAAACTAAATGTTTAATATATAGGATTAAGACAAGACATGTGACTTAATGGACTTCAAAAAATACTCATTCAATAATAGTTCTTATAAACGCTTTCATTCAAAGATAAAAATTAAGATTTATAATATAAGAGTAGATTATGCAAAACTTAGAGGATTTTGATTTTCATTCCTAAAATGTTATTTCTACACAGAAAATCATATGTTTATTCCTTACTTTTATTAGTGTAGAAAAAAAAAAACATTCAATTCACTCTCGCATTGCGCTACCTTGTCTCTCTTTAACTTCAAGTTTAGAAATAAGGTTGTTGTTTTTATTGTTGGGCTGTTGGCATAAACATTAGGCATTTAAGCGGACACTGTCTATGCACGAGTGGGCCTTTGTTGTAATGTCGACGCATGTGTTTGTTTGTGTGGGTTGTGAAAATATATAATATATAATAATATATAATTTTAAAGGACAAAATTTGTTTTTTAAAAATGTAAAAAATAGTATATAGTATTTAATTAATAAAATTTATTTGTAACAAAAATAAGATTGTATTTATAATTATAATTAATGGTTAGGTTGAATAATGATAATAAAAATTTATTTGAAAGTATATATTGCAGATTTTTGAGATGAAAAGAAAGTTTTTAATATAAAAATTTTAAAAAATAAATTCAAAATTAAAAAAGAAAAGAAACCTTAAAGTATACAAATTAACATAATTAATATTTTGAGAATTTTCAAAAAAAGAATATGCAAATAAATATTAATGATAGAAAATACTTATCAAAAAGAGAATATACATACATATACATACATACATATATATATATATATATATATATATATATATATATAGGGGATCAAGTTACTTTAAGAGTAACTCTACTCAATAATTCTTAGTATAAAATTTCAATGGTCTAATTGTTAAATTAAAATATTTTATTGAGTAGATCATGTCTACAAATTTTTATAAAGTTTGAAAATAATTTAATACTTCATTAAATAAATTCAAATTAATGTATAATATATTTTTCTAAATTATAAGTAAATAACGATTGTAAGATTAATTAGCTACAAATGTCCGGTTTACCTAAAATTTGGTATGGATGGTCATCGACATAATATCAAAATATTCAACGGTTGGATAGTTGAAATTTAATATACATAAAAGAGTTATTAAATGAAATAACTCTTCCTAGAGTTACTCTTGGAGTAACTTGAAAAGACATGTTCAATTTTATCAATTATTTTTAAGAATATTTTTATTGCAATGGTACATAATGGATGGAATTGACAAACATAATGAAATATCTTTTTGCAGTTCTTCAGAGCAAGAATAGTTTTCATAGGGGTCAAAGAAAGAAAATCTTCCTCAGCATTTATTTAGGAAGGATCAGCAAGCTAAGTCAAGTCTTGAGATGGAGATTTGTTGCTTTCAAATCTCCTATAATAAAGCTTTTATAATTATGACATGTTCGAAAAAATTACGTAATATGCAAACACATAAAATTCTTAATTCTTAATTCTTAATATTACCTTTTCTTGAGTTCGTGGGGCTTAGGACAAAACGGGATTGAATATCAACTGGGTACAGTCTTTTGCATTTTGTAGATTAATTTTTCTTGGAGCAGAGTCATAACAAGAATCAAAGAGGTTAACGGTAAAATGAAGGCAAGATTTATGTACATATGAATGAAATTTAACCTTGGAAGTCCTGACTTTTGCAAGCTGAAGGAACAACAACATTTTCTGTGTTCCTAGAAACAAGAAATGCATTGAACTCATCTACATATGGTTCAAACAAGATGCAATCTATTTTATAACTGTTACAACAAAAACAAAAAACATAAGAAATAAAAAAAATATGAAAAATAGAATTATGTAAAAGAGTATATAGTTAGCAAAAACAATAACCATTAACCTTTAATATAATATAATTCCTTTTAGACTTCAAGCCTTTTTTTCATTTTCCTTTTTAGTCCCATAGCTCATTAGAATTCGATTATATCTTAAAAAAATCATATAAAGAGAAAGAGTTTAATGGTCATGCACTGACAGTAAAAAGTAGTTTTACACTGTCATCCAATCACAAACCACGATTTATTGTATGTTTGTTGACTTTTATAATAAATACTTAAAAAGTCATATTAATGGTGATTTCTGATTGGATGACAGTATAAAACTTTTTACACTAACAATGCATGACCATTAAACTCAAAGAGAAAATATAAGATTAAGATTAAAACATTAGGATAAAAATCGAGAACATACAATTTAATTTTTGGGACTTACCAATGAAAACTTTGAAATCTATTCCACCACCACAAATTTGACTAATAGGAACAATGAATACATATTTGAAGCTAATGGTCCATCATCAACCTTAACAACCTTTGTTCCAGATTGAAAGTTGATCTTATACTTATGTGAGGTAGGTTTGAAATTCTTAGTATTAGGAGTGACACGAAGTGAATGAACAGAGTAAATCGAACCCTCATCCATAATATTTTGAAATTGATAAATGAGAGTCGTACGAATAGAAGCTTAAATTTTAGATCCCTGCATACAAATAATAAGAACAAACGATGATATTTACATACATATAAAACAATTCAATATATTAAAAAAACATACAAAATACATTTTCCGCCATTAAAACCAACTCCATAGAGCGATAATTGTTTGGTTTATTCGAATTTAATTCTATAACCAACTAAAGTCAAACCAATCTTATCTTAATGGTGCAGTTAGGGGAAAGACAGATGAAAGTGAATTATATTTCACAAAAGATGCAATTGCGATTGAAATAAAGAGTAGAATAGTAGAGAGAAATGAAAAGGGAATATTAGAAAAATTGTGTAACAACTAACCATTTAAAGGAAAAGGATAAATCATTTGAAACCTTAAAGATATTTCCATGTTTCTGTTATTATTTGAAATTTTTTAAAAATAAGTTTGAAATTAAAAAAGAAAAAACCTTAAAGTATAATATTATCCTTTTGTTTAATCATCATATTGCTGAAAAAATAAATAATTATCTTTTTAATGAAAAGATAAATATTTGTATATCCTAATTTGTATATCCTAACTTTTATATATAGGTATATCTATTGTACCCGAAAAATATGGAGTTGCATTCAAATGTTTTTCTTTTGAGTACATGTTTATTTAAATTTCCATATTTTTGTTAATATTTGAAATTTTAAAAAATAATTTCAAATTTGACAAAAAAAAGAACCTTAAAGTATATTATTATTCTTTGGAAAATAGACTATGCATTGACGGTGTAAATTAGTTGACACCATCATCTAATCACAACCCATCATGTATTTAGTTTTTTGACTTTGATAATAACCACCCTAAAAGTCACATTAAAGCTGATTTTTGATTGGTTAAGAGTGTAAAAGTTTTTACACTAATGTTGCATAGCAATTAAACTCTTATTCTTTTGTCTAATTATCTTATTGCTTGAAAAAGATAAATCATTCTCTTTTTTAATGAAAAATATAAATATTTATATATCCTAATTTGTATAATTACAAATTTGATAATTACATAAGTGGCTTTAAACATAAATTTAAATTTGATATCAATTTAGATATATTTCTATATTTTCATTATTATTTGATTGTCATATTTCTATGCTCCTGTTATTATTTGAATTTGATATGGTTATTATTTTCATTAGTATTTGAATTTGATATGGTTGTTATTTCCATTTTTAAGTGATAATTAT